>LPNX010256782.1:6422-33883 GCA_001517045.1 Pseudotsuga menziesii | reverse complement strand
ATGATTGTGTTATATGTATGGTATGAGTGTTGTATAACTAAGGAATAATCTTATTGTATAATATTAGAGAATTTTGGTGGTAGGAAGTTTAGTTATAGAATGTGAGTATGTATTTACCTCGGTCGATAATATAAGTTACATAATCAAGATTAGATGGGATTGTTATCTAAGTATGTATAGTATTAACACTAATGTAGTATGTATGCATGAAAGACGTATGATTGTGTAGGTGTCGAGTGTGTACATAAGTGAAATATTAGTAGTATTCGTGTGATGTTAATGAGTGTATATAGATATTATTATATTAAGAATATGATGATAATGGTATGGTATGATTTAATGAAAAAATATTCGATGAATATGGTATCATATCTGATGAAAATTGAACTTGGTTGTATCTGGTTGCTCTTGGTTTTTATGATTGATGTTTGTATGGTCAGTTGATGCATGAATGGATGTCATTGGTTGATATTAGTGTGTGATATGGTCAATATAAGATTGATATATGGTTTAGGTATTATGAATTGATGTATTATGGACCCACGTCTATATGGATGATGTATGCATGATGACTTATGCATATTGGTTGATATTGATTACTATTAGGTAATATACAATTTTGTTTTTATTGTATCTAAACAAGACTCATGATTGGTGTAATTAGGATGGAAAATAGCATGTTTAACTATTGGTTGTTATGGAATTTTGATTTCTTAGTTAGATTGGAACAATTTCATATATGTTTTTTTGTGTGTTCTATTAAAGTGGATAAAATGTTCATATGACCTTTGTGATCCTTGTTAAAAAGTATCGTGGTAGTATCTTGGTGGTATTTTGTATATCTTTGTTGAAAAGTATGTAACAATCGTGTGAACGATTATTGGAATGTGATGCAAATGGTACATTGATTTTGGTATATTCTTGTATCTTGCTGAAATGTGTGTGTGTATGTGTAGTTGAGTACTAATCATGTGTTCTATCAATTGGTTGTGACTCAGGTGAGCATCAGGAAGGGGAAACTAGTGGGTGTGAGTTTCATGTGATGGGATGTATTGTTCTTTCTCATGTTTGTGGCCTGAGTTTCCTATGATGGAAATGTATTGTGATTTATCAAGTTGTGTGGCCTGATTTTCCTCTAATAAATATATTGAGCTTTTCTAGTAGGAGAGTGGGACAATTCTATGAAGAAATCCCATTTGTTGTGCTTTCCTTGTAGGAGAGGGGGACAATATTGTGCAAGTGTTTTTCTCAATTGGATGCATTAGGACTTGCAAGAGAGGGGGGTAATCCTATGCAAGTGACATAGTTATTGAGATCATATTGTAGTAAAGAGGGACAATCCTAAACATGAGATTTGAATCATGGTAAGTGGTTCTCTAGGAGAGGGGGTACAATCTTGTTAAGGAGACCACATTGACCATAGCTTGTCTTTTGGTAGAGGGGGCACAATCATGAGAAAGAAAGCACAGAGATCATAATATTATCTTTCAAGAGAGGATTTTAATCCTAATAAGGATGGATTAGTGATAATAGTTTGTCTTGCAGGGGAAAAGAAAAGAAATATGCAACCTTGTGAAAGAAAATAAATATGCAAGTATATAAGTATCTTTATGACATGAGTATCTTTGTGATCATTGTTAAAAAAGGTATCTTTGTGATCCTCGTTAGAAAATTATATTTGTGAAATGAACATCTTTAATAAATAAGTGTCTATATTTTTATGTACCTTTGTATCTACTGATGTATTTATTATGGCTAATTGGAATTTATTCCATGTATCAAGAATATGTGTTTTATGTATATTGTATCTTTATACCTGTTGGATAATCATATGATTAGTTGATTGAATGTGATCCATGTGGATGTATTCTATTGAAATGTTGAAGGCCTTGTAATAAGTTTTGAATAGCCTACAATGGGGATTGAAGATTGACCCTTAATTCTATAATGGGAACCACTCTACTAGTTTAGGTTCTCACATGGGAAACCTAGGAACGAGATGGTGATATTATAAGGAACTACTAGGGTGAAGGGATGATGATATCCCAAGTGTTGGAATATATTAAACCCACTCATAAATTGGGAAAAAATATTTAATCATTATTTGATTAAATTCCTACCAACTAGCTAATTAGTTGGCATCCACTTGCACCTTAAAGTCAATAAATGCCATCTATACCCAAATAATTCTTTATTTCTGATTCTGGGTTGATCTTAACCACATTATGGACATCCAAAATTAGTAACTGTGATTTCCTGCAGATTCTTCCTTATTCTTCTTTTATCCATATTTTATGTGGATAAGGTAAATATAATTAACTAGGAAACTGATATCTTTTCTTGCCAACCCATCCTCCATGATTTTCTCACCATTTTCCAGGATTAGCATGTTTTTCCATCACTCTTGACAAATCACTCATGATTTTTCTAATTCGTGAGGTCCTTGACTTATTTGGGAAGTGATTTAGCCACCTATGGGGGTTTATCATATTTGGTAAGTCTACCTTTATTATATTTATGAGTTGTCTCCATACAACTTGATTTTACCTATGAGGGATTGTAGGAGGAGCAAGTTGATAAGTCGACTTGAACGAGAGCCGACTTAGTCGATCAGCCGACTAAACTAGAGATTAGGTCGGCCACCTAAGGTCGTGTCGGTTCACCGAACCGACAGGTAGTTATTTTGTAACTATTTTGTAATCATATATATTAGGTTGTTGAGCCAGATGAGAACTTAGTTCAGTTCTCTGTGTTGTATGGACTCATTCATGTAATATAATATGTTAATTTGCCTACTTGTTCTTATCTCTTGTCTCTATTTTATATGTATGTTTTAGTATGTATTATTGGTAACCTTATGTGATCTGTGAGATTACAACATTGGTTTCATTACCGGTAGTACATGTCTGAAATGTATGCAAACAGATGATACCAGAGCATGAGATTAAGGACTGCTGGGAACGTAAAGTTGCAAATTATTTGCAGAATTACGTACGAAGGAACAGATTAACAATTGCATAGGCAAAGGAAAGATTCTTCACAGAAACACATGAAAAGTTTTTAGAATCATTTCCCCAACTTCTGAAGAAACTCCTGGATGAGAAAGCTGGACTAACGAACAACAGTGGCTGGAAAAACTGATGCGAGGTAGAACAAACTTGTCGAAGTGGTTTGAGAAAATCGCCGATGACTTCTATGAGGAGCAAGCAGTCGAAGACAGAACTTCAGTGGAAACCGTTAAGGTGAAATTTTACACAGACCTCACCAAACAATTTCTGTGCTACTTACCGATCTTGCTATTCAAATTCTTGATCGAGAAGAGAGTAGGACATATTATCGAACCTCATCCATCACTTCACGAACTACCATCAAACTCTAACTGGGAGAAAAAGAAAAAGAAGTGGGAAAAATTCATTGCAGAAAGGGAGTGGGAATACTTCCTAAGAAAATAGACCAAACTATAAGGGCTTTCTAAAAGTGTCAGGTAGGCTATGGGGGGATAGCTAGTCATATATCAAGATAAAGTATAGTGGATTCTAGTCGACTAGAAATAGATACCATTCACCAGTAATGAGAAGTCGACCAAAAGGGAAATCAAGAGAATAGTATCACACAACGGTATGTTGGACATTCAGAAAATAGAGAGGGAAGAGAGGCAATAGAGGAGGGAAGCAAGAAGAGAAACAGCCTTAGCACCGCATAGAGGAAGGAGTCCTAGGGCGACCTACCAAGAAGAGAATCCGCCAAAGTTGGGTCATGACCGACATGAAGAAGGCATGGAACAAGAGGCGTCCCCTACGGAGGAAGAATTGTGGATAGAGCAGCCATAAGCTCTCTAATTAAGAGCTCCCCATGAAGGAAAAACCCTCTCTCTGTTGAATCCATGTACCCGGATACAAACTATTGTCGAAGAGGACCTTCGACTACGAGCTGGTGACTTTGGTATATGGAGTTGACTAGATGACAAGACATACACTGGATGACACCTCATTATCCATCGACCAGAGGAAGGGAATTGGGTTACCTTTCAAGAAATACCCTCCCACCAAAGTATCCACTTACTCTTACCGACACATGAAGGAGCACCCCCCCTGCCAAATACAGCTTTGGAAGACACATACCATTCAGAACTGTGAACAAATAGTTGTAGTGGGCCATCGATAGACAAAGTCGACATCAAACGACTACCAGTCGAAGAAGAATTGACAACTGACAGGAACGAAAGTTTCATCGACCATAGTCCCACAGAGATGAATAAACCAATAACCCCACCACCCCCACCCCCACCTCGACCACTGCCACCTCCTAAGAGCAGTAATAGTGATTCTGACATGGGTCACGAATCAACTCACATTCCTCTATATGAGGGGGATGAGGACCCCAGATGGCATTGGTTCATCTGCGAGTCGACTTGGGAGGCCAACCAAGTTACAGACGAAGATAGACAAATGGCATAGTTCGTCGGTGCCTTGAGGAAAATGGAATTGAATTGGTATATGACCTTTTCGGAAAGACAACCTAGAACAACCAAAGCTGAGATCAAGGCACAATTTCTATCATTTTTCAAAACTCCAGATGCCAAACACCTGGCAGAGAAAAAACTAAAAACAACATCACAGAAGCCAGGGGAAACTGTTCGCGACTATGATAAGCATTGGAAATACCTTCTGAGCTAGCTGGACTATTTTATAGATGAATAGTTACTAATCCAGTGGTTTCTTGCAGGGTTATCTCAGAAATTCCACCGACACATTAGTCTGGAAACATTCAAATCTTACGAAGATGCGCTCACAAAATATCTCCAAGTGGAGATGGATGAGGACATACTCGCTTACTCCACTGATCATAGATTATAGGAACAACTTGAGAGTGTGCAGAAGTCTTTATAGGAGTTAAACCTCAAGAATCAGGAGATCTGGTGCAGAAAGTGCTCAACGACCGAACACTCCAAAGACAACTATCGAAAGTATTACATCTGACAGGACGTTCGATTCATGCAGACGAAATCTTTTTGCAACATTTTCCAGGAACATAGGGACCACTCGACAAAAGACTGCCCATTCAACATGAATAACGGCAACGCATCCTGGTCTGCAATCTATGAAACCAAAAATCATAACATGGTCGACTGTCATTTGAACCTGAAGAATCGACAAAATTATCATGTAGTCTACCAAACCAATGCAGTTGCACAAACTAATGAGAAAAATACTTTACCAAATGATCAGAATGGTCAGAGATATGACGGTCAATGATACAAGTGTCGGTATGACAATCGACATGGAGGCTACAGAGGATGAGGTCGATTCCCTGGGAATGACGACAACTGACCACGTCGACCCATCCAATGCTTTACATGTTATAAGGAGGTACATTGGTATGTAGATTGTCCATATAAAGTTAGAACCAACCTCAAATTTTGTACTCACTATGGAGTAGGGGATCACTCACTAGAGGATTGCCCTACCATATTGGAAAAAATAAATACAAAGAACAATGTTAATGTCTTGTCATGTGTGCAAAAAAATGATGTAATAAACATACAAAAAATTGCATATTGTAACTCGACAAGGAACAAAAACAGGAAGTGATAACCCAAGAATCACCAAAATAAAAGAGAAAAATGTCTACCCTAACCCACTGAAAGAAAAACAAACATACAAAGAAGAAAACAATGTATTCAAATAATTTTCATGACAAGAACAAGCTCACAACAATCGACATAACACAATAAACGAATTGATACAACTCGTACAAAAAGACAACTTAGTCTCTTAGTTCATTGACTTCCTATATGAAATAAAACATAACAACTTTGAAAAACAAACAAAGAACATTTGCAGCTTAAATAGAAAAGATAAAGGTGATGCCAACCCACTTGTCAACATGGAAATCGAAGGATACCATGTCCGACAAGTAGTGCTTGACTTTGGATCACAAGTAAACATCATGATTCGTGACACTTGGGAACAAATGGGCAGACCTCGACTACATGAGTCAGGAATTTACCTGAAAGTAGCCGACCAGGGCCTAATTGAACCTATTGGAGTCTAGAAAAATGTTGACACAACTATAAAAGGAATCTCGACCAAGTTCAACTTTGAAACCATTGACCCTAAGGAAGGATCCAGTTCTTTCCCATCATTGGTAGGTCGACCTTGGAGTAGAAAGATGAAAGCATCGATATCCTTGGACAAGGAGAGAATCAAATTAAAAGGAAATGGAAAAAAGGTCATTGTACCTATTCATCCATCTCAAGGAGAACCTTAGACTGAACCTATCAATGACGAAGTCGACATCCGACAACTCTACCAGATTAAAAACAATGCAGATTATACAGAACCGAATATCCATGGAGAACTTCATTTAGGCAACCAAGACTCAGTTGGTTATAATTCAGACGTAGAATTATATGATTGGGAGATTGAGAACTATGAAGCACAAGCAAGAGGGTGTTGGACTATTCAAAAAGTGTAGAAAAATCCCACCCAACAGTGCTTCATAGTGTCCATTGTCCCAAAAATCTTTGAGAATAAAATTAGGGAATACCCTACCTTACAACCTACCAATGTAAATACTACACAAATACCAAGACACAAGGAAAGGGAATCACCAGTCATGCATGTAGAACAAGTTTCCAAAAATATTGGTGAACATGGCTGACTTCAAAGCCTAGTAGAAACTTTTACAGGTAAAGCTGCTAGATGGTGGGATACCCATCAGACAAGACTGGAGACTTGGACAACAGCTTCGACTTACTTTGTCGAAAGGTTTGGAGAAAAGAAGTTAACCCAACAGGCTCAGATACTTGTATTCACTCAAGGACAGAACCTAGAAGATCATATTAAAACCCGTGAAAAAGACTGGAGAAGACTTGGATACAAGGATGAATGAGCATGGCCACACCTGTTCCCATCAACCCTCGCCGACTTACCAAACAAATGGTATAAAATGGAAGAAGCTAGAGGTGAAACATTATTATGGCATGAACTCAGGGAAAATTTCATTAAATATTTCAACTTTATACCACAAAATGAAAACTTGGTCGAAATAGCAATGCAGATTGATACTAAACCTGACGTTCGACCTGTGAAGAAAAGACCATATAAACTAGCTCACAAATACAAAGAGATAGTCAAAAAGAAAATTTAGTAACATGCTTGCAGTAGGCATCATCTATCCTATCGACCAATTAGAATGGGAAATTCTAATGGTTGTACATCCTAAGAAACATGATCCGACCAAACTAAGAATTTGTGTCGACTTCAGAGAACTAAACAAAGTGACACTGAAAGACCCATTTCCAACTCCTTATGCATATGAAATCTTAAATGAAGTTGCAGAACATGAATGCTACTCATTTACAGATGGATTCTCAGGTTATAACCAAGTGCTATTAGCTAAAGAAGACCAAAAGAAAACAACCTTTGTGTGTGAATTTGGATCATTTGCTTACAAGGTTATGCCTTTTGGCTTAAAAAATGCACCTGCAGTATTTTCTAGAATTTTTGTCAAAACATTTCAAGAATATATTTACAAGACCATGGCAGTATAATTTGATGATTGGACAATATAATCCATGTTAAAGGATCATTGCAAATGGCTCAGAATTATGTTGGAGAGATGTCAACAAATTCAACTATCCCTAAATATCAAGAAATGCATATTTGTGACCCCCGTAGGGATATTATTAGGGCACATTGTTTTTAAGGAAGGTATTAAGGTTGACTTTGCAAAGATATAAATTATCCTCGACCTAAAACCACCAGTAAATCCAAAACAAGTCAGGGTGCTACTTGGCCACATAGGCTATTACAGAAAATTCATAAGATATTATTCAGATATGACCTATCCACTTGAAGAACTATTAAGGGAATATCAAGAGTTCAACTGGATAGAGGAGTGCCACATATCATTCAAAAAATTAAAACGAAAACTAGTCGAAGCACCAATCCTAAAGTTTCCAAACTGGTCGATCAAATTCCATGTTCATATTGATGCATCAAGCCTAGCAATAGGAGAAATATTAACTCAAACAAGAGATGATTGAATGGATTATCCTATAGTTTACAGTAGCAAAAAATTAAACAAGGCTGAGAGAAACTATTCGACAATAGAAAGAGAAGCATTAGGAATGGTCTTTGCACTACAAAAATATCGACATTACCTCCTAGCTAACCCATTTATATTCTATATAGACCATCAGGCACTTAAGTATCTTGTCAATAAACCACTACATTATGGACGAATTTGTCGATGGTTACTATTATTCCAAGAATTCAAATTCGAAGTTGTTGTTAGACCAGCCAAGTTAAATGTCGATCCTGACCATTTGTCCCGAATTGACACAGGAGAAGAACCGACAGGAGTCGATGATGACTTACCCGATGCACATTTATTTTGGATAGAAGCAATCCCAGTAGAATTAGAAGAAATAGGCCAGTTCTTGGAAGATGGACATGCACCAGAAGAAATGAGTACAAAGAAGAAGCAAATCTTAGTTATGAAGGCTGCACCATACAGTCTTATAAATGGATTCTTATGCAAAATGGGATTAGTTGAAATCCTCAGAAGGTGTGTACTGGAACATGAATTAGACAACATTATGCATGAAGCACACTATGGACCTGCAAGAGGACATTTCCAGGCAGACACAACTGCAAATAAAATCCAACAGTCAGGGTTATGGTGGCCGACACTCCACCGAGATTGCAAAAATTTTGTCAGTCGATGTGACAGATGTCAACGACTAGGTCAACCCTTGCCTAGTACAGAAATACCTTTGATATCAGTGAACCCAAGTTTGACATTTGAAATCTGGGCCATAGAATTCATAGGACCATTTCCTATACCAGCAAAAAGGACAGGTGCAAGGTACATCATAACTACAGTCGAATATGTAGCTAAATGGGCAGAGGATGAACCAGTCGACACATGTTCTAATGAGATAGCTGCTAAGTTTATCTATGATAATATCATCACTAGATTTGGATGTCCAATAACTCTAATTAGTAACCAGGGAACACACTTCATCAATAGAACTATCAAAACCCTAACTGACCAATTCCAAATCGACCATCGTTGAAGTACAACATACCATCCTCAGTCAAATGGAGCAATTGAATCATTTAATAAAACATTAACAAGAGGACTAACTAAAATATGTAATGCTGATAAGGACAACTGGGACGAGAAAATACCTGCAGTATTGTGGGCATACAGAACAACATACAAATGCTCGACCAACCAAACTCCTTTTCGACTAGTCTATGGACAAGAAGTAGTAGTTCCACTACACTTCTGACAATAGACACCTATCATTGCAGAGATCCTACATGTCGATGTCGAACAAGAAAGAAAGGACCGACTATTGCAACTAAGCAAACTCGAAGAGCACCAACTAATGGCAATACAACATCAAGAAATTCAGAAACAACAACAGAAAGCATGACACAATCGTAACATCAAGAACAAAAACTTGTCGGTAGGAGACCTCACTTTACTATGCAATAATCAAGTAAAGGGTAAACCTAAAAAGCTCCATACCAAATGGATGGGACCCTACGTTGTCAAATAGATACATACCAACGGATCAGTCTGACTAAGGACGTTATAGGACATAGTATTTCGGAAAATCGTTAATGGAGCCTGACTAAAATGCTACAGAAACTAGAAATAAACCTTAAAAAAAAAATCATATAATGACCATAACCGTAAACCAAAAGCTATAAAAACCTAAAAATCCAAAAAATACTGTACATACAGAAAACTATGATAGGAGATTACCATTTCGACAACTGACATCCTGCCCATCGACATAACACCATCGACCATTTTCATCGACCGACCACTTCCATTGACCATTCTCATAACCGACATCGACCAACGACCACGATAGTCCCATCGCACATTCATGACATCGAGCACCGAAATAAATTCACCATTAACGAACGCTCAAGTGTTCCAGCTGAAACATCACGTTCGCCATCAATACACTCATCGACGAACAAATCCATAACATCGCCTATAAATACTGGACCATTGAAGGATCATTCACCACAATTCATACAGAGAAAGCATCAGAGCATCCAGTCGACTGAAAGCCAAGAATCCCTTAGTGAAATAGACAACCAGATCGACACAATGGCACCCAAACAAACTAGAGCCTTGACCAAAACTAAGGAACTACAGGCTACGGATACACCTTTAGTTCGTAGGCTAAAGAACGTTAAGAATTCCAAGGTGCAGGAAGGCTCATGGAAAAAACTCTGGGCCGAGATGCAAGAATGGGATTATGTCAACAAGAAGCCCACTCAAGCTGCGGAGAAAATCAAATACAGCACCATATTCAACTACGTCAATGCACCATTCATGGCCAACTTTAGTGGCACCAAGGAAGCCGCTATCAAATTTATCATAAGTCGATACCACAATGGCTAGTTCTACTTTGACCAACCGATCGACATCTTTGGGGAAGTCATCTCCAAGCTGACCGGTCTCTCAAACAAAGGAAACCCAATACCAGTTAGTATTAAAGAAGGACTGGTTGAAGAACTCACTGGGTCACTATCGGGTAAAAACTCGAAGGGGTTGATGATTAGTCAAATCACAACCCAAATGCCACATATTGTCCAAAATAATAGCAATAACACTCACCCTGGTAGGTCGAGGCAGTGACCTCAAGTTAGACATGCTAGAAGTTGTCGACACCATTGCGATAGATGGAAGGATATACAAATGGGATGAATATGTCATCGACATGGTCAAGACCATTTGTGAAAGATGCCAAGAAATAGGAGGAATCATCAAGTTCCCCTCCCTCATCTTATGGATCATCATGTACCACATCTGCCCAGAGGGGAACCCAATCTTTTAGGAACCGACAAGGTTCCACATGTGGAGATTCAAACCATTCTCCTAGAGAGGAACTTTGCAGGAACTGGAGAATGGGAAAGTGCTGTTGGAGAACTAGCTTCAATAGCTCAAAGTCCACATGAATAGATGGAGGGTGCCTCAAAACATCTAAAGAAGTCTACCAACAAACTCCCACATCCAGCTAGAACTCGACCATACCTCGGTGTGGTACATGCAGGGCGAGGAATCTAATGCTAAAGCCCTCGAATACTATCCATTGGTCAACCAGATCTTTCGGGAGCTATCTCGACAGGCTAAAACAAAAATACCAGTACCAGTGACAACAAAGAAGAGTGACTTTTTGATCGAGGAGCCGCTAACCGACCAAGAAAAAGAGGAATACTATGAGCTAAACCTCTATATTAGCACCTTTGTGTCGGAGGAGACACCGGTCAAACACATCGGCTGACTTCAAATAATCATCAAACCTCCGACAGCACAAAGGGCCGAACCACAGTTAGAGCAGCAGGTAATTACTCCGGCTATAGAAAGTATCATCCTGACCTAGGAGCCTAGGGGAGAGACAGAGCTAGAAAATCCAGAGTATGTTGTCACAAAAGGCATCATTAGAAAATTGTCGAAAGAGATACCAGCGGCCAGGAAGAAGTTAAAAACACAACAACAACAGCAAGGGAAAGGTAAGCATAAGATTATCATCACCAACTCATCAAATGACAAGGAGGAACTGGCAGCCACGGCCCTCGACATAATAGAGGATGCCGCAACAAATAAGGTGCCAATCGAAGCCTAGTTCCAAAAATTTGTTAAGATAGGAGCACTAGCGGGTCAACCAAAGAAAGCTAAGACCACCCACACGACGATGCCTGAGAACTTCATCGATCTAGTGTCTACGCCTCCACCTCCATCACCGACGAAAGTAATCGAGGAGCAAGTACCGACACAATAGTCAGTAAGCCCCCTCAACTTGTGCAAAAGTGCAATGACGGAAGCTATGAAGGAAAAATTCAATAAAGATAGAGATTTGTAGGCATTCATTGAGAAACTGCCTGAGATATTTACTTCAGCCCAAAAGATCTCCACAAAAGCACCTCTCTTCGAGGTCGATGGATACCAACCAGGACATGAAGCCCAGTACAGAACCTTTGCAACCATCATGTCAACTTTTGAGAGAAATCCCAACAAGGAAGCTAAAGTGGCTACACGTCGGACCTCGACTATCACTCTGACCATACCCCAAGCCGACCTACCAGCCGCTGCACCGAATGGAGGAGACGAAACTGAGGAGGACATAGCCCGACAAATTAACCAAATGTTCTCTGGCTTAGACTCACCTCCCCGCCTCGACAATCTACCACTCACCCACACTTCCCTCAACCCAATCACCCCCGACCATTCGCTAACTCCATCACCACCACCACCCCTCTACTCAGAGCAAGCCCCACTACAACTAGTTGCACACCCTACATCTAAACAACTAGAAGCAGCAGTCATTCCACCTCCCCAACCAGAGAAACCATCAACTACTATCCCACAAACCAAAGATCCTGACTCGACATTTGCAGGTACACAGGTGTCGACACAAGCAAAGAAGGAAAATAAAAATAAGAGGAAGGAGAAATAGAGGAAAGAGCATCATGGACAGCCAACAAAGGTCCATATCAAATTGAAGGATGCAACCTCCCTAACCAACCCAGAGCTAAGACAACTTCTCAAGACCCTAGCAGGCGAAGAAAAGACGAGGAGCGAGCAGAGACGTAAGGAACTCGACAACAAGAACGCAGAACAGGTCGAGTTCCTCAACAAATGTAGGAACCTATCCCATTCAGTCATGTCGGGCCCTATAGAGGTCGACACAGACAAACCGCTCGAAAGGGCGTATCAGCTATTTGAGAGCATGGTGTCGACGCTCCAAGCTCACATTTAGGAAACAAAGGAGGAACAAAAAGAAGAAACTGTCAGAATCCTAATGGCACAACACACCGCCTTCACTGAAGCTTATAAAGTGATGCAATATCACATGTAGGAGTCTGTCATAACTGAATAAATATTGAGAGACTGGCCTGCTTACTACAGCAAGTCTATCAGTAAACTCGATAGACCTGACAAGGGATCTGGGCATTGGAAAGCAGGAAAACCACTGAGGAAGCACTAAGGACCACAATAGAAGAACAAATAGTGCTTGAAACAGCCAAGCTGCAGAGACTTGAGAGGGAAGCACATAAGTGGGTGCAGCAAGCTATCCCCAGCTTAGAAAAAGTCGGCATCATCTGTCTGAGGATTGAACGACTTATCAATACTGCAGAGGAGAAGGACCAGTTTATGGGTCCTGACATGGAGAGAATAGCAGAAGTCTCCATTTTAGAAAAGATGTCTATCTTATCAAGCTTGACCACACTTACCATCGACATCCTGAATATTTTGCAAAGTTGGACAGATTTCCAACATCACCTCGCAGTAACAGCCCCAGCCATTGTCGAATTCTATGTACAGAAACGACCGACCATCAGACTTCATAGCTGATCACAGTAACTATCGAGACAAGAAGATATTTTGTACCTCCCTATTTATTCAAGATGAAGAAACGTTTTGTTTGTGGGGGAGATGTAGGAGGAGCAATTCGATAAGTCAACTTGAACGAGAGTCGACTTAGTCGATCAGCCGACTAAGTCAGTCGACCGACTAAACTAGAGATTAGGTCGGCCACCTAAGGTCATGTCGGTTCACTGAACTGACATGTAGTTATTTTGTAACTATTTTGTAATCATATATATTAGGTTGTTGAGCCAGATGAGAACTCAGTTTAGTTCTCTGTGTTGTATGGACTCATTCATGTAATATAATCTGTTAATTCTCCTACTTGTTCTTATCTCTTGTCTCTGTTTTATATGTATGTTTTAGTATGTATTATTGGTTACCTTATGTGATATGTGAGATTACAACAGGGATGTACTATTTATGTACACATTATTCATCATTAATTAATGGAAGGATACACTCCAATATTCATCTCTTCATTCATGTGATTCAATCTTTTTTCTTCTCTTGATTTTTCCGGTGTATGCTTGTGATAATTATCTTAGTATCAAGATCTATTTCCTGTGCTTCTTCCTAGTATATTTTCTCATCGCGTTGGATCTATTATTTCTACATGGTATCAGAGCTACAGGGATCAAAACTTTGCAATATTCTACATGGTATCAAATTATTTCTACATGGTATGAGAGAGAAATGTTGCTCAAGTTCTACAGAGTTGAGGATCTATCTGTTCTCTCTAGCAAAGTGCATCCAATCTCCTATCCCTCTCTGAAGAAGAGCTTGTCTAGCTTACAATATTTTCTCCTAGTTTTGTTTTGCAGGTTGCAGAGAGTATTTCCTAGAGAATATCAACAACATCAATATGGATTCAAAAGTTACTCTACTATCTCCTTTCAACTATGTTGATTGGAAGCCCAAGATGAGTGCATACTTGAAGAGACAATGTCTCTTTGAAGTATCCATTGGTGCATTGAGAAAACCTGAGTATTATGAAGAGAATATTGATTGGCTAAATAATTTTATCAGAGATTATGGAATTATGTTTTTGGGAATGTCTCCAAATATACATCATCTCATAGATTCTGTTGAATATCTATTTGAGCTTTGGAACAATTTGGACAAAGATTTTGGTGTGTAGGAAGTAGAAGATGAAGCATGGAGCGAACCCAAAATCTCCTCATGTGATCTCTCTCAAGATGTCTTCGCCTCTACATTCTCTGATGAAGTTATCATATGATGAACACTTTTCTCATACAGTTCATGTTGTTGCTACCCTCTTTGATTCGAATGCTTCCTCCTTCAATGAAGAGATTTTTTTTTTCTTCCGTGTCTCTTGAAGATACTAATGATGAAAAAGAAGTGGCATATGGATCTTATATTGATATTGATGATGATCCATTCACCCATTCAGTGTTCTTTACATCTTCTATCTTAGATTGAAATCTATATGCCAAATCCTTCACACTTTATGCATAAATCTCTCATTGATGGTGTGCAACCTAGTGACTTTCAGGATGTTTGCTTATCCATATCAAGTCCTATTAGTTTCTTTCCACTTACCTTACTTGATATCATGTTATTTTGCATCTCCTCCTTTGTTCTTGGAATTAATACTCATAGCCTCTTTGAATATTTTGAACGCCTCCTTCCTTCCTCCTTTCATACTTCTACTATAGCGGATTCATTATTAGTGTATTCCCATGAGTCTACTGATATTATTATATGTGTTCTTTTGTATTATTTGGAATCTAGATCAACCCATGGAGCCCATGCATTCACACTCTTTTATCCTATTCCTTCTTTATGTTCCTACATGATCACTTGCACACATCCTCTATGTGTAAATGAAGTTGGAGACCTCATACATTCTCTTAGACTCTTCTCTCACCTATATGGAGCTGATTTCATATATATTGGTTCAAATTTAAATTCATTACTTCATCTTGGAGCTGATTACAACTCCCAAGATATTTCATATCATTGGATCTCTGTTGTTCTAGATGGTCCTAGTTTCCATCCTGTAGTTGTCCTTGTTTTAGGTGAGCATATTTATCTTCTTCCCAAGAAGAAGATTCCTCCAGAAATCAACATTTATCTTGGAGCAAAATCAATGACATTTTATGGTTTTCCTCTCGTGTCCAATCTTGAGGGAGGAATTTCTCCATGTGTTGTTTCCTCTTTCCTCAGCTCTTTGGACATAATAATTGTTTAAAGGGTGACCATATCCTTTTGGTTGGGCCCTATATGCATATGCATATCATCATAAAGTTAGAATTAAAGGGGGGTATTGGAATATATTAAACCCACTCATAACTTAAGATAAAATATTTAATCATTATTTGATTAAATTCCTACCCACTACCTAATTAGTTGGCATCCAATTGCACCTTAAAGTCAACACATGCCATCTATACTCCAGGAATGCTTTATTTCTGATTCTAGGTTGATCTTAACCACTTTATGGACATCCAGAAATAATAACTACACTTTCCTACAGATTCTTCCTTATTCTTGTTTTATCCATCTTTTATGTGGATAAGGTAAAGCTAGTTAACTAGGAAACTGGTATCTTTTGTTGCCAACCTATCCTCCATGAATTTCTCTCCATTTTCCAGGATTAGCATGTTTTTCATCACTCTTGACAACTCACTCATGATTTTTCCAATTCATGAGGTCCTTGACTGATTTGGGAAGTGCTTTAGCCACCTGTGGGGGTTTATCATATTTGGTAAGTCTACCTTTCCAAGCTTTATGAGTTGTCTCCATACAACTCGATTTTACCTATGAGGGATGTACTATTTATGTACAAATATTATTCATCATTAATTAATGGAAGGATACACTCCAATATTCATCTCATCATTCATGTGATTCAGTCTCTTTTCTTCTCTTCAATTTTCCTGTGTATGCTTGTGAGAATTATCTTAGTAGAAAGATCTGTTTTCCGTGATTTTTCTTAGCGTCTTTATTCATTACATTGGAGATATAATTTCTACACTAAGGAACAATTGAAGTGAAGGAAGTCACATGCCATATGTTGTGGATATGGACATAAAATAAGGTGATAGTGGGAAGTATCGTGGTTTCTCAAAAGAGGAGTTGCAGTGATAAAGGCACGTATTCATGTACAAGTAAGTATGCATCGAGGAAAATGCATTGTTTTAAGGGGGGGGGATGCAATATCCCTAATGTAATCCCCATAAACATATGATTTGGGTTATTTTATTTTATGGTGGCATTATATGCATGAACCATGAACCATGGATATTATGATGAATTTTATTATATTATGTTTTTTTTGTAAGGATAATACCCATAGAGTTTCGAACTCATGACCTTACACAAGGATTTCCCTTACATTACACCCATTAATAATCTATTCTACACCCTATAGGCATGTTATTATTATTATTACCTATAACTAAATAATTTCTCAACATTGACAACAATGTTGTTGGGGGTCTTTGGATTTCATATGTGAAGAGATCGGGGTTACGAGTTGTTTCTTCCCCTGACAATACTCTAGTATTCCTAATTATGATATTATTGGACCCTAGTGGTCCTAATATATCTAATAAACACTTTTCATGCAACCATGCACACATTCACATGCAATCATGCACCATGTAAAAATGCAACCATGCAATCATGCACACACAACAATACAATCATGCACCATCCACCTAGCACTCCAATGAATTGGGGTAGATATTAGTCAGTTAGAGTCAGAGTGGTCAATTAGAGTTGTCCTCGTTTAATTAGATTCCAAGGTCTATAGTCCTAAATTAATGATATGAATTTAAGTTATCTTTAGTTAATTTTGGCATATTTCATCAATTCGAGTTATATTCTCCTCATGGGAGTGAATTTGTGGAAATCAGATTCAATGGGTGAAATTCAAATTACCTTCAAGCACGAGGAGTAATATATGGGTAATTTCAGTTGGTTAGGGTAGGTTTAAGTCAATGTTGATAAATTTGAGTTCATGAATTATTGAGAGTGTGCTTGTAAGTTGTTTAGAGTTAGTCTTAGTGGATTCAGGTTACTCTATGGAGAAATTGAATAGATCAGTCAGTGGTTTTGAGGAGCACTTAGTGATTGATATTTTTTTCTCAATAGTCTCTAGTAAATCTCTTGGAGCCAATTTGAATTAGGATAAAGGGATCAAATTGACTCCAAGATATGCAGAAGCTCTGGTATTGAATCTAGAGATTATTCATTCATTCATTGTTGAGTCTATTGGTTAGTGTATATGGATATATTATAGGATTTGTGAATGCTAAAGGTATATTTGGAATATGATTTTGCACATGTTTGCACCAATTTGTCTTACAGGTTATGGAGATCCTGTGAGCAGAAGCCAGTGAGTATTGGAGATCCATTCTCCATTGAATTTAAATTCTCTAGTAGAGGTTTGAATTATTATTTTTTCACTTGGGAGGACAATAAGGGATATCCAATCTCCATTGAATTAAAATTCCTTAACACGGGTTCAAAGGGTTAAGAAGTGTTATAATAGGGTGAAGAGAGTAAATTCACCATAACTTTGTTTAGAAGGAGAGGCAGGAAATCCTATGCAGAAAACCTCATTGTTGCAATTTCCTTTATGGAGAGGGGGTTAATACTGAGCAAGTGTTATTTAATTGGGTGCACTATACCTTTTAGGAGAGGGGAATAATCCTAAGCAAGTGACCTAGTTATTGTGCTCATCTTGCAGGAGAGAGGGGTATATTCTTATACAAGAGATTTAATTGTGGTAAGTGGTTCTCTAGAACATGAGGTATAATCCTGTGAAGGAGACCATATTATCCATAGTTTGTATTTTAGGAGAGGGGGTATAATCCTGAGAAATAAAGTGCATTAATCCTAGTCTTGTTTTTCAGGAAATGAGGATAATCTTGAGAAAAATGGGTGAGTGATCATGATTTTTCCTTGAAGGAGGAGTGTAATCCTGTGTTCCAAGTATTGACCTTAGAGATTGATTTATAAGAGACCTTCTCATGTGAATTACAATACCTCGGCTCAGGGTGACCTGCATAGGCATTATTTTCTTGACATTGTTTAATGTTGGGAGCAAAGTTGTTTGGTTGATGCGAGTTGCACCTTATAATAGATAAGTGCTTTTGATACGTATTTAATTTATGTATGTTGTTGTACATGTTCCCATGGAGGTTGTTGGATATTTGTCATTATATGTTTTTAAATTGTATATATTCTCATGGTGAATGGAACCCTATGTGTTTGTAAATTAACAACTCACGGAAGAGGTATGTTTATGTATTAAAACTAATGGTTTCTACCTAGTTTGTTTACGAATTTTATGATTGTAGGAGGTATTATTTTAGGACAGTCCATGTGACCATATATGTTTGTTTCGTATTATATTATAGATGGGGTTATGGATTTCATTTAGTGAGGATAAATATGATATAAAAGCAGTGGTACAAATATGCTATTTGTGGTGTAGAATAAATTGCTAATTTGATGTATGTTTTAGGATGATAGTCTTATAGATTATGAATAGTTATGGGTCTTATATTTCTACATTCCATGTGGATATACATTTATGTACTGTATTATGTCCCACATGGGATATAGACTAATAATTTCATGTATTCAAAAATTATTATCATTAATGTATAAATATTCTTTAAGGAAAGTTAGTAACGTTTAATTTATGGTGGTGTTTAGAAACTAGTATTTGTGGAATTGTGTTCATAGGACAGACTGATCTTTAGGGAAGACCATATTTCCATGTATGGTTTCACCGGATCAGATCTGAAATGGGATTGGAATTCTGAAATAATTATTATAGATTTTCTTATGAAAGGTGTTTAAATTCCACCTCCTTATAAAGTGTAAATCCTTGAATGTTTATGGACTAAAATGGAGTTCCGTGAAGGAGTATATGTATAAATTATTGATTTGATTAGATGGATGAAGTTGGTTACCCATATGTATAATGATAATTAGACATAATGAGAAAGGGTTCAAGTTTGAATGTATCAATGATTCATTACACTACATTGCATATAGATTGGGGAATTAGGTTGCAATGGAAGGGCATCCTTCCTTAATGGTTGGAAGTTCTTGCGGTTTTAAATCATTTGGCATGTTATCCTGGCCCTTAAGGTTGTTATTTTGTTATTCTTAGCTTAGATTTAGTCATCCCCTTTATGAAATATCCTAGTTACCCGGCCTTGGTGTGTTATCTAGGGTTGGGTATGATATAATTTCTTATGATAAAAAGGATACAACGTCAAGCTTCAACATCGATGCAGTACTACTAATGGACACGACAAGATTACCCCATTAATATGGAAAATAAAATAATAGAATAATACATCTATATTATTTAAAATTTAATGGCAAATGAGGTTAATTAGATTACCATGATTTTAAAATAATTATCATAGAGTCATCATCATTTATACTAAGAGGATACCACTTCTTTCCAAAAGATACATTGTTTTCTATGGAATTAATTTGATACAAAGCCCCCTTCTTATCCCATAAACCCTTAGTGTTGGATTCTTATGAGACACTCAATAACAATGAATCTAAAAGGAACAATCATAGCATACTCTTCACCTCCCTATCAATCTTTTCCTAGTATTTTACCTTCATAACTATGGGATATTTTCCAAACATAATAACCCACTAATCTCTATGAACTACAATAATATCTTCCATCTTAGATTCCATAAATCAAAGTTATATCCATTAATTTTTTAATCTCTAGCCTTGAATTGCTTTTGATTTCACACAAAAATATTACCCATACATAGCTCCTACTCAAGAAAAAGTTTATCATGGAACCAAGATGTCCTTTCTCTTCAAAGAACTAGTGAAAACTATAGCTCTAACACTATAGGAAGATAAATAACGATTGGTGATCCTATGCAAGATAAGCAATCCTAGAAAATTCTTAAGAAAAACATAAAGAAAACCAAGTCATATCCATATTTTACATAATATTTACACTAGGATCCTGAAATGAGAAAACCAACAAAACAACCACACCTTTCTAATTGCATTAACTAAACTATTCAAAATCCAAATAGGTATTTTGGAACATCAATTAAGCTTAGTTCTCTGATTAGTGTAATACAATGGGTATATAAAAGAATTCATCAAAGACTACCCATAATCAATAATAGGCCCATAATAGAACCTTGGGTCCAAACATAATCGTTTTGAGATGTATAGTCTACCTATGCAAAGAATACAACACATATCCAACACATTTGACATTTATAGAGAAAGAAAGGACCATCTTAGTTTTATTGTCTCAAGGGGATGAAACCATTCACTTAGCGTATATACATTGTGCAATTATGCTCTTAAATTAATGATTGAATAAATGCATGGGCATCCTCATCATCTAGAGATATTGTTTTGGCCCACATTTCACTGCTTACTAGTACCATCCTATATTTTCTTAGGCAATTAAGGTGCTTGTCTTTAATGATGACCAAATGGTGATTGGCCATTGGCAAGATGTCTCTTATAGAAAGGTTGCCACCTAAGGGATTCCAAAAAATCTTGTGCATGCATCGCAATTAGTGAACTATAATTTATCCCTTATATGTTCTAAAAGAACAAAGTAGATGTTCTCAAAGAACAAAAGGAGAAACGACCATTAAGCCATAGAAATCAAAATTTTAATGCATGCCATGTTAATTTATCGACCTCATGATAAATCCTCTTTTAGGTTATGATCATATAGATATTTTTATGCACCTTCATACACACTAATTTTTCTCACATAGTTCTCAATATGGCCATTATAATTTCAAGTTACAACCATTGTCAAATACAATCTCGATAGTTGTATTAAAGTGTAAATCAGAAATCCCACATACATAAGTTGTAAAAGGATCTTTCACTTTATAAGATTTATTATTTCCATTAGTATTTTGTGATACCCAAATACTTTATGCAGATCCCCTCCCACTCATGCATGTGTTAACTTTGGGTCTATATGCCACCTAGGTTCTACCTATCTAGTTTTCCAATTGTCATGTCACCTCAATGCCACCTAAGTTCTACTTGTCCACTTTTCTAGTTTCCATGCCACCTCATGCCCCTTGCTACATGTCATGTCATCTATTTTTCATGTCAAATCATGCCCCAATTTCTACTTGGGAATGTTTCTAGTTGTCATGCCACCTCATACCCCTTTCTACATGTCATGCCATCTCATACCCCTTGTTACATGTCATGTCATCTAGTTTTCATGCCACCTCATTCCTCTTGCTACATGTCATGCCATCTAGTTGTCAAGACACCTCATGCCCCTTACTACATGTCATGGAATCTAGTTTACATGCCACATCATTCACCTTGCTACATGGCATGCCATATAGTTGTCAACCATCATTTGTTAATGTGAAGCACTATTCTAAATATTTATAGTTGTCATGCCACCTCACACCCCTTACTACATGACATGTAATCTACCTCACACCCCTTTATACATGTCATGTCATCCAATTGTCTTTCCATCATTGGTTAATGTGTAACTATCCACTACCTATCAAGTTTCCATGCCACCTCATGTCCCTTGCTATAAGTCATTCATCATTGGGAAATGTTCACCATCCATTTTTCTAGTTGTCATGCCACCTCATGCCCCTTTCTATATGTAATGTCATCATTGGTTAATGTGAAACATGTTATCATTGGATGTACCTAGTGTTTGCCTATTCATCTATCTTATTTTCTTCCTATCTAGTTTCCATCCCACCTCATGCCCATTGCTACATGCCATTCCATCATTGGTTAATGTGAAGAGTGTTTTCATTGGATGCACTTAGTTTCTATATTTTCACTTATCTATTCAGTTGTCTATCTATCTTCCTATTGAGTTTTCATGTCATCATTGGTTGATGTGAAGCATGTCATCATTGGATGCACCTATTTTCTACTTATTTTCTTTTCTAGTTGTTGGCCTATCTAGTTTCCATATCCCTTGTTACATGTCATGCTTCCATTGGATGCCCCTAGTTTCTACCTATTCATTTGTCTAGATGTCTTACTATATATTTTCCATTCCACTTCATTCCTCTTGCTACATGTCATTTCATCATTTTTTTATTATCTTAATCATGTATTTTAAAGTCAGGTTACCAAAAATATTTGATGTGGGGGAAGGTAAATGGGGTGGAGGAAAATACATGAAGTAAGGTAAATGAATACCTTTCCCTTGGTGAAATATCTGTGATGGAGCAAGGGTTAAATGAAAAGGTAGGAATATTATGTGTGGAATATAAGTATTAAATTATTTGTTTGTTTCCTACCTATATAGTTTTCATGCCACCTCATGCCTCTTGCTACATGTCATGCCTTCATTCTATGCACCTAGTTTCTACTATCCACTTGTCTAGCTATCTACCTATCTAGTTGGCATGCAACCTCATACCCTTTTATACATGTCATGTTTTCATTTGTCAATGTGAAGCATGTGTTTCAAAGTCAAGTAGTCAAAAAAATTTAATGTGGGAGAAGGTAAATCGAGTGGAGGAAAATACACTAAGTAATATAAGGGAACTCCTTTTCCTTGGTGAAATAGTTGTGATGGAACAAGGGTGGAATGTAGAGGTATAAAGTTAAGTGTGGTTTAAAAGTATGGGGGGTATCCCTTAGGCTACCAATAAATTTTTATGTGGGGGAAATACCAAAGGTATATGAGGTGGAAGAAAAACATGAATCAAGATAATGGAATAACTTTGCCTTGGTGAAATAGTCATGATGGATCAAGGATGGAATGTAGAGGTAGGAATATTAAGTGTGGGAAAAAACTATGGGGTATAACCCTTAGGCCATTAGAATTTTGAACTACATTAAATTATGTTAAACTTTCATTCATTTAACATATTACATCATAATAATTTCATGTATAAGGATCATTGAAAGAAAGACATTTAATAATAAACACACAGATTTATCCTAGGAAAACTCTCTCAAGGGAAAAACCTAGAAGAACTTCTCAGTATAGATTCATAAACCAAATAAAATGTCACAATGTTAACAAGAATATTCTATCCCAATCCTAGAACAATAGATATATGGCTTCCAAGTATTCTACACCCTAAAACAATCTTCTTCTTAGCTAGAGTGAACCTCTTCCTTGAACTTGCTTGTTTTGAGTGTGTGTCTCAAATGAGGAGTGCACCATCCTTATTTATACTTGTCTTTTGGGTGATTTTTCCTCATGCATCCGACTTGTATTTTTGTGAGGATAAAATACGATATAATTCTATTTATTGATACGACATTACATGTCTTACAAATAACATATAATATTGTTCTTTTTAGGGTTTTATATGAAAAATACAATAAGAATATCTTTTGAAGCTGCATCTTAATTCAATACTCCCTCTCAACAAGGAAGGTATTCTTCTAACAAAATCCTCAACACTATTTTTTTAATATTGTACTTGACCATTAACTTGTTGGCCTTTTCATGAATCTAATCATCAATTGAAGTTTTGTACAAGCAAGCCCTTTTCATTACATCATGCATCGAGGATCTTAGATTATCATCTCATTAGTGGGAGTAGCCTCATTGTCCTTTTGGAACTTATGGATCTCACTATCCTTTTGGACCTTATGTCGTTACAGGACTTCCATATGACTCATCTTCCATATTTTCAAGATACACATGTCAACTCTATAAGTTGTGCATATTCCATGTCTGCAAGTTGCACATACCAACTCTACAAGTTTCGCATATTCTATTTCGAATACTACACATGCCAACTCTAGTTGCATATCTGCTAGTCCCGAAGACTATGCATCATGCTCATTGTAATGTCCCTGGTTTTGACCCCATTTGCATGATGTATATATTGTAATTAATCATGGTGAGGAGCTCAAGGAAAAATCCCCACCATCGATTTGGTTGTGTATGTTTCGGCAATGGGGATAATTGCCGATGGTATGTCGTGCTATCCGGCACATTTTAATGCGGCATCATGTAAACACGCACATCAATTAAAACTAAAACCACAACCAGCTACGGTAGTGCAACGTTGAATGAAAAGGGCATGGTTCCAAAGGATAAGGGGTGGGGGATGTCAAACCTTGGTTATGGGGGAAAAACCCAAGTTTGGTCACCTTGTTGATTTTTTTCATCTTCCCTTGTCAACCTCTTTAATGTTCTGTTGGGCCGTTGAGGAGTAATGGCTGCTGGTGGTTGAGGCATTTAATGCCTTTGGGAGTGGGGTGGCAGGAATGTTAGTCCTTTGCCCACCTGCCCACTTCACCCACGTCTGCCCATTCTTCTCCCTCATGCACTCTTCCCTGGCCGGTTCACTCTCATGCGGAGGTCAGCTCATCTCCTCACGCGTCTGGTCTTCACCTCCACCGCCATCTTCAGCATGGTCTGTTTTTCCTGCTCGCGCGCAGAGGTCGTGGTCTGTTCTTCCTCACGCACATAAATTTTTGTGTGGATTTCCTCACATTGAGAGAGGATGAAATCGTGGCTGTCACTCAGGATTTTCGGGGGTAAGAGCCATTTCCACACTCAGGGACTGTGTGTAAGTTCCCTTACTGAATTGTAGCCGTGTATTTGTTTCCTCTGTGTGATGCGGTTCGGTGCAAGTTGCACTCATGCACAGCCTGTTTGGGTCATTTTTCCCATGCTGTGAGCCGTGCTCGCTATTTGTGTTTGGGGATGTTGTCTCCCCCATGTGTTTTGTCGGCTGTGGGTTCCAATTTCGTTTTGGACCACTGTGGATTGTTAATCCGTTGGTTGAATTTCCCTGTTTTGGGACTGTGGATTGTTGTTATCCTTCATTCTGTGTTTGTGGGTGCTGAGGTACCCTGTTTTGGGTTGCAGTTGAGTTGTTTTGGCCATGTTAGGGCCAAAACCTACTCTGAGTTGCCTTGTAGGCTGGAGTTGTGTCTCACCTTTTGTTTGGGACTGTCACCTGTAGTTTTGCTTCTTCACAAGGCTGTGAAGGGATTGTTTTGCTGCTAGTATGCAGTGGATAGTCTTCGGACTGTGCTGGCTTGGCTTATCTGTTGAAAGCCTGTGAAACCCAGCTGTATTGGTTTGGTTGTTTTGTGTCCCCTTGGCTATGTGTAAGCCTGCAATTGACCCTTAGTCCTTGAGGAATCATGCCCAGCTCGGGGGTGGCAGGGTGCTGAGAGATTGATGAGCACGCTGGCCTATGGTTGGGTGGAACGTTGCAGCGACGCAGCTGGTTGTGGGTGAATTCTTCATCAAAAGATAAGTGCTGTTGTTTACTGCATCTCTGTGATCTATATTGAACATGATTAATACTGGAATGTATTTTTGTTGCTTCCGCTGTATGATTGAAGGATTCATGCATTTGGGTATGCTTAGTATGCATCCTGTAAGCTTTTAATTTCAGCATTTGATTTTTTGTTTATGTTCATGGGGCGGTTTTCCCGGTTGTGATTGATGTTCGCCGCGTCCCCATTGCCGGTCTGAGGGATGGGGACGTGACAGAGTGGTATCAGAGCTCTGAGTTGCAACAATGGGCCTTTATGGGCCAAGAAGGTGTAGTGATAGAAGGTAGAATTACCTTCTCTGATCAGAGTTTGACAGCAGCAAACTTCAAAAATCGCCTAAGTGTTTGAACAGTGGTCCATCGGAGCACTAAGTGGAATCGACTTCCGCCGTTGCGGAAGGATTGGCAAAAGGATTCGGCGTTTGAACAGTCGGGGCATTGGAAGGTTTAGGGGTTTCAACTTTCGATGTGGTAGAAGGTATAGCAATTTCCGATCTGCCATTGCGGCTGTGAAAAGGATTCAGCCGCCGATGCAGCAATGGAACCGATTTCCAACGAAGGGGAAATTTTGAAAAATTTCGGTCTAAGTGTTGAGCGGTCGGATCATTGGAGGAAGTGGAATTCCTCCATTGCGGAAGGACTGGCAAAGCTAACTTCCATTGTTGTAGAAGGATTGGTGAAGTCTCCCATCCGTCATTGCGGACGGCAAAGAGATTCCGCATCCGATTCGATATCCGTCCGATCGCCGACGCCACAGAAAGGTTTAAAAATTTGGCTAAGTGATTGGAGAAATCAGAAGGGAAAGTGGTCCGATGTCCGACGTTATGAGAGTCCTCCGACGTCCGACTGCCAAGTGGTTCTAAGTGCCAAATCGGAAGAGCCGACGAAGTGGGCATCCGCCATTGCGGACGAGTTGGTGAAGTTCCTCGTCCGCTGTTGCGGAAGAGTTCTCAAAGTGGAACTTTCGCCGTTGTGGATGGCAAAGCGATCCCGCATCCGATCATAAAGACCTCCGATCTCCGACATGTCAAAGGGGTTAAGGCTCAAAGTTGGTTCACCAAATTGGAAGGATTTGGCCTTTGGCGAGCCGCCGTTGCGGAAGAATCCATGAAGTGAACTTCCGCAAATCGGAAGGGAAAGTGGTCCGACGTCCGACGTTGTGGAAGAGAGGATGCTCCCGACTTCCGATGTAGAAGTCCGCCGACAGCCGATGCGGTAAAAATATTGGTCTCCAGAAGAAGAAAGTGAATGGGCATCCGCCGTTGTGGGTGAAGAAGTGATAAGGCTTTCGATGGGAAAGTCTTCCGATTTCCGATTAGAAAGTGTGCCGATCGGAAGAAGGAAGTGGAGAAGCGTCCGCCATTGTGAAAGCCGAAGGCATTTGCCGGTCGAAGTGTAAATACCGCCGACGTCTGAAGTGAAGAAGATTTTGACAGCCGATTCAGCGGAAGGAGTAACTGTTTGACAGCCGATGCGTCGGAAGGTTTGGAGCCTTCGAGGAGCCGCCGTTGCGGACGGGATAAGGGTCCCGAGAGCCGATTCTGCAGCTGTTTTTCAGTGAATTTCAGGGCTAAAAAGGAGAAAAATGGCAGCTATCTAATGCGCCAGATTGTGCGAAAACCAATTTTTTACAACAAAAAAAAAAACGAGGGTGCTGCCCTCGACCCGCCCTGCAATGGCGGAAGCCACAAGGGGCCAAGCCCCCTTGACCCCCGTCGTCCCTTGAGACAATCATTCTTGTGAGAAGGAAAATCATGTGTTTTGGGCAAGAGTTCGAATCAGAGGTGT
>LPNX010256736.1:300731-396915 GCA_001517045.1 Pseudotsuga menziesii | reverse complement strand
GACTCTGTCAGCCCACAGGGCGTTGGGTAAGGCTGAGTGCCAACTTCTCTGGTTTTCTACTACAGTCTTCTTCAAAATTCTAATGAGGTTTTTATTAGAAGACTCAGCCAGGCCATTCCCTTGAGGATAGTAGTTAGCAGAGTAATGTAATTTTATCCCTTTATCATGAGCAAATGCAGTTAATTTAATTGATGAAAAATATTTAGCATTGTCAAAAACTAACGAAATTGGAACTCCAAACCTGGTCATGATATGATCTTGTAGGAAGCTGATGACTTCGTCTTCGTTTATTTTGCGCAGTGGGATAGCTTCGACCCAACAAGTGAAATAATCAGTAGCAGTAAGAATGTACTTGTGCAGCAGGGAAGAATTCGGTTTTATTTCTCCAATAATGTCCAGCCCCCATTGTTCAAATGGTTCCATGACCATCACAGGCTTTAGAGGTGCTGCTGCTTTAGGCAGTCTTCCACCGCATCTTTGACAAATATCGCATTTCCTGACATGTGCATGTGCATCCTTAAAGAGCGTAGGCCAATAGTAACAAGCTCTAAGGATTTTGTGGGCTGTAGTGTCGCTTGAAAAATGTCCCCCAGCCGGACCATCGTGTAATTCAGACATTACTTTCTTAGTGTCCTCTTTCTCCAAGCATCTCAGGAGGACTACATCGTAGTTCTTTCTGAATAATATGCCTTCTACGATTTGGTAGGAAGCTGATTTCAAACGCAGAGCTCTCCTTTGTTTTGAACTCCAATGTTCTGGTAACATCCCTGACTGCAAGTAATGCACAAGGTCTCTGTACCAGGACTCAGGAGCCATGAACAAAGGACATACATCCATTACATGCAGTTCGGCTTCATCTTCCCATGCTTGTTCTTCGTTGTTTCTACTTCCAGTCATCAATTTGCATAGCCCTTGACCTTTCACTATAGTGGCTGGCTTGAATTCAAGGTCGTATTCTTGAAGGGCTGTTACCCAGTTGCCCCTTCTTTCTCCCAACTCTTTCTGAACGAGAAGAGACCTTACAGCTGGGTAAGGAACTATTACCTTGGTTCGATTTTTTAATATATAAGGCCTGAATTGCTTCACTGCCTTAAATACTGCGTATGCTTGCTTATCAATGGATGGGTAGTTTAATTCAGCCCCTTGAAGCCCAGTACTCATGAAAGAGATTGGGAATTCATCACCCCCGTCCTCTTTTTGGGTAAGCACGGCTGCCAATGAATCATCGGATGCAAAGGTGTACATAATAAAGTCTTTACCAAAGTCTGGGCTTTTCAGGGAGGGGGCATGTGCAACATCAGTCTTGATTTTGCTGAAAGCATTCTTTTCGGTTTCAGTCCACTTAAACTGTGCATTTTGCTTGACCATCTGCTGCAGTGGCTTAACAATCTGGGCAAAATCAGGCACAAACCTTCGTACGAAATTTATTGTTCCCATGAAAGATTGCATTCCCTTTTTATTATGGGGCATAGGGATTTGTTCAGTGGCCTTAATTCTTTCTGGGTCTATAGATATGCCTCTCTTTGAAACTATATGCCCCAGTAACTTGCCCTCTGTGACCGCAAAAACGCACTTCTTAGGATTGAGGGAAACGCCATATTTCCGGCAGTGTTCGAAAATTTGCTTCAGGTGGAACGCGTGCTCCCCTCTTTTCTTCGAAAATATTGTGATGTCATCAAGGTATACCACAACGCTTCGTCCAATCAGCCCGCGGAAAGCTATGTCCATAGCCCTCTGAAATGTTGCTCCAACATTAATCAGCCCAAAGGGCATCCTTCTATAGGCAAAAGTTCCCCATTTAGTTCTGAACGTTGTCTTTAATCTATCTTCCTCGGCTACTAACACTTGGTTGTAACCAGAGAAACCATCCAACAATGAAAACAATTCAGAACCGGACACCATCTGTAGCAATTGCTCCATGGGAGGCACCGGATAGTTGTCTTTGTCTGAGGCACGGTTTAAGTTTCTGAAGTCCACACACAGTCTGATTTCTCTTGACTTTTTTCTAACCGGTACCAAATTGGACACCCATTCGGAGTGCCAGACTTTAAAAATAATTCTAGCATCTAACAATTTCTTTCCTTCGCTTTGGATTAGTGGCTCCAACTTCGGGTGCATCTTCCTTAACGACTGCTGATATGGCTTGACGCCCACTTTAATAAGGACGATATGCTTGATGATGCTAGTGTCGTAGGTTTTCAAATCTTGGTACGTCCAGGCAAAGACATCTTTGTACTGTTTAAACAAACTGATGAACCTATCCCTCTCGACTGGTGAACAATATTTGCCGAGGTTCACAAACTTAGGATCCGTTTCAGTCCCTAAGTTTACCAGTTCGAACTGTAGAGTTGAGCTGTGCGTCTTCACGTTAGCGGGTCTTCTGAACTTTTCATTCAAGTCAAACATCTTTTCTAACGTTCTGACCCCTTTAGGAATGAAATTATCATATTTCATCTCAGCCCGATGTTCTTCATCGTCTATAATGGCTCCTTTAAAGATCTCATTATTTGTCAAACACTCGATTATTTGCTGGTCATTGTCAAATACTCGCAAGTTGGTGATCATGTCAGGTACTGAAGGCCTGAAAAGTAATTCAACAGAACATCTGTTATTAGTGGGTACCATCCTGGCGACTGATGTGGCCAAAAGATCAGCGGCCGCATTTTTCATTCTTGGGATTGAAATAATATTGAATGCATGAAAACATTTAAGCAAATCCCATACCTCGTTTTGGTAAGCTTTCAAATGGAGAGAAACACAATGTATTTGATTCCTTATTTGCTTTACAACTATTTCTAAGTCCCCCAAAACTTTTAAATTACTTACCTTCAATTCAATCGCTTTCTTGAGTCCCTGCACCAGTGCTTCATATTCAGCTGTATTGTTAGTACATTCAAACTCTAATCTACATGACAGGAAATGTTTATTCTTTTGTGGATCAATAAGGACACATCCAGCCCCCGACCCTTCTAATGTCTTTGAGCCATCAAAAAATAAAGTCCAAAAATCATTAACTACTGAAAATGAATCTATTCCTACTGCTAAGTCTACTATGTTACAGTCAATCTCATCAGCCTGAGAAAAACGAAGGAGATCAGGCTGGGTGTTAGATGTGTCACTGGCCTCCTCCGCTTGATAGTTCCCTGGTTCCAGTTCGAGGAAATAGTTTCCCAACACAGGTTCGACCGGTATATTCTTCTCATCCAGTTGAATAACATTGTACTTCATGTGAGGTTCTCTCAAAACCTTAATCTGATTGGGACTTCCTTTGTACGGCAACCACAGGTGCGACCAATCTGAGGCGAAATATCCATTCAATTTAGCTGACCAATCTCTGCTCAGGACCAGGCCGTAAGCGTCTGGTATATCAGCCACCACGATGTTAATAACCTGGCATACTTTGTCATTTGATGCTAGACGGATTAGAACGTCCTCCATCTCACCAATTACCTTAACGTCTGTCCTATCCAATTGCACCACCCTCCACGTGGTTGGCTTAAACTGTCCATTGATTTTCTTACATACTAATACAGGCATGACATTAATTGACTCCCCTGAGTCTACTAAACAATTGTGAATGTTATGGTTAAAAATTTCAAACATCAGGAGGAAGGGTGGCTGTTTAGTTTTAGACTTACCTCCAGTGCTAGCTTCTCCAATTTCTTCTTCGTCCAGAGGTTGATTGTCAGCAGGCCACTCCTCTTCTGATGTTTCCAGTGCTTTCAACAGTCTCTCTTTTTGTTGAGGTACTTTGCACATTTCAAACAGAGGGATGTTTGCCTTTATCTTTTTTAAATCTTCAACAACGTCATATTCTATTTGTTGTTTAATGGACTGAGATTTATCAGTATTCACCTTTTCTTTGTTTAGTTCAGGCAACGTTCTGTTCTGCTTAGGATCTTGGCTGGTAATAGTGAATTTCAGAGTCTTATCAGCCACGAATTTATCTTGAAATTTCTTCCTGATATTTCTTTGTAGCCTTCTGATCTTTGGGAGTAAAAGACTGTCATTGCTAACCGTCCCTTGACTTCTAGTTGTCACGTTAGCCTCCCTGATATCTTTGTGTTTTTTAGTTATATCTTCTTATGCATCGAGTAAGGAGACAGAACTCCATAATGCCATAGTCTCTTCTTCCTATTCCTTTGTAGAAGTAGAAGCAGCATTTTCTTTCTTTTCATCATCATCTTCTTCCGTTAGTCTCGAATCCAACATCTGATTCATAACTAACGTCATTGAATTTATCCATTGTGGATAGTTCCTTTCGGAGTGAGGTTGCTGGTGAAAGGTGCAGAAATTTTCCATCCCTATCTCTGTCAGATTCATAGACGCAGTATTGTGAGGAGGAGGTTGGGACTGATTGTTTTCCTCCCTTTTCTTATAGTAAGGCCTGTAGAACTTCTGTGTTTCCTTCTCTTTTTCCAAGTCTATGATCTTATTAGACAGCGTTTGCATCATTTTGGCCATACTTTCATAGTTTGGTGCTTTCTCCTCTTTAGGCTTAGTGAACAATAAAGTTTTCCTTCTCTCTCCTGATTGTTTGGGGTAATCTTCAATACTCTCTCTCTCAGCCTCCACCACTTCTGCTTCTTCATAGGTTTCTGTCAGAGTAGGCTTGGCCCTACCTTTCGCAACATGGCCAGATCAGGACCTAACGCTGAAGTATAGTACTCAATTAGTACTTTGTCTGAAGGCTTGTCTGTTTCAGAAAAGTTCTTAAGATATGCTGCGAACCTTTGTGTGAAACTGTGCACTTTTTCTTTTTTCTCTTTCTTCAGTGCACATAGTCCTTTCATAAGGGCTGCGTGAGTCTTTTGAACTGCATACTTACTTCTGAAAATTCTCTCGAAAGTATCCCAATCCGGGATAGAATTAGCAGGCAACCTAAAGTACCAAGATGCAGCAGCTCCTTTGAGGGTATGCGAGAAAAGTCTGCACACTACATCTTCATGTTCCCCAGCCCTCAGACCTTCTATTGCCAAGTAGAAACTTTGTAGGTGATCGTCCACTAGGATCTTCTCATTGGGGTCAAATTTAGGCAATAACTTCTCAAAGGCTTGAGGTAGGTCATGCAAAGGGGGAGTCAGGTTTAGGGGTGACCTGGCTTTCCATGCAGGTGGTGGATTAGGTGGATTGGGAGGTTGATTGGCGTTAACACCGGCCATGAGTTGAGGTGGAGAGTGAGGAGGTGAACCAACAGGGGTGTGAACAGGAGAAATGTAAGGGGTTTCTGGGGCTTCTTGATTCAAAGGTAGCTCAACTTCTTCCAAAGCAGTCTCTACAAGTTCTTCCCAGTCTCCAACTAACAATGAATCTTCTGCTATAGGACGGTTTTTCTTCTTGTACTCTCTTCTAGGTAAGTCAAGGATAATTGGCAACCCTCCAAGCTTCTTTACGTATTCCCGGGTGTGTCTTCTTAGGTCGTTAACTACTTCGTTACCAACAGCATATAGATGTTCTATTTTTTCTTCTTTCGGAATTGGATTGCGCGGTCCACTACTTTCAGAACTGTAACCAGCGGAATAATCTCGGGAAAACGGGTTTCCTCGGCTAGCCATGCACTGGCGGCCCTCCTTCTAGCGCCAAAACTGTTGAGGCCTGGAAATTCGCAGGCGGCAACAGTAAGGGATTCTCCCCAATCAACGTTCCCAACTAGCCCGTTGACTGTTTGGAATAGGGAATCCGTCCGGTTTGCGGTCTGGCTACCGTAGGTCAAGAAACAAAACAAAGGCTTTACCGGTTGCGGCCCGGCCCACCGAGTTTTTGTGCTTTTTCCTTTAAGAAATGAAATGCAAGTGCCTAGCTAAATGCAGGGCAATCAAGATGCAGGGAGCGGTCACAATGTGATGCGCAGGTTCTTACCTCTCGTCTTGTGCTCGCAAGCAACCAAATCATATACAATAAGAAATAAACTAACTATCTAATCTATCCCTAGGGAGCAGAATTATCATGTTGGGTGAATAATACAATCAGTACATGCATTGTGAAATGTTTCAGATAGCTGAAACTTTCTTCCAAAACACATGAACACTCTGCAAAATATTTCAACAACCAGATAGCTGATTATTTATGAACAAGCCAATATTACTCACCATGGAAAACCACATCACAAAAATAAACTTAAGAATATTCCAGCAAGAACATAGGTTCAGAAATCAGAACATTCTCACAATTAAACAGTCATAGCTGAAAACGAAATAGTTCCTCTTCACATAGCTTAATTAAATACATGTGATGTATTCCATATTGCACCTCTTCCAGCAAGCAAAGTTTGCAGTCTCTCATGTAAAACGAAGTAGTTCCTCTTACAATAGATGGTTTACAAAATTTCCCAGGGAAAAAGCCCCGTCTCATTCCTACTTTCAGATATTTAAACTACCATTTGCGACCCTTCGAGCTTCCCTGAAACGTGTGTCTTTCCCGTTGCCAAAACGTTCTTGATCCCCCATCTTTCAACGCACATTCATGATTGGTTGGGTAACTGCCGAGCCTTTCAGAACTCCGCGTTTGCTGTTAAACGGTCCGTATTTCTCCACGTCGTGGCATTTTGATCGCTCCTCCGCGCTCACCTGCAACCGATCGACAAGCATCATCCACTGGGGTTACGTTATAAAACAAAATAGCCAGCTCTACTCATGAAACAACCAGCCCGCAAGGAAATCACCAGGCGTCGATACCACTACCTCGACCATGGCGGGAGACTTACTGGTGGCTCAACAATACTTACATCGAACAGGTATACCACTCCACAGGTGGGAAACATCATTAATCGGACGTCGGAAGGATGGTACATCGGAAGTTGAAAGGATCTCCCAGCCGAAACGGCGGACGAGACAAAGGTTGGAGACAAGCGACGAGGGCAGGAGGAGGACAAGTCGGACGTCGGTAGACATTAGAATCGGAAGCTCAGAATATCTCCCAGCCGCAACGGCGGACGAGTCAGGGCTACGGGCAAGCGACTTAAGGTTAAATAAGAATCGGACGTCGGCGAGATCTAGAAAGTCAGACGCTAGAATGATCTAAGGGCAGCAACGGCGGCGGAACAGAAGACTAACGGCTTCCGATCTGAAATTAAAAGAGGCCCGATCGCAAGAAACAATCAAATATTTAAACAGTTTTAAGGATCAGGCACAGCTGGGTTCGTTCTTTCTTCGAAAAGGCTACTCTGCAAAACAAATTTTTTTCTTTTCTTCGACCAGAAAACCAGACATCCACGCCTCAATCCGAAACTGAACAAGGCATAAATAAACTAACTGACATCCACTTTCAAAATAAAACTAAAAGAAACACGCCTGAGAGGCTCAAGAGTTTCACGACCCAACCAAGCAAAACGATGAGGAGGGGGCCAGAATTTAAATAAAGTAAATTTAGGGAGAACAGTTGCGGCAGCAACACAATCTTAACAACGCATATCTAGCATAGCTGGATTACCCAGAGTCGCATTTCAAAACTGTTTTGCTCTGCATCCTCCATTCTCCCGTCTCCTTCTCTGCGGCTCGGCTCCCTCCTGCTCTGTTTTTCAGCTCCCTCCTGCATTGCATTTGGGTTCCCTCCCTGCATCTGCTCGCCATTCGACAATCAGCAAGTAGAAGCCAAGAATGGTGTTCAACCCATGAAATTGGACGAGTCATACACTGCAACGACCCAGAACTCTTCGACTCGATTCGACAGCTCGGTCTGCGACACCAACAAACTCCTTCGTCCAGTAATTCTGCTCTGTGAAATAAATGATAAATGGCACTACAAATCAGAGCATCAACACTGAGACTCTTCGACTCCGCACATGCATTTAGAAGAGAGCCCACATTAGTATGACGTCAGTGTAGCTTAAATCGCCGTTTCACGCATATAAAATGTTCAAAGGCTTATTGGACGTGACTGAAACCTTATCTCCGTTTGACGTTTCACGCATATAAAGTGTTTGCCTTTTTCCAAAAAGTTGTGGCTGATTTCAGCTTCACCACAGTTTGTTGCAAAGCTTTCATGATTAAACGTGAATCTCCAACTGAACTTTGCCGGCGTAGCTGTACTAAAATTTCCATGACGCTTACCTATTATAGAGTAAAACAATTGATATTTTAGTTATGTCATATTGATGTGAAGTTTATGAATGCAATATTTCTAAATAATCTTAGTTAGGTGTGAAATCCAGAAATGTTTATGCAACATTTCTAGAGAATTTGAAAGAAAATAAGGAAAATTTAAATTCTAGTCGGTCTGAAAGCAACATGCAACTTTTGTAAAGAATGTTGGAAGAAAATCCAAAACTTTATTTAATCTTATATCAGCTCTTAAGAAAAAAATGCTGATTAATCAAGTGGGGTCGTAATATTTTGCACTAAAACTCATTTCTGCTGCAACTGTAATGACATTTTCATTTTAGATTTTTGATGCCCAACGTAGTTAAGTTAAATACATCTTGACCAGGCAACACTAAAGTTAAACCAGCCACATTCAACTTTGAAAAATTGTTGCAAGCGACAAGGATGAAGAAGAATCTTCTTTGTCATGTTTATTTCTGGATTGTACTGTGTTGTGTTGTGTAACAGCAAATTCCCCAAAAATCTTCTTCTTCTTTTACAAAAACTAAGAAAAATGTGGCTTATCCTCTGCCCACCGTCAACTTCATCATCTTGAACCAGGCCGAACAGATAGACATATAAAATCAAATCACCGTTTCCAGCCTTCTAAACAAAATCTGTAGTTGACCAAAGAATCTCTGTACGTTGAAAGTCAAGCACGCGCAGTAAGATTATTTGAGACGCGTGTGATTGAGTGAGGTAACTTGTTGGATATGGGCAGTTATTGAGTTTCTCACAACCCCTCTGATAACCCCATTCTTCTTTAAATATCTTGTGTTTTCTTCGAATACCCAATTTTTTCAGAACTCGAATTTAGATTGAGACACGCAATTCTGAATGCACTTGGTAATTCATTTCTAATGGGTGATATTCAGATCGGTGGTATCCAGGAAAGCCACAGCAGATTGCAAGAAGGTATGTCTGTTTAAACTTTCAGAATGATTTTATATTAGATTCAACTGTCTATCTGCAAGCACTTTCTCATTCATCCCTCACACTAATTTTCTGTCGTAATATAATGTGACTGACACTGAGAGAATGGAACTCAGGACCTGATTTGATACCTGATGCAGAGGAAGGAAGATGGCCCAGTAGAGGTATGTTTGCAGGAAAAAAGAAGACCCACTGGCTGCTTGTGATATTCAGCACTTCCTTACTTATGGTGGGTCAAGCTACTGCTATGCTTCTTAACCGGTATTATTTTGATGATGGTGGTAACAGCAGATGGATTTCAACCCTTGTGCAGTCCGTTGGATGTCCTATTCTTTTCATACCTTGGGTACTTTATCAAGGAAAAAAACCATCTAAGATTACACCCCTCACACCCAAATTGGTGCTTATTTATGTTTCCCTAGGCTTGCTTGTAGCTGGAGACAATCTGCTTTACTCTTGGGGTATCTCTTATATGCCTCTTTCGACCTATTCTCTTCTCTGTTCAAGTCAATTGGCCTTCAATGCCGTATTTGCATTTATCTTGACCAGGCAGAAAATTACCCCATATATCCTAAATTCTCTGGTTTTGCTGAGTTTCAGTGCTATTCTGCTTGGGGTTCATTCAGACAATGACAGGCCCAAGGGAGTGAATACTTCCAAGTACATAGTAGGCTTCATTTGCACTGTTGCAGCTTCTGCAATCTGTGGACTGCTTCTTCCATTAATTCAGCTTGTATTCAATAGGGTTTTAAAGGAAGAGACTTTTGCAGTGATTCTAGAGATGCAGATTTTCATATCCATAGTTGCCACTGTGGTGTGTATAATTGGATTGTTTGTTAGTGGGGAGTTCCGAGATATGAAATTGGAGGCTGAGAGTTTCACAACAGGGAAAGTTGCCTACTATATGACATTGATATGGTCTGCAATAGGGTGGCAGTTTTCTTATGTGGGTTCAGTGGGTTTGATCTTTTTGGTGTCTTCCTTGTTCTCCGGTGTGATTAGCACTCTAGCCCTCACTATTGTGCCCATATTATCAGTGGGTTTCTTTCATGACAGAATGGATGCTTTGAAAATTATTGCCATGTTGTTAAGTATATGGGGATTTGTTTCCTATATATTTGGTGGGTATTTGGATTCAAAGCCGGCTAAAGGTGTGTTGCCCAGGATATCGTCTCGAGTTGAAAACTGATCACATCCTTAATCTATGTAAATTTTTCATGTATTTTGTTTGATTAGTTGCATTTATGTTATGGAAGTCCTGCTTGTAGATCCAAATAGTGTGACTTTGTTTTAAAAAGGATTCACTGCCTTGGAAAAAGACAATTGGGTCCAGCTTAAGAAAATGCAGTTGGGTGAGAGCCTTGTATTATAATGTATTACATATTACAATAAGATATATATCAGCCATGCCGATTGAGAGCCTTGTATTATAATGTACTACAGATTACAATAAGATACATATCAGCCGTGCTGATTGCTAGACATATGTGTGTACATATGTCTGGACCCACTAATTGGTCACTGTTTTAACTCTGTATATAGATTGGTTAATGGTTACGGTCTGTATATAAGTTGGTTAATGGTTACGGTTTATGTGATGCATTTGATTTAATGTAATTTAATTGAATATATTTTTACTATACATCTTGGATTTATGAAATATACCACATACAATATTGGTTTTATTGTCAAAACATTGTATATTGTTGTGTGTATTTTAGTATAGTTAGTGACATTATGTATGGTTGTGTCAAGGGCATTACTGCACAATAATGATTCAACCATGTTCCTAGACCTTTTACCTATTCCTCTACTCTTAATATCTCAATAGTATTATAAAAATTAGGGGTATCTTAGAGTTTTAGATGCCTCCATGATCTCGATGACATAGTGATTCATGTCTTTGCAGCCTTTAAACTCTTTGAGTTGTAGATATTGCAGATGGAAAATGGAAATGGAAAAAGTTCCAAAAGATAACAAAAACAAACAACTTTGATCACACTAAGTTTAGTTATGTTAACAAACATCATTGATCATAAGCCTCTCTCCATTCCTTGCCACACCCATTCCCATCCCTTCAACCTCAATTCCCTAAGGTCCCAAGATCCCATCTCAAAAGATTGAATGAAGGGATTCTCTTACTCTACTAAGGAGATGGAAGATGGCAGAAGCCCAGCATGAATATACTATGGAGGCATGCATTCCATTTTTTAGGTTGACCTTGTTAGTGTACTAATTTATTTTGCACTTGTCATGTATCCTAATATAATTCTATCATTATTTTTGTATAAATGCTTAATTTGTATAAATAAACTAGTTATGTTTCATGGTGTTCATATTATATTTATTATCGTGCTATTATTAATATATAAATGTTTAATTTGTATAAATAAATTACTTAAATTTATCCTTAATAAAATACTAAATAATTTGAGATTTTTTTTGTGGTTACACCTCTATTGATATAGAGTCTTGCATTTGCTTTGTGAAATAATTGAGTTAAAAATATATATTAATTGTATGTTTAATCCAAATAAGAGTAGTTTTTTTATCACTTTGAAAGGTCTACATAAATTTTAGTTTATGTCCCTATTTATTATAAACTTCCAAGCATATTAGCATGCGAGATTATATACTTTTAAGATGATTACTTATTCATTGTAGTGAATCACAAATTGTAATTAAAATAATCAAATGTAATTAATGAGGTGGTTGCAAGCTCAGCCTTGCTCACACAAGGCAATGAAACCAAATCATATCATTCTTAGAAACAATTTACTTCGTTCATTTATATTATGTTCAAAAAATTCTCATCGTTGTTGTTGGTGTTGATTTGGCTAGCTTGGATCATCTGAAATGGTTGACATGCCAATTTATGGCATGGATAGTTGAATGTGGATTTATTAGTGATACCATGTGCATTAGATTTTGATGTAAAATTTATGGTGTGCTATATATCAATAACTAGTCATGGTTTCATAACCAAGTGCATTTCACATGATCGTTGATAATAATTGGTTACACATAAGGGGTTGTGTGTGATAATACCTAAAACATGTTAGGTGCATGTGTGGAAGGGTGACAAGAGCGTGCCACATACTAGAAGTATTTTAAAACAAATTGTGTATTGATCTTCTTGATAGAACAACTCATCATTACAATGTCATTTTATGCATTGAAATCGAAAAAATGTAAAGAGACATATGAGAACTCATCTAATTCAACCATGCATAAATAAATTACTTAAAGGAACTATTAATAAGATACTATGCAATAACTCAAATTAAGCAATGGAATAATAGCCTTTGAATTGAGATTGCTTGGTTATTAGTTCCTTCATGTATCCATTCCGTTAGAATATATATATTATGCAATGAAAAAATAAAATATTATTAACTAAAAGCATATATTTTATAAATGAAGAACCAAAATATGTTTTGTATGGCTCACATCAAAATAATTATTAAGATCTTTAAATACTCAACTAATGAAACACCATCAACCAAAATCTTTGAAAGCGAAGGATCCTTCCATACTCCAATGTATATTGAAATGATTGTTACATAAATTTTGTTATTATATCTATATGCATTATATTACAAGTCTTAATGAAGCATTGAAGACAATGTTCCTTTATATATTTATTAATTATTTATAGTTAAATATACTAATACCGTTATTATGATTTAAATTATGCTTAATGATATATTAAACTTTTAAACATCCTTAAATACCTTTCATAATGAGAGTAGATGCATATTTAAGATGGCTATTTATTCATTGTAGTGAACTCACAAATTGTGATTGCATTGATTTTATCAAAACAAATGTTAACATAGGGATAAGTAAAGTTAATCTCCAATTTTGAAACTTTAAATTTCAACCAAAATGGGGTTCAAATGTCTTCCTGCTTTTAAAATATTTAATTACATTGAAGGGTTTGTTTAAGTGAAGTGCATTCCAAATTATTAAAATTGGTATATTCAAGATTTATTTATATTATGTGGTTTTCTAATGCATTTAAGTATGATTTTAATTACACACAAGATGCCAATTCATGCTAAATAAACATGAGCTTGTATATAACTAGCACGCCCACATAATTTGTGGCTAGATCACGTCGATAGGGACCAAATGGTTAAGAGATAGTTATGGAATGGAAGACCGTTTGTAATTTTTTTTTATCCCTCGTAGGGTGAAAACGCGAAGTTGGGTAACACTTCCGTGAGAATTGGGTGACCAAACAACATAGCGAATGTTATTCGGCCGAACAATTTATTTATTTGGCCGAATAACTATCATTATTCGGCCGAATAATTAATTCTTTATTCAGCTGAATAACGTTAACGGTGAAACGTTTAATTTCACAGAACGCATAGCCGGCCGGAATTTTTTACGGTCGTTTTGATACTTGTTTGGACAAATAATTATTGGGACGAATAGTTGTTCGGTCGAACAATTATTCAGCCAAATAGTTGTTTGGCCGAATAATTATTTCGCATAAAAGGCAAGCTCTAGCCCCATTTTTTTGTTTTTGCCTACAGTCATTTGTCTTCATTTGGTCATGTTTTTCCGTCGTCCGATTTGTCTTTTGTTGTCCGTCACCCCTGTCCTCTTCACTGGTCCTCATGACGTGGACATACTAGTTTCTTGTTGGCGTCTAAGTCCATTCGTGGAGAGCACTTCGTGATGGACTGTTTGCTGTGGAGGTCTGTTCATCATGGAGGTGTGTTTGTGGAGGACATAATGTGTTGGTGTTTGTGGTCTTTCCTTGGAGGGTCTGTTCGTGGTTTGGTATTGCTGTGCTCCCCCCTGTCAGGTAATATTTTATGAAATTTCTTCTATAATTTGAAATGAAAGTTTTAATATGTGATATATCTTTTGTTGTAGCCAATGGCATTTGTTTTTCGTGATAGTATTGCAGAGTTAAAGTTTGCATATGTTATGTGTTGTTGTATAAATCTTATAATTTTAAATTTAATTAATATCTATATGTGTATGAACTCTATCCATGTTAACAAAGCAGATGAACTCTGTCCATGTTAACATAGTAGATGAACTCCGTCTATTTACAGACTTCATCAACAGAGTCCATTTGGGTAAGTTTTTGTTTATTTTAATTATAATTTCTATGTTTTTAGAATTTAATATAATCTATTTGAATTAGAATGAAATATTTTTAACTTAAATTATAGGTAATAATTTAAATAGAATGAAAGGAGTTGATGAACTCTGTCCATTTGGACAGAGTTGATCAACACTCAGATGGACAGTTCACGAACTCTGTCTAGATGGACAGAGTTGAAGAATTCTCTTCAAATAGACAGAGTTAAAGAACTCTCTCAAAATGGACAGAGTTGATGAACTCTATCCATTTGGATAGAGTTCATCAACTCTGACCACATGTGAATAGAGGAAATGAAATCTATCCAAATAGACAAGACAATGGATTATACTTAGCAAGACATAGTTCATTCAGACTTCATCAATTCTTTCTTTGATAACTTTACTTAGTAAAACATATTTTAGTAGTTTTAGTATTTTAGAGTTGATCAACATTCGGATGGACAGTTCATGAACTTTGTCTAGACGGACAAAGTTGAAGAACTCTCTCCAAATAGACGGAGTTAAAGAACACTCTCAAAATGGATAGAGTTGATGAACTTTGTCCATTTGTACAAAGTTCATCAACTCTGTCCACATGTGAATAGAGTAAATCAAATCTGTCCAAATAGACAAGACAATGGATTAAACTTAGCAAAACATAGTTCATTTAGACTTCATCAACTCTTTCCTTGATAACTTACTAAGCAAAACGTATTTTAGTAGTTTTAATATAAATCATAAAAAAAGCCATTATTACACATACAGCATCAGATTTTTTGATTATTGATCTGCTTTATTTTATGTATTTTTAATCTAAAAAGAAACATATAACTTGTATAATGTTTATTAGTTACAATTTATACTTAGTATTATATTAAGATATATTGTGAATTTTTTATAATATTAATTTAAGTTCATAGGTATAATAAGGAAGATATTTGTATTAAATTTGTTCATGGACAAAGTTCATGAATGAATACTATTTCCATGGATAGAGTTGATTAACTTTGTTTACATGAAGTGATGAACTTAACCCTATCCATGTGGACAGAGTTGATGAACTCTATCCATGCAGAGTTCATCAACTTTGTCAACGAAGAGTTCATCAACTGTGACTTTGATTAGTTTACTTAGTATAAGGGATATTTTTATGATTTTATGGAATAATGAAAATATTTGTAGTTGACATAAAGAAATGTAGTTTTAATTTCATATTTGATGATATTGGTTTTATTAATTTTAAAAATCCAAAATACATAAAAAACATAGAGATTGCTACATTAATTTTTTATACATCCAACAATAGTGTAGCTATTTTCATTTTAAGAACTATTAGATAATATTAGGGACATTTAGGTCTTTATTAAAAAGATAGTTTAAAAAATTTAAAACACATAAAAAACAAAAAGATTGCTACATTAATTTTTTATACATCCAACAATAGTGTATCTATTTTAATTTTAAGAAGTATTAGGTAATATGAGGGACATCTAGGTAATAGAAGCTTAGTTTTTATAGTAGTTAGCTCTTTGACATTGAGGCATTAACATGCAGAGTTTGAATATGTAATGAGTTGATATATTAGATAATATTAAGGACATATAGGTCTTTATTAAAAACTTAGTTTTATAGTGGCTAGGTGTTTGAAGATGAGGAATTAACATGTAGAATTTGAACATGATATGAGTTCATTTGTGTAATCTTGTAGATATCATCTCAAATGAAAATAGATAATAAATTAACTATAATCATTTAAAGAACTATTAGATAATATTAGGTATATCTAGGTTCTTATTGATATCTTAGTTTTTATAGTAGCTAGGTTTTTGAAGTTGATTAAAATTAACATGTAGAAATTGATATGAAATTAGTTAATAAATTAACTATAATCATTTAAAGAACTATTAGATAATATTAGGGATATCTAGGTCCTTATTGAAATCTTAGTTTTTATAGTAGCTAGGTTTTTGAAGTTGATTAATTAACATGTAGAAATTGATATTTCTGTAAATTTGTAGATGTCATATTCAATGGAAAGAGAGCAGCCTTGAGACAGAAGCGTAGGTGGTCATTTTTCATTTTTTTGGAGTTGGTGTCTGAAATGAAAATCAAATATTATCGTGGTCACCTCTGGATTCAGGCTTATTGTATAGTTCACATTCAATTGATCATTGACGTGGCGATAATGGTAGAGATGATTTCTCCTTATCATCTATGGTTACAGTGTCATTGATATAAAGAAGGGTCATTTATCTTTATTTGTAGAAATGGGTCTTGGAGTATTATGAGTTATAGATATGATTGATCAAATCTATGACTCCTATTACTCCTTGACCCATATTTACAGATCTACACATAAAATTTAGAGGAAGCAAAACTAGTAATGTTTTTACATGTTTCTTCTTCAAGGTATGTAATATTATCCAAATTGTTTTCTAATATATAAGTTTAAATAGTTTAAATAATTTTTGACATTTGTAAATTGCTTGTATATATGTTGAAGCTTGGATCTCTTCAATCTTTCGAGGCAAAAGGAAGACTCCATTGGAAGATAGTGGTGGAATTGTAAGTTTAATATTTTATTTTATTTATTTTGGTTTAAAATAGTTTAAATAGTTTGTAAGATTTATAAACTATTTTTATACATGTTGTAGCTTGGGTCTCCTCCACCTTTTAGAGGAAAAGAGAAGACTCCATTGAATGATGGAGAATTTGAGGTAATTTTGTTAGTAATTGTATTGATCTTTTATATACTAGTTTAATGTTTTAATGTTTTGATTTTAATTTAAAATTGTTTAAATGATTTATGATATTCATAATTTGTTTTTATACATGTTTCAGATTGCTATGAGTCAAAGGGAAGACCGTAGGTGGAGGATAGTGATGGACTTCTTCGATTCAGACATCGAATAGCTTAATTTTCAGATTATACACATGTTCATGAATGTTTTTTTGGATTATATACATACATATATTGATTTTAGATATTGTTTTTTGGATTATATACATATATATTTAAAGATTAGGAATGTTAGGAATGTTAAGAACGAATATGGGGAATTTTAACCTTAAGAATGAAAGCAATCTAATTTGTTACATTGATTTTAGATATTGTTTTTTGGATTATATACATGTATATGTAAAGGTTAGCAATGTTAGGAATGTTAAGAACAAATATGGGGAATGTTAACCTTAAGAGTTTTAAGTGAATTAAATTGACTATATAAACATGGGAAATGTTAGGAGTGGATGTGGGAATGGGGATGATGAATGTTAAGAATGAATGTTAGGAAGTTTAGATAGGTGCAAATATATGAATGTTTGTATCAGTAAATTTATGTATGTTTGTATATGTAACATATTTTTAATGTTGAAAAGTTTAGAAATTTAGGAATGTTAAGAATGTTAGATGCAATCTAATGTTAGGAATCAATGTGGGGAATGTTAGGAATCAATGTGGGGAATGTTAGGAAGTGTTAGTAATGTTAAGGAAGTTTTGATAGGTGTAAATATATGAATGTATGAGTGAATGTTAGGAATGGTTAGGAAATGTTAGTAATGTTAGGAAGTTTTGATAGGCGTAAATATATGAATGTATGAGTGAATGTTAGGAATGGTTAGGAATGTTAAGAATTTTTGATAGGAATATTTTTTATTAATAAGGTAAAATTAGTAATTTGATTTTGAATTTTAATAAATTATAGCTCAATCCATCAATTTTTTAAAGTAACATTAAAGCAACTTGATTTTGAATTCTAATATTTTTTTATTACTAAGGTAACATTAGCAACTTGATTTTGAATTTTAATAAATGACTGATATGATAGTCAATCTTAACATAGAACAATAATTAGAACAAGGAATGATATAGTTAAAAACATTGCAATGGAATTCCGTCCTCAATTATCCGTTCATGGTCATATTTGGACAGTTTCCATTTTTTATTTTTTAAGGTTTTTTTTATACAACTTGTTCTAATTTATTCGAGATGCACATACTAAATGACTATACTGACAACATATAACATCAGGTTCATAATCTTGAAAGTAGACATAATTTTCAGTCATACAGGTTTGCTGCAAAAAATAGCCTTTTAAAATGATGGATCCTCTTTCGTATGTAAATCTGTTGTCATTGTAGTCCTCCAATAACTTCATTTTTCCTTCGGTGCATCGCATCAAATAATATTTTATGTCTTCGTTGTTGTCTAAAGGTGCAATCATAGCGAAAATAACTCCTGTGCAAATTACAATTGGCGTTGGAGTTAAGTGAATTAAATTGACTATATAAACATAAGGTGATGGACAATATTGAACAATCAACACCATCATTACCTTCTCTAACAAGATCTGAAATTCTATCGCCATCAGATGATATTTTATTTCTTCTGATTCTGATTCTTCTATGTTTGCTAGTGGCATTTTTCCTTTTGGATTAATCTCTGTGTGTTTCTAATGTTTTATGTAGTTGTTCGTTATGTTTTCACAAACTTCTGTAGTTTCAACATTTTCAGTGCAAATATGAAAAAAACATGTTTGCTTTCTACTATCAAATGCAAACACGTTTTGGAAGGATTTTGTTTGAATAGAGTGAAGTTCTCTAGTTCCATGTATGGTGTTAGCCTCGTATGTTATTGATCTATCTATATCTTGGATCCCAACAAGCCAAAAAAACCTACACAATAAATGATAAATCACAAATGACAACGTTTAATGTTAGTGTACAAATACTTCAATGTTAGTACATATATCTTTTAAAATTGACAATTAATATAAATTAAAAAAATAATGTATATACATGCGCATATCTTTTGGTTGTTGACTACAATCATGGCTTAGATTTGATTTACACCATTGGACAACCTCTACAGCTGAATGAAATCGTTTAGAAGAATGGTTCATTTGCCATCTTCAAAGTGCTCTCTTTACGCCTGCTCCTGCACCATCATGTTCACCTTTTCCATGTCCAGTTTCAAAGAAATTCCAGCAATGTTTAATGTTCATTGCTTTATGAAGTCGAAATAACCAAAAAAATGATCATGAAGATTTAAATTATCCCGCACATCCATCCGACCATATCCAATGTTCATTGAATTCAACTTTACAACTTTTTAGTCAATCATAGAAAATTTTTTCAATACAATGTTGAACAAAATGTGTATCGTGTATACGATCATCGCTGATATAAAAGTGATATTCTTTAATCACATCTCGATTGTCACACGTGCTTTCAATGCCATCAACATCTTGTTGAGAATGTCTATATAGAACATGGACAAATATTGAAACTTGGTCAGAATGATAGTATTCACTTTGAATCTCTTTTTGTGCAGCAAATGTGTAGTTTTCTGCAAAATCAACTACAGACAAAATTGTTCCAGTTGAAAAAATTTCATGGGAATGTTTGAATTGAAGGTCTTGCCATCGTGCTCTATGTGAATGCTTGGTGTACTTATAAATTTCACTTTCAAATTTCTTGAGAAAATCTATCACACATATTTTATCTTCTCGCAATTCAATTCTTTTGGAATGTGCATCACTAGAACTTGTAAAATAATTGTTGTATTCATATCTTCTCCAATCGACGCTTACATTTGAAAGCGACTGATCATTATCGATAGGGTATTTATTGTGGAATAAAACAAGATTTCCACAACCATGACAATGTTTTCCATTGACACATTTCTTATTATAAAATACTTCATCGTGATTTCTTTCACATAGGGTTTGAGATATGAATTCATGTACTATGGGCGGAGGTGGTGAATTTGTCCAAAACATTTTACCAAATTCAAGAAACATGTCGTAATATAATTGAAATTGCACATGATAACGACAACAACATGTGTCACGCATAGTAATAGGTCTAACATACCATGGTTTTTGTTGCACAAATGTAGTGATCGACATATTAATTCCACAATGATCTTCCTTGAATTTATTGAACAATTGTACTTGTGTCATTTCCATTATATGTTTTGGACGGCTTTCATATATATTTCGTGATACTCTTTGTCGTATCACATCCCTTGAATTTGGTGAAAATAAAGCATGTTCCAACCAATATTTCTGTACAATATCTTTAACACCTTCTCCCATTCTATCTTTGTAAGGTTGTCTACAAATAATTGCCCAGCAAGCAAGTTCATCATTTTCATCTATTTGCATCTGAATTTTCTATGTTTGTATAATGTCTTTCTTGAGGTTCCAATTGCTTGTGCTAGTTGTGTTGTCAAACGTTTTTGTCTAGTACTAGCTAAAACAATTGCTATCTGAATTGCTCTACGTGCAGCACTAGTATCTTTCTTTCTGGATTTTCCAATTTTTTTTATTGCATCACCTTTATTTTCTATCACATTATATTTCAGTTTCCACTCTTTTGTCGCTTTGTGAATACCCAATAATAACGTAGCACCTTCTAACTTCTTGGACACCAATAAACATCTCAAAATTTGTGCTTGTCCTACTATTGAACAATCTTTGAGAATATCATCATAAGTTTTTGTAGCACGATATCATGCAACATGTATGGGTAATTTTTCTCCATATTTGTCGCAATCAATGTCTTCCAACATTTCATCATCAATGGTGAAAGTACCTATACATCAAATTAAATTAAATTTAACATATGTCCAAAAATACAATTCATTATAAAAAATGAATTTCAAAAATACATGATATATACATACTAGGTCCAATTTCTGGATCTTGGTTTTGATCTTCAATATTGACTTCATCAACATTAACATGTAAATCACGATTTACGTCAACAATGGTCTTTTCAACTTCCATTTGTTCTTCTTGTACCCTATTTTCAATTTCCATTTCATCAACATTGTCATGTAAATATGTTCTTATATCTTCATTTATTTCTTCCGTTTCTGCAACCCTTGCTCTTTTCGCTGTATTTCTGAGTTTTTGTTTTTCCCTATTATCATCGTCATCACGTTTATGATCACTTTTTTTTACGGTTTCTTTTATTGCCCATGATTGCTTAATCTCCTTTTGAAAAACCCTTGGAAAAAAATAAGAACACCTTGTAAAGAAATATTCTTTGTAAAACAATTGGAAAAAAAACTCTTTGAAAAAAACCCTTATTTGAAAAAACAACTTATATAAATATTTTGGGAAAAAAACGCATTTGCAAAAATACTTTGCAAATAAACTCTTTGGAAAATACCCATTGCAAAGAACCTACTTTGCAAAAATACCTTGGAAAAAAACTTTTTGAAAAAAAAAAAACCTCTTTGGAAAAAAACCCATTGCAAACAAATAACCTACTTTGGAAAAATATCTTGGAAAAATACTTTATAAAAAAACTTCTTGCAAATAAATAACTTCTTTTCAAAATTACTTTAGAACACAAAATCTTTGACAAAAATGCCTTGGGAAAAACTTCTTTGAATGTACCCCTGGATTATAAATAAGAGGAAAAATACCTTCTAAAAACTCTTTGGCAAAAGAAATCTCCTCTGAAAACTCCTTCAAAAATACTTTTACTTATATGAAATGAAGAGGTGAGAAAATAATGAGGCTCTTTCGTTTTACTTATACGAAATGAAGAGGTACGAAAATAATGAGGGAGGTGCAAAAATAATGAAGCTCTTTCGTTTTATTTATACGATTATTTTTTTCGGTTAACGAATTTTTTTTTGCACTTAGTTTTCGGCTGAACAACCTTATTTGTAATGTCATCGTTATGAAAAAACATTGTTCGGCCGAATAATTATTCGGTCGAATAATCTCTGAAACCTGTAACCTGCACAGTTTTCAGGTTTCTCGATTTTCGGAAGGTAAAATGGATGCCTTACACTACAAATCGACTGTCGGACTTGATACATTTAGTTTCATCATTAAATCTACTTTCCATAGGTATAGATTTTGTTGTGCATAGGTGAGATCCAATATATATATTTTTTTTCTTAACATGTGTCGAGTTTAGTTTCATCTTTTTCAAAATGCGGTGAAATGAAAAATATATAACTTTAAAAATACACCACCAAAAAAATTGAAACAAATATGGTGCACTTAATTGGAGTGTCTACTTCAAAAGGGTATTCGTAGATTTTTAAGTTTTATAGTCAATTGAGAGAAAAGTGGCGCAACCAAAAACATGTTTAAAACCGACAAGGTTTTTCCATCGATCGAATTCAAAAAATATTATAATTACTATATAGATCTGTAGATCTGTTGGTTACAAAGTTATAGTCATCGCAATAGTATATTGTGTGTAGATTGTCGTAGCATATTTGTTTTTTGCAAAACACGACTTTAACAATGATTTTACGGGCGCAACCAAACATGACTATTTTTTAGTCCTTTCATTTTATAAGGACACACTGCCAAAAAATTTCCAAAACGACATATCAAATCTCAATAAAAAAAATTCAAAAATTATGAATAGAAAGCTAACATAATTCTCTAAAAGTTTTGTTTTTACTTGAAAGTGAAATTCTAAACAAAAATATCACTTTCGTTCGCCCAAAGTTGAAAAACATGAAAAAATCAAATTTATTTTCTCATAAGACCCCCCAAAATAGACACCCATCTTCATGGATTCACCCCATATTCTTCTAGTTAAATGGGTTCAATTGTGAGTTATCCATGCCTTGCTACATGTTATCACCGATATTCTTCCTGTTATCCATTTATTAACTACCAGTTATGTTTATATTTTTTTTCTTTTTATCTCACATTCTTCTACTTATCTGCCATGAATAGTTGGTTATCCATTCACTAGCTATGAGTTGTCCATGCATTGCTACCAGTTATCCATTCATTAACTAGATACCAATTATTTTTTATAATTATTTTTTATAAGTGTTTATTTCGAATTTTGAAGGACTGCCATAGAATCAATCTCAATAGTACACTTGTCTCATCCTATCTCGTAGATGAAAAATCATAGGCCTTAGTCCACCCCAAATCTCAAATAAAAATGTCTTTCGACATAATAATTGTCAATTTAAATGTAGATTGATTTAAGCCTCATTATATTTGCACATGATCATCCTAAAGTGAAAAAAAATCAAAATAAAGTTTAAAAAAGACTCAACAGAAAGTTCAAAAATTACGACTTTATAAATTACAAAAAAATAAGCTCATATATATAACATTCACATGTAATAGAAATCAAAAGATTGAGCTATAAGCACTATCCACACTATCCCAAGCACTATCCACACTAGCCTAGACATGACCATTGCCACCACCATCATCTCCTACACCAGGCTTGCCATCATACCTATGACCATCACCACCACCATCGTCGCCTGCACTAGGCCCCTCACCACCCCTATGACTGTCACCAACACCATTGTTGCCTACACCAAGCCCCCTATCACTTGCCATAGTGTCAAAACCATGCATATTACAATCCATAAAAATAGAATCTAGGATTGCTTATTGCAACTTAAATTTACAATCAAGTTAGATAAGTTTTAGTTCAAAATTTTTGTGATAACTATATTTTTAAATTTTAACTAAATGCATCAAGTAACTTGGGTCAAGTTAAAGATAAATTGTATGTATGGGATTTGGGTTTATGTTGATGGCATTTGATTCTGTGCACCCATCCTACTCGTGCCTTGATGAGCATGAACATCCATGCCAATCCCTAGAAACATGAATTCAAATGATTATTAAAAATCATGATTATCATTAAAAAATTAATGAGCATTTCAATATGACACTATATACACCTACTTGTATTGATTCAAACTTGTGCATTAGATATTGGAATCCTTAGTGGGACCTTCTTAATATGTGGAACTATTGCATCCCACTCATGTACCCACATCAATTTGGCATCAACATACTCTTGTACTTTGACCTTTGTGTGACGATATTAAATGTAAACATTCAAATTAGTAAATATATATACTATAATCATTGTTTAAAAAAATGGTGCATTTAATGTGGATTATATTGAATTGAGGCATGAATTGTACCTCATCAACTAAGTGGCCCTAGACTATATGTGAAGACTCAAGATTAGGTATGTGCACAACCTTAGGGGGGGGTTAGGGTTGTGAGCAACAACCTTGCCTCTATCTATCCAATCAGGAAACATGTGAAGAAATGGAGAAATAAATAATTGTAAATATGTAAGCACGCACATAATTTATTACTGAAACATTTAGAATTGAATCATAAATTAACCAAATCTCCTCCATTTGTCACATGTGGACAAGAAAATGATTTTTCACTACTATAAATATCATCTAATAATGCGTACATTTGTGTGTTATAAATAAAAAATAATATTGTGTAATGCATTGATTCCACATGTATCAAGATGATAGATTGATGGCCACTAAAGATAATATAAGCATACTACAATGTATACCTCACCTCTAGGAGTTCGTCTGTATCTCTCACACAACAAAAAAATATGCATCCCATGAACTGATAGCATACTATAATAACTTCTTAGGTAGTATAAATGCAAGTGTCTCATCACCCTCCTGGTACAAATCAAGATTTCCATAAATAGGGGATGGTCTAGATCTCTCCCCAGCTAAATCAACCTTAACATTTTCTAACACAATAGGAACGGTGGCCATCATCACATCCCTCGCCTCAACTCTAAGTTGTGTTGGATATTCGAACTCCCGGGGTAAATTGATACTCGTCCTCGACAATAGTACCAAAATCAAAAGAGGTGGTATGGAAGTAAGATCTCTACAAGCCCTAGGTTAGTTATAGTTGTGTCCCCTATCAAGAAAATAAATTAGTGATGGTATTTTAGTCTATTCAAGGTCGTGTACAAAGAAATATCATCATAAATATATGTAATAAAATGCAACAAAACATCATCATTGTGGGGGAACATGCCCCATGCTCCAGTAAATATGTCATAAATAGGTAGTGCTACAACCTCAAGCTTAAACTTTATGAGTTTAAGTGGTTTCCTCCTCACATGGTTAGGAGGGATCTAATAAAACTTCCTCTCATCACACCCTCTCATTCGGTATTTCACCAAATCCAATTTATCTTTTCCCAACATCTCTCTCCTCTTGCTCATGATAACATGATAACATAAGTCACTTTATGGCCCTAACATCCAATTTAAATGGATTAACTAATTGACACTCTCTAGCATCATTAACACATATGTCGAGTGGTGATATCATGAGATATAGAATGCATCATCATGTGAAACTTCGTGTATTATCCAATAATATCCTTAAGGGTTGTCTATGTTTTCTTTTTTCCTATGGCAGGGGATAATTAGAATGGTCCTATCCACTAGGGGGATTGCAAGTAAAAATATGCTTTTGATTGTAAACTCAAAATTTCAAAATTAAATATATGCATGGTTGAACAAGAATAATTTCCATATTTAATACAAAGGTCCTTAAAATCCTATGTATCATCTAATGATGGATGATGGATGGCTAATGTGGGATGGGAGAGATGCACTACCTCCCCAATTCCCACTATAGAGACTAGCATTAACTATTTCCGCCTCATGATTGGAATGTGGGAACCTTGTGAAAGTGAAATAAGATATTGTTAAGCACGATGATAATTCACTTATGCAACCTAATAAAAAGAAAATAAATTTTAATAGATACTCTGGAGAACGATTTGTAAGAGGTTGATTTGTTAGGTAATTTAGTTGAATCTTTCCATCCATTATGAAAAAGTGATCTTTCTTTAATATTATAATTTAAATAAAACATATATAAAATATAAATTTGCAAAAATAAAAGTGTATGCATAGAACATAGATTTTATTTCAAAATATATACTGTCAAAACTATATTACAAAGTATTATGATTGGTTATATATGGAATTGTAGCGCCTTGGTTTTGACCTTGTGGTATTCAATTGTATATGATGTAAATATTGTATCAAATCATGGTGTGGAGCTCAAGGCAAAGGCCCCACCATGGGTTTAGTGTTTTATGTTTCGGCGATTAAAATTGATGTCGATAGTCTATGTGCTAGCCAGGCACAATGTGTTTTGAGACATCATGTAAAATGCAAATTAATAAAAACTCCACAACTAGCTATGCGCCACAATGTTAAAGAGATGGGGGCATGATTTCACAAGGAATAGGGAGGGGGAAATAATCAAACCCTTGGGCCATGGGGAAAAGCCAAATGTCTATGAGAGAACCCATTAAGTTGTCGACCACCCTTTTTGTCTTTTATGCCCAGTCATCTAAAGTTGGTGGAGGAAGTTATTGCTTTGGGATGGGAGAGGTATGGAGGTCAAATTCGAATTTGGGAAGTCACCCATTTTTGGAAAGAGTGTTTGGATTCTTGGGCAAGTAAATGCTTGGTAATTACTTCCCAAGCCATTATTGACCCATGTGTTTTCTTCCTCACGCAGCTGGAGATAGCTGGGGGCATTCTCCCTTATGTTTTTGTTGTTTTCTTCATTTTTCCAATGGATGGGAATTCGATTGGGCAATGCTCAGTGGCTGGGATCCTCCCTTGGTGTTTTTGTTGTGGTTTTCCTCATCGCCAGGGCTGGGAAATCCTGTTTTTGTTTTGTCGAGTGAATATGTAGTAGGGATTCACGTTTTGGGGGTTTCAAGAGATCGTTTTTGGTCTCCCTCACACAAATGAGATGGCTGGGCATTTTCCCCTCATGATTTCTATTGTTTCCTCATTGTTCCATGCCCATAAATTCATTTTTGTGTTTCTTCATGGTTAGGGAGCCAAGATCTCCGACAATGCTCAAGGACGTTTTCTCAGTTCAGATTTCAATTTGGGGGTTTGTGGTGGTTGAATTTCCTCCATATTGCACAAGAAACGTTTCCTGGAAATGTATTTGCTCTTGCAGGGTTGTTTTCTCCTCAACCATTTCGTTTTGGTTGCCCATAAACATTTTTCTCATACCCAACATTTGTGTGTGGCTGTGTTTTGATTAATTGGTTGACTGTGTGTTTGATGCAAATGTTTGCTTGGCTGAGTAAGTCCAAGAGACCCATTTGTTAGAGGGTATGACAGTTTTTGGGTGTGATTTTTGGCTTGGCTGAGTAAGTCCAAAGAACTCTTATGCTATTGGCTTGTTCCCTAGTAGCCTGATAAACCCAAATGTATTTTTCTCTTGGCTGGGTTTCGATATGTATTGGTTATGTGTATGAGCCTGTTGTTCCTTAGTTCCTTGTGGAATCATTCCCAGCTCGGGGGTGGCAATGATGCTGAGAGATTGATGAGCACATTGGCCTATGGTTGGGTGGAGTGTTGCAACGACGTAGCTAGTTGCGGGGCAATGCAATTACAAGATAAGTATTTACTTTTACTTCTTGTTTACTTACCTTTGCATTAGTATTTGTTTTCTAAATTAATATGAACATGATGAATGCTTGAATGCATGTGTTTTTCTTCCACTATGTATTTATATTTACAATGCATCTGTTTATGTATCTTATGATCAATGCATTTTATTTATTATCATTTTTATTATATGTCCATGGGCTATTTTTCCCGTTTGACAGCAGTAGTGTGTAGGTCACGTCCTATCCATTGTTGGGTTGAGGGGTGGGGATGTGAAAGGAACAATTAGGATATATACAAACCACATGTTATTAGTGACACTCTAAAACACAAATAAGTGATGCTTCAAATAATGAAGAATATTGGCATAAAGAGGTTATGGGTTATATTGGTAAAGTGTAATAAGGGATATACATTAATATGTTATAAATTAGAACTTTTGTTTGGGTATGGGTTATAGTAGTTAGTGGTTAAAGGATTACAAGTGTTAGCATATCATTCTTATAGATGTTATATGGATTATGTATTAGAGGAAGTTAGGGAGGAGGTGTTAGAGGTAAGATTGATATGGGTGGTAATATTTAAGGGCTATAAGGGATATGGTGTTATAATGGTGAGGTTGTATAAGGGTGTTATAGGGTGTAGTGGTTAGGAGTTAGGGTGAAGGGTTAGTTTTTAGGGGTATCAAAGTTCAATTTTATATGGTTATGGGTTCATGGTGATAGGTTCTATATGGGTTATGTGTTATGAGGGATTAGGGAGTAAGTGTTAGAGGTTCTAAGGATTAACACTTATAAGGGTGATAATATTTAAGGGTTATAAGCGGTAGGGTGTTATAATGGTGACGCCTTCTAAGGGTGTTATGGGGGTGTAGTGGTTAGGAGTTAGGGGTTAAATCTTATTTTTAAGGGTTATATGATATAAGGGTATATGGGTTAATTTTTATAGGGTTATGGGTTCATGGTGATAGGATGTATATAGGTTATGTGTTAGGTGGGATTAGGGAGTAGGTGTTAGAGTTTATAGGGGTAATATTGATATGGGTGGTAATATTTAAGGGCTATAAGGGACATGGTGTTATAATGGTGAGGTTGTATAAGGGTGTTATAGGGTGTAGTGGTTAGAAGTTAGGGTGAAGGGTTAGTTTTTAGGGGTATCAAAGTTCAATTTTATAGGGTTATGGGTTCATGGTGATAGGTTCTATATGGGTTATGTATTATGAGGGATTATGGAGTAAGTTATAGAGGTTCTAAGGGTTAACACTAATTAGGGTGATAATATTTAAGGGCTATAAGCGGCAGGGTGTTATAATGGTGATGCCTTATAAGGGTGTAGTGGTTAGAAGTTAGGGGTTAAAGATTAGTTTTAAGGGTGATATGTTATAGGGGTATATGGGTTAATTTTTATAGGGCTATGGGTTCATGGTGATAGGATGTATATAGCTTATGTGTTAGGTGGGATTAGGGAGTAGGTGTTAGAGGTTATATGGTTTAATAATGATAGGTATGATAATATTTAATGGTTATAAGGAATAGAGTGTTATACTGGTGAGGCCCTAAAAGTGTGTTATAGGGTACAATGGTTAGAAGTTAGGGGTAAAGGGTTAGTTTTTAGGGTTACATGAGCAGGGATATTTCACAGTGATAGGATCTACATGGAATATGTGTTAGGAGGGATTGGCGAGGATGATACATATCTGATATACAACCCCCATAACCTTTTTAACATAAAATATCTATAATGCATATCTTAATTAATGCTTAAAACTCCTAACCATTATAATCCATATAACCCCTATACTTTTTAATTGTTGCCGCTATAAATTTGAAATATAAAACACTATATTCACTTACTCATATCCAATATAATGTTTTGCATTAAGTTATAAACCTTATACCCATAAACCTTTTAATATTTAATAATATTAAACATTGACTCTTCTAACCATTATGATCCATATAGATCTAACCATTATGATCCATACATTCTATATTGTTATAATTCTAACCCCTAACCTCCAATGAACAAATCATGAACTTAATAGACCCTAAGAGTCTCCCTATAACACCTAATACTTGAAATATAACCACCAATTATATAGCCATTAATACCTAATTATTATAACCCTTAATTCCTATAACACCAAATATATTTAAGCTCGAACACTTATCCCCTAAATTTCCTCATCCTTAATACCTATAATTCTCAACACTTAAACCCTATAAAACATAACATGTAATGCATATTATCCTTATAACTATTAATACCAATAATATTAACCTCTAGTCCACAAAACTTATAAGTGTTAAACCTTAAACTATATAATCCATATAACCAGTATATCTTAAACACTATAATCCTTATAACACATAACTACTAAACCTTATGACCCTTATATACCATAACCCATAAAACTATAATATCTAAGCTCCATATCCACTTTAACCATTAATCCCTCATATCTTATGCCCTTAAGCCTAAAAGTTATATCCTATAACTCCTAAACTGTAACACAATTAATACAAAACCATTATAACCCCTATCAATTAACCTCTAAAACCCTTAATATATGTATTATCACCTATATGCCCTAACCTATATAAATTGTCAACCCTAATCCCTAACCCTGTAACCACAAAGATACATTAACCATTAAACCCTTTACCTCATAACGTGTAATACATAATCCCTAAAACCATAATTACTCTTAAATCTTATATTCGTTATAACTCATAGCACTTTTTCTAGATAACTCTTATAACTCTAAGAATTATAACCAATTCTTTGGACATGCTAATAAACCTTAAGATCATATAACATCTAAGCATTATGAATACAATATTTTGTCTAGTGACTGCAAAGCCTTATACCTATAGAACCTAAAATTTAAAGCTTATCAACTTTGTAAACCCTAACCACATAGAAAATATAAACCTAACCTTTAAATTCTATCACCTTAAATTAATAATTCATATATCCCTTATCCCATAACTCACATAACCCCCAACCCTTAGACCAACTAATCCATATAATCCCATGTAAGGTCACCTCTATGATTTTTATAGTAATATTTTCCACCCTTGATGATGATACACAAATTTATTGTAAAATGAAGTGTTTCCCCCCAAAGATTTTGTAGGGTCGCAACTTTAGAGCCAAAAGGGGCGACCAAGACTCTTTGGTCACTAATTTTAGGTCAAAAGGAGTGGCCAAGGCCTTATTGTTGCTACTTTTTTCCAATACATTCTACCACGCACTGAATTGCGTAAAAAGAGGAATGGAAGTGCAACACCAAAGAAGAATTTGAGTTATTCTCTCAAAAGAAGACTCTAAGTAAATATGGTAGGCTATGAAATAATTTGTTTTCATAAAGTACAATGGTAAAGCATGCTTGACATGCACCTTCAAGTTCATCACTAGGGATAATTTTAAGAACACCCCTGAAATTTATATGTATAATAAATGGGTGAATATCCCTAATATACAGGAAAAATTGAAGGCTATTTTATCAATAATATAATATGTATATATAATGTTTTGGATAATATTTTATTCTATTATAGAATCTTGTAAAATATTGGCGAATCTTTCACTAAATTATAAGATATTGTAAAATCTTCTCAAATATTTCATTGAATTATAAAATATTGTAAAAACTTGGCAAAACTTTCATTAGATTATAAAACCTTGTAACGTGTTGGTGAATCTTTTTCTAGGAAGACTTAGATTTTTATTCTATAGATTACTAAGGTAGTGCAATATAAGAGCATATACCATAGCTCGAATCTCTCAACTCCGAGACCCTCAAATGAACAAATGCATGAATGAGGAGATGAGAGATTTATTTATACATTTCACAAGTAGTATTGGTTCACTCACAACTGGAGGTGTTGGTGAAACACAACTACATTAACTAGATTCAGGGAAAGTGGGGAATCCACTTTTTATCTCATACCTTAATGGTCCAATGGAGATGTGGGGACCCAAATATTGATATACCAACAAACTGATAGAATTGAACACTTTACATTGTGGAGTGATTTTGGAACCCACAAACCATTATTACAATGTGGACTATTTATATCGAGACTCACAACATTAATATAGTGTATGAATTCCCAATTATATTATTTTCCAAATCTCTCATTTTTAAGCTATCCTATACCAAACAAAACTGCTTATCTATTTATAAATATGAATGCCACTTTTTCCTTTCTTTTGTTGACAATCAAAATATGAATTATGTCATTTGATTTATAATTTTAAGAGTCAGTTAGAAACTTGCAATCGTTATTAGAAATAAGAACATACACTAATAAGAATAGAAAGCACATTAATGCATCATAACACATATAATTAGAACTACTATGTTAAAAACTACTTTTTCTCAAATAAAATGAGGAGGCTTTTGTATCCATGTCCTTGAAAATTTTGAAAGCAAGTAAAACGATTTTAGAACCCTCATTCAATGCAAAAGACTAGATATCAAATAACATAATGGCATACATCTTAGGTAAAACATGCATTATACATATTACATACAATCATGATGGAAATGAAGTATTGTGTTCTAACTAAATCATATATTTATAATACATAACTAGATCCATATATGGATGATGATAGCAATTACACATCAAAACAAATCACCAAAAAAAAATTTACTTATGAATTACCCTTACAAAAAACAAAATATCGTAAATTAAGTATGAACCCAATAAATTTAGGTCACAAATAAAATTGACGAATTTGACAATACAAATAAAAAAATCTACCTATCACAAACTTCTCAATACAAATAAAAGAATCTACCAATACACTTTGGACAAATCTACAAGAATACAACCAAAATAATGACCATTCCACTGTACCCCCACCATTATAATAAGTGTGCATTCATTTATATTATAAACATCCCAAACATCAACAATAATAAACATAATATATTAACATATACACTCTCATTAATGTCTTAGATCCAACAATAATTGCAGAGCAAGATCCTAAAAAAGCACATTTTAAACTATTGGGTCAAATTCAATTTGAGTGTATAAAAACCATGTGGCATCTCTACCTCAAGAGTAGCATCCACTAATAACATAGAAATGTCACTCTATAGTTTAAACATGACAAGGCATAAAATAAATCATATATTTTGAGCTCTATAACACTTTCATGAGACCAATACTCCTAGGATAGAATAAAACCCTAATAAAACCAATTGAGCCCTAAGAATCAATAGTTCCCTAGGATTCAATAGGCCTCAAAAAGCATACATGATAAAACACATGATAAACGGTAAATTTACAATATAAGAATGTATTGTAATTGTTCATAAAAGGCATACCGCATTAATTATTGGATAAAAAGCATGATGTGAGTTTGTATTCTTTGATAAATCGCATGTGCGACACGCCCTTTCAAGACCTGATATTTCAACAATGGAGATGTTATGCGAATAATAAAATGTCTAGATAACTAAGAATGAAAAATGGAATTGCATCAAATATAACCTTCACCTTGCAAGCACAATCCAATGTGGGTGAACCATGAATCATTGTAGCCCTTATATAGAACAAAATAGCCTATGATTCTCCCTCAAATATTGGAAATCAAGGGCTCAAAGAAGGTATCACATGAAATTGACTAAAAATACAGGTGAATACAACCATATGCTTGAAATACAAGGAAATTGGAGGGCGGAATAATGCTTGGGAGCCTCCATTACTGAAAATTGGGAGCGAAGGAGTGTTCCCTAGATTTTCTCTTGGAATTGGGGGTGAAATATAGATTCGAGGGAGATTTTTCTAGGGCAAAAATATATTTTTTCATTTTCCTCATTAATATAAGGGAGGTTATTCTTTTTGGATTTATTTTTTACTAATAAATATTGGGAGAATATATTTTAGCTGAAAAAACTCTTTCAATGTAAGAAAATATCCCACTAAATTTTGTAGCCCCCTTAATATATCCCGTGTCCTATATATAGCTCCTAAAATGATCAATGCTCATCACTATGGTTGGTCCTATAAATAAGATGCATTGGTTGCACACATAAGGAATTTGGATAGATTGAGAAGAGCATTAATGGAGAGCTTAGGATGTTGAAGGGGAAGGGATTATTATTATGTTGGAGAGATATATTAAGGGAAGAACCCTCTTTGTTTGTAGCTTCCACTTTTTGATACATAATGACTTGGGTGAAACGAATTAGCTTCCAATAGGATACTTCATTGAGATATGTTCCATGATCAAACCAACAATTGCATTGAGGTTAATGGATCTGGAGGGGACTCATACTTGGGAGAAGGAAGTACTAAAGGCATGACCAGGAATGAAGTGTTGTGCCTTCTTCATTTTGATTAATATAAATCTACCTAATTTCCCCCTCATTAGTCTCATTGTCATTAATATATGTTTTAAATGTGTTTCATTATATTTAAAATAAATAGTAGAATATGATTATTCTTGTTTTCTAGTTACTTTAAATTTTATAAATGAGGAATGATACAAGTTTCTTGATTTTCTATGTGTGGAATTTGGTTCATGAAGCTTAGGATCTAGATCAGGATCAAAGAAACTAATACGACAAAGATAAGGACAACATTCATCAATAAGGTATTTCACTATTAAAAATGTCTTTATTTATGTTACATGCATGTTATATCCTAGCCTAAACAGTTAGGATAAGTAATATATTCCATGTATCGGTGAGCCTAACCCATTCATTGAGAAAAGCACCTATATTTTTAGCTTCATGACACTTCCTTGTATAACATAAATGTGACTCAACTAAGGAAAGTTATTTGAGTTTTTCTTAGAGAGGGTTGGTTTTATCCATTTATCCACTTCAAAGATCCTTAATATTGATTTTAATAACATTAGGATCAGTTAGTGGATATTTGAGAACAATTTAGGCTATCTTACCCTAGTTTTGAGTGTTTTTTCTCTCTTCTTGAGTGCTTGCACTTTTTTCTTCATTAGTCACAACTAGTCACCCTTTTTGGGTACCAATCCTCTCTGGTCACTCTTAGAGTCCCAATAATAGTGAACCTACAATCTAGATCCCATTTTAAACAGGCATTGATGTTTCAAATTCCCACCTTTTCTTGTGTTGTTTGAGTGATTTCCATAAGATGAACTTATATATGTTAATTTGATCCCTTGAATGTGTGTGTTTGTCATATAAAGAATCATATTTCATGTTATTTCATATAAATAAAACATTGCATGCATGCTTCAAATTAGTTAGGTTCTTTACCACATTGTTATTTCTTTTGAATGTGCAAGTTAGTTTTCTTTTCAAGATCTATATTGTGTTCATCCAAAAGAAAAACAAAATATTTTTTTTACCCTTTTGCATTTTGTGCATTTTTTATAAGCCATTTGATCTCATTAGATTTCAAAGTAGTTTTCATAGTTGTGTTTTACTATTAGAATGCATATTTTCTTTATTTCTCCATAGTTGATCATTTTTGTTGAATGACAAGTGAAAAAATTGCATCTTGCATCTGTTGGTTGTCTTTTCTTTACCACTTTTTTAAGTCACAAAAAATCACAAAGAGTTTCACACCATACATGGGAGTAGGAAACGAACCTTAAAATAAATGATAAAATATAAAATCAATTAGACTTTGTTTTATAACAAACACATTTTTAGGCTAGTTGATAGGGAGTTGGTGTAATATTGGAGAGTAAGTTCTTCAAGGCCATAAACCAAAACTAGGAATTGATTAAAGAGAGTTAAATCCATTAGTAGAAAATACCAGTTGTAGGAAATCACATATTGCACTTGTTTCAAACACTATGATCAAGATAGGCACATGAATTCAATAACCACTCTTCTTAGTGGGATTATCATGTGTACAGTGTTGGAACCTATGGTATCGCTGGTTCATTGCACCTCTAGATATTCTAGAGACAATCAGTCGCTAGATGAAAGGTGACTAGCAGAGAATTCAACTAGAGTCCTGACTAGGCAAGTCGATAAAATGTTTGAACAACCGTTTGATCAAATGACTAAATGGGTGGAAATTCCATGGTCAGTGAAACCAAAAGAACTGACTAAAATTTGGGACATTGCAGATTTTACGAAAACGGCTAGGACCAATGACTCACATTTGTGGACCATATCCCCCATACTTCTAGGAATTTGGTTAGATATGGAAATATAAATAGGAGACCCTATGTGTTTTCCATAACAATGATTTGAGATTTATTTCATACTCGTTATGCATTGTGATTTTCTAATCATGGTTCCCTATGCTTAAGTGCTATAACAATGTCTTTAGACACCACCTTTCTTCTTGGAATATTGTTCCCTTCTATGATTTTCGTTTATGTTTGATAGTTCAAGGTTGAGAGGTTTCACAAAGTGGTATCAAAGCTAATGGTTTTGACCTAGCCCCATTTTCTACAAATCGTGTTGAATCATATCTAGGGTTGATTGACTCTAGGCATAAATTTGTTGACCGATACCTCTCCTTGAAGCATGTCCATATATGTTAGATCAAAAGGATGACTTCCAAGGTAGAATTTGTTGTTCTCAATGGACATAATTATGTAATCTTGGTGATAGATATGGAGACCATGTTGAAGAGAAAATGGTTGTGTAATTTCCTATTGTTGATCCGATGGATTCCCATGCTAAGTTTTCCATTGATGTTAGGAAAGGAAACGTTGTGGGTGTTATCACGACTTACATTTCGAGGGAGATTCACTTCCACACAAGTAGGATAAATTGTCCTCATGTTGTCTGGAAAAATATGAAGACTTTGTTTTATGAGATAAGTGAATATGAAGTAATGCAGATAGAGAAAGATTTGATCTTTCTAGAACATGTTTCCTTTGATCTGATCGAGGACTATTTAGCTTGCATCAAGGAGCTACATATGAAATTATGTGAATGTGGCAAGGATTTTTTGAAGAAGGATGGACAACTCATTGAGATGGTTTTGATGAATTTGAAGACACTATATAATGTCTCATGTTCCTCCTTTTGGGTCAATTGGATGCCACAAAAGAAATATTGTAAGGATTTTACCTTTGATACTTTCTGCAATTTGTTGACTAAGGATCAACATAAGTTGTTGTTAGAAGGGAAGTTTGGTAGCAAGCACCAATCTCTCTTATTAAAAGGAAAGGTCAAGAAATTTTTTAAATAACATGGTCAACAAGACCAATGACCAAAATGTATCTACCAACTTACAAAGGGTAAGACCGAATATTCATCATTGAGATAGAAGGATCGTAAGAAGAAGACCTGTCGATATTGTACCAAGGTGGGACATGTCGAGAAGAACTATTGGAAGAAGATGAAGGATTTAGAAGGGAAGATCAAGCACCTTGAGGATAGTGCATCGAATGAACAATTGACCAATCAACCTCCTAAAAATTATACCTTCTCTATCAGTACTTCCGAGGAATTATTACATCCCCGCACCAATCAGAGTGAATGGATAGTCGACTTTGGATGTACTCATCATATGTCAAAGGATGCTTCTATGTTCTCTTCTTTAAGTGGTGCTACTAAAGATAATATTTGTGTCACTTATGATTATGCACTCAATGTCACTAGACATAATTATGTTGAATGTTAGAATGAGTGTATATCCAACTCCTATAATGTACCAATACTAAGTGCAAACTTGTTGTCGATTTCCCAACTGACTAAGACTAAGAAATATGTTGAGTTTTGGTTGGATCACTTTGTCATAAATGATCCGAGGTTTTGGGGGGGGGGGGGGGGTTGTTTCTTAAATGGTTTTGGATCCCAAATATAGAATTTTTAATTTATATGATCCTTCCATGAATTTTTACCATATGACTGGGATGACTACACTCATAACTTAAATCGACGACAAAATTCAAACTTGGAAGGAACGATTTGTCCATCTGAAGTTTCAAAGTTTGAAGATGATGGCGACTCACAACATGGTTACTGGATTTCCAAATATTGTTCCACCTAATGGAGTTTGTGAAGGATATATTCTTGGAAAGCATCATCAGGTACCCTTTGATTCAGGGAAATCATGGCATGCACATGACTGACTAGAGCTTATTCACAGTGATCTCTATTGCATAAACATACCTTTATTAGTAGGTGTGAAGTATATGGTTACCTTGATTGATGTTTTCTTTAGATTTACATGGGTATATTTCTTGAATAATAAGAGACAAGTATTTGAAAGATTCAAGGAATTTAGGAACTGGCCGAAAAGTTGTGTGGATGGCCCATTAAATTATAAGACTAGACAATGGAGATGAATTTGTAAGCCAAAAATTTGAAACATATCTACTGAAAAATTGTATTTCTTGGTAGATATTTGTCCCTCGCACCCCTCAATAGAATGGTGTCATAGAGAGGAAGAATAATAATTTGGTAGAGATGGCTAGGTTCCTATTGTAGACCAAATATCTAGTAAAAAAGTTTTGGATAGAAGTTGTTTACTACTGCTCCAATTATCTCATGAACCTTGTACCGACTAGAGAAGCCACTGACATGACTCCAGTTGAGAAATTGAATATAAGGAAACCCTTTTTCAAACATATCAAAACCTTTGGATGTATTTCTTTGGCACATATCAATGATGATTGCATAAATAAAATGGATGCAAATAGCCATTCTTGCATCATGATGGGCTACTCTAATGAGTCAAAATCCTATAGACTATTTGATCCTATCAAATAATATATAATATTAAGCAAAAGTGTGATATTTGATGAAAATACTTCAGGTAATAAGTTGTTGAATTCCTCCTCTGGTTTTTTGAATAATGATCTTTTTGACATTCTTGAAGATTCTAGATCGATTGTGCCCATCTATGGAATTCTAACCATAACATTGAATTGTTCTCATGAGTACCCTGATAGTCGATCTACTATGACTATTGAAGTTGGCGGTATGACTTCCTCAACTCACATGAATAATGATATCCAACCTGAATCACCGACAACTTTCTTACCTTGGTGTGTTATTAATATGATTGAATCTAATGGATCAGATGCTAGAAATCCTTGCACTGGTCGACATAATCACACTCAAAAACAATGTGTCAGTGTTTCCTTGATGGAACAAGTTATTGACATCTATGATCCTGATACATATGGTGATGCTTAGTGTGTTCTAGAATGGGAAAATTATTAACTGCATAAATGGATTCCTTGAAGAAGAATCAGACAGGGAGCTTGTTCCCTAATCTCAAGGAAAGAATGTTGTGAAGTGTGGATACGTCTAGAAGACCAAGTTTACCTTCAATATTTTTTTTGAATGCCATAAGGATCAATTAGTCGCCATGATATTTTGTTAGAAAGAAGGAATCGACTACACAAAAACCTTTTCTCATGCTGCAAAGATGAATTCTATTCGACTGATACTTTCCCTTGTTGTTCGTTTTGGATGGGAGCTTCATTAAATGGATGTTAAAAGTGATTTTATTCATAGAGATTTGATTGAATAAATATATATGGATAAACCTCATGGCTTTGTGAAATATTATAGTCTTTGTTGTCAACTGATGAAGTTGTTGTATGGTTTGAAATAGACTCCTCATGTTTGGTGTGAGAAGATTGACCATTTCTTTGTTAATCTCGGCTTCAAATGTTGTGAATCTTATCACAGTATTTATGTATTACACATTCATGGTGATAATTTGATTATGGAATTGCATGTTGATGATTTAGTCATACTATGGAAATAATGTCAATTTGATTTTGGTTTTGAAGATACAACTTAGAGATACCGTTGAAATGATTGACTTTGGTCTCTTGCATTTCTTTCTTGGCATTCAATTAATTTTGAAAATGGATGATGGTATTTTTCTTTCTCAACCTAAATATGCCTTGGATATATTCAATTATTCAAGATGGACGACTATAAGTCACGTGCTACACATTTTAAATCGGTAGGGAAGTGGTCAAAAGACTATGCCTCCATTTGAGTTGATGCCACTCTATATCGTTAGTTGGTCAGTAGCTTTATTTACTTAACGCATAGTTGGCTAGATATCTTCCTTGTTGTTAGTGTGGTTTCTCTATTCATGCAGGATCCTAGAGAAATCCACTAGAAGGAAAAAAAGAGAATTGTTTTCAATATCAAGGGAATTCATCAACATGGAATTAAATATTGTTGCAGTACCGAACCGCTTGTCGGGTACACTAATTTTGACTGGGGTGACGGTATTGATGATTTCAAATACACTTCTATGCATTTTGATTGAGTTATGTACCCTTGGTTTGGTTGTGCAAGAAACATAAGGTAGTCTCTCTTTCGAGTACATAATTCGAGTATTGTGGCACTATCAATGTAGGTACAAAGGTTGTTTGTATTTTTTAGATTCTTGAAAAGATTGGATTTCCTATTCAAGCCTCCATTGTTATTTACTATGATAATCAAGGTGCTATTCAAGCTACTGACAATCTTATTGCCCATAGAAAATTGAAGCATGTTGAAATTCATGTTTATTATTTTTTACAATTGGGACAAGAAAAGGTAGTTGTCTCTTATCTATTGTAAAACATATGATCAGGTTGCTGATATAGTAACAAATCCTTTAGTATAATATAAGTTTGTAAAACTTCAGGCTATGATCGAGATTTATGAAGTTTCAATTATGGGGGGACTGTTTAGAGTAAGTAATTTCACCTCCTGAATCTTTAGAGTGTTGTGCTAATAGGGGGGGGTGTTTGAACCTAAGGTATTATTGGTCTGTCACACCTTTAGCTAATCTACAGACAATCATTCATTAGATGAAAGGTGACTAGTGGGGCAGTCGAATGGAGTCCATGACTAGGAAAGTCGACATAACGATTGAAAACTAATTTGGTTAGAGAAGTGAATGGGAAAAAAGGCCGTGGTTAGTGCAACTAAAACAATTAACTAAATTTTGGGATTTTCATATTTTGCATAAGCGGTTAGGACCAACAACCCACATTTGTCGACGAGATCCTCCTTACTTTCAGGGAGTTGGTTAAATCTAGAAACTATAAATAGGAGACCCTATGGGTTTTCCATACTAATGATTTGAGATGTATTTCATACTCATTATGAATTTTAATTTTATAATCATTATTACCTATGATTAAGTGCTATAATGGTGTCTTTAGACACCACCTTTCTTCTTGGAATATTGTTCCGTTCTATGATTTTCTATTTCGATAGTTCAAGGTTGAGAGGCTCCACAACATACAAGCACTTTGGATTGAAAAGGAAAGTCCTTAAGGTGACACCAATTTTCTCTATAGTTTTTGGTTAAGGAATTATGTCCTTCATTCCTTTTTCATACACTTATTCTTGGCTCACAAATTTCTACATGGACATTGATTGTGAAGTGGTGATATTAGTGGATTTTCCAAGTATATCACATGGGTGAATGCAAGTGAGAAGTGCTTGTGGTACCCTAGACATACATATAACACCCACCTTATATCCTTTGGAGGGTATCCACCTTAGTGCATACACTTTCCCCTCTGGTGATTGTTGCATAATGGTTACCATAATTGTCTCTTTGACACCTTCATTAATTAAATAGTGGGACTTAACATCCCGAAGACTAAATTTTGGAAATCCATTTTTTGGTATCTTTACTAATTAGATAAAAAAATTAACCATCCTATATGATTTTGGGAAGGGTAGTAAATTTCTTGTTTTTTACTACATTTTTAATAATTTGAAATTATTTATGGTCATGTGTGTGTTTATTTGGCCCTAGGTTATTTCTTGAGCTCTTATAATTAGATATAAAACCTAGCAGTAAAAATGGCTAGCCAACCGTTCCATGATTTTAGGCACCAAAGAGGAGACTCTCCTGAGTTTATCGATTCCTCCCCTACATAGAGGTGATTGGAATATCCTAAACTTGTTCAACACCATTCATAAAATGACACACGCAAAAATATTGAAAATATCATTCAGGATCAAATATAATATCCTCACCAGAGTTTGACACATTTGAGATGACCATTGATAATCATACCTCAATCAATTTCAATACTCCATTGGTAGATCCTTACATTTGCATCCTACTTCCAGTAGGATAAACATTAATCCTAGACTAATTTTCCTTATTACACCCTTGGCATCACCAAATGTCAAGGCCAAGCACCATAACTAATGAGGGGGAAGCTAATTCCATTATTCATTTTGTTTTTGTAGGGTCTAAAATTAGTCCTTTCATACCATCAGTTAGTGGATTCCCTCCTACAAGTGGACCTTAAATATCAATCACACATCCCTATGTAATGTCCTAGGTCATCGCACCAATTCCAACTCAAGGAATCCCCTCTATTACAACTACTTCCCCAAGCAATTGGTGTTGATCATGATATTTTCTTCTTTCCAACTTGAATATGGGACTAATTAAACATCTGGGATCCCTATAGGTGGCTCAATAAACCCAAACATGGGTTTTCCCTATGGGTGGAATGCACCACTGCAGAATTCCCTCCAACCTGGTACTAATTACATTCTAGGAAGTATCAATCATGTTTGTACTGATGCAACATCTTGGGGTGGCACCGAACTTGGTGGTTGGTATCCACCTTGGAGAAACAATAAAAATTGGGGTTGATAATTTCCAGGAAGTGATATCCCTCCTTAGGGTAACAATGTTTCCAATCCATGTTAAGTTTAGGGGCACACCCAAGTTTCTCCATGAGGAAATCATTTTACTCCTTAGGGAATCCATGCATACAATCCCATATTATTTTTGGGACACAATATTCCTCCTCAGGGTGGTAGTTTCCCCAGGGATAATCCATTTTTTGGAATAAATCAAGTCCTTATAGGAGGCACTAATCCAATTTGCGATAGTAATGCCTCCATATCAAACCAATTTGAAGGGAAGAACTAAGATCCACCTATTAGTAATCTATATACTTATGCCCAAATTATTTCACCATTTTGGCCACTTTCAACTTACCAAACTAGTTCATATTGGCCAATGACCCCATCCAATATCATCCAAGATGGCCCTCTGTCCAAACCAAGTAGTTCTCAAATATTCCCAAATTTGGTGGGACCAAGAGAAGACCCATCCACCCGTGTTATGAATTTCCATGTATGGTGTTCATATAATTCATTGGTGTACTATATCACTCGTTTATATATTTTCCATCATACTCTTATAGAAAATGAAACCAAATGTATATCAAACTACCTCATAGTACTTCTTCCAACTTCTTGTCTTTAACTATGGTATTTTTTACACATTTCCAATTACCTATCTGACATGATATGGGAACTAAAATTTTCATGTCAATTCAATAGAGTACTACAAATCACATTTTCAATCATATTCATGAATGGAGACATTGTTGTAGGATAATCAAAGTTGAAATAACTAATGCTTAGTGGATTGGTTCTTGAAATATTTATTGCCAAAACACTTTAAAGATGTAGCTATTCTAGGTTCCCTTGCTAAGGAACAAATCATTATATGTTCTTATAAAATGGGTCTGATTTATTCCTAATTTGGCAAGTTGTATGATTTAATTCGCCATGCAAACCAATTCACAACGAATTTGTCAAAGCCTCCCCTAGGATAACATGCTTACAACATGATAAATTTTGTTTCCCACAAGACAATTAATCAATTGAAAGTAAAAAGGGGAATATGATTGTTCACAACCATGACCTACAATAGAACAACATTCCCATAATACCATGTCTCCTACCCAAATATCTAATATTCTACTTGTCTAGTCCACGAAACAAAAAATGCAGAAGAATAAAAAGAACAATTTTAATCTAGGGAAAGGGGTTATGTTGAATATTCCTACTACCAACATTGGGGGGAATAAAGTGAAACATAAGATCAAGTTCCATTGCAAAATTTCCAAGGGGTCCATCTCACTCACTAATTTCCTCATATGGAGGAAATTCACCGATTCATGGCATAGTGTGGAGCTCAATAACAACCCACCATGTTAACTTAACCGTTTCTTTCATAGAAACAACAACTTATGGTTGTTGTTAAAATTGTATCTCTTTAAGGAGGAAACTTGACAAACCCCCCACAAGGATAAAATACCATGCATGTCAATGTTTTCATGTGTGAAAAACACATTCTAATATAGACTGTATCTTGTACTTACAATACTCCTACCTTTGTCTCCATTGAACCAGATTCATCCCCCCCCCAAACCTGGTGGCTCTCTACACATAGAGAAGAAATTGAATGTCTCTATGCCTCACCCTCCCAAGGATGTTTTACAAAGGTCCATACATAATCCTAATTCTCGAGCTACTCAAAACTACAATATAATTAAATATTTAGCTCAATCCCCTTGTGCAACGTCTCATTTGGAAGTCTTTCAAAGTTGCTCAATGTAGAGAAAGTCATTATTGGCTATTAATGATGGGATTTATGTTTCAAAAACTATATTAATCATTTTAAATATCGATCAGGACATGACCTCATTTCCCTATAACATTGCATTCCAAACACAAGTGTCATAAAAAGGCACTAATATTTTCCAAACCATAGCCGATGGAGTAGGCTCAAATTGTTTCATGTCTTTACCTTGTTGGTGAGATTTGGGTTTTCACTAGTTAATTCCATATTCCACCATGTTGAAGAAATTTATGTTCACTCTTTCAAACCTCATGCAATAATTACCGCTCTCCTTTTTAGGTTAGGAGGTCAGACAGTTCCAATAGAAGTAGAAGTTGTTGATGCTCCATTAGACTACAATCTTATACTAGGACAAAGTTGGATACATGCAATGATGGAGGTCATGTCCATTGTTTTTTGGGAGATTCATTTTTCTTATCAAGGAAAATTTGTTACTATTGACCAATTATACTATTGTATGCCTAATATTAGCACTAACGTTTAATCTAATGTTCCAATATTCATTAGAAATCCTCAACCAATGATTTAAAGAATTGGTGTTTGGATGTTTAAAGATTCATCTCTCATGGGTACATTTGCGCTTGCTTCATTGATATGCTACATTAGCGTTAATCCAATATACATGATAAATTTAGCTCCCATAAAATCCATGGATCTTCCATCAATAACACTTCAGGTTCCAGACTTAGTGTCTTTGCACTTGACCCATTATGAGTGTCTCTTTTTGGTAAAGGGTCCATTGATCATACCAATCCTTTATTAATTGCACATGTGTAAGTGAGTCTTCCTTTATTAGTATCTAAAGTTTCTTACTTGGCCATTCAGACGACCTTCGAAGTACCTTATCCAATATCCACCTTTGGGAGGATTCTCATCAGTTTAATTCACCTTTTTGGGTGGTTAGCCATATTAATTATGATAAATCCTTGGATAGAGTTTTATCTTTTGATGAGGCTCTTCTAGAATTTCCCCAACTAATGCAAGTCATGTTGGAGACAAGCAATATTCCATTGGGAGTCATGTTGGGGGGGGGGATTAGGAAATACAAGTCATGTTAGGGGGAAGTCACCAATCACTGCAAATCATCCTAGAGCCAAACAACCAGCCACTATGAGTCCTATTGGGATGCAAAAACCATCCAATGCATGTCACAATGGCCATATTGGTATTATTGAGAGAGCTAGACAAATAGAATGAACACCTAAGTTCCTGTGTAACCTTTGCAATAGATATCAAATTACTTATCTATACCCTACTATTCTACATGTACAAAGAGTGTGGTTCCTATCTCAAGGATTTTTTTCACTTGATAAACTTATAGCTTCCCAACATCCCATTCAATCTTTAGTTGATAAAAGGGTCAAGTCGATGCAATGTTCGATCGATCCCACTCTTCCCTTGGAGAGTGCTTAGATGAAATGGTAGATCTAATAAAATGTTTGGTCAATCCCACTCTTTCATGGGAGAATGATGTCACTATCACTCTTTTCAAATAATTCCATGACATTTTTACTTGGTTTTATGAAATGAACTTGTTCAATGTGCCTTGCAATGGGCTCTCTCTAAAACAATACTACACATAGGCATTGAATTCCTTGTAATTATTGTTGTATCATGATGTATATTAAAAAAAAATCTCTTTAGGCATCAGATCATGAACCAAAAAATATGCAATTCCATATGTAAAATTTGTCCCTAGTATTGCCTATGATAATATTAGTAACATTGCATTCAGAAAAAATAAAAAAATTCATTTCTTATCAATTGTTGGATCCAATGTGTTTTTACAATATTATGACAACATTAGTTGGCATATCAAAATACTTGAGGTAAATGATTTCAAAACTGGAATATAGTGATACATTCACCTTTCATGTTGCATTTTGTCACCCTAAATCCATGCCAATCATTACACCTTAAGGTTAACCCCATCAAGTTGCAATACATTCCACCCATCCATGGAAAACACCATGACCTGTTTGGTAGTGCCTACCCTTCGTGTGTTACTCTAGCTAGAAACTTACTTACTCTTTCATTGCTTGTTGTTTATTTTTCCTCAACATTGTTGACATTTTTTTCCACTTGTTGTTTATATTCCTTTGTTTGTTTCATTGATAATTATCCTTGGAGGAAACATCCTTACGAGGGTACACAACTATCCTAATACATTTTTGTAGTATTTTTTCATAGGATTGTCCCATTCACTTGGAATATAGTCACACACCCTTAGGACACTCATTTCCTCCACTGTACCTTAACATTCTTTATTTTTTTTCAAGCTTTCACAAAATGAAAAAAAACATAAAAAAAATATAAAAATACACAAAGGGGGGGAATGCGTACATTTGTATTCATCAAAAATTGAAGGAGCAACAATGAGTCTTGGTCACCTCTAACCAAAACACATATTGTCACCAGAATAACGTAGTTGGTTTTTAAGATTTCCTTGGGAAGATGCATTTTGATTCTAAACAATACTCCTTCAACTGGTTATCCTTCTAGTCCCCATGAAGAATTCATCAAAGTACCTGGTGTTGATTAATTTCATTGTACATTGTTTGTGTTAAATATTCCCAAGTCATTATTGTTTTGTGCTACATGTTCAAGGGAGGTATATCAACTTGTGTTGGACATTCCTATAATATATTTCCCATGAATGCTGACCTTCTCTATGTCAAATTGTATTTTATGGTTTTTTTCTTCTCAGCTATGGTCCCAACAACTAAAATTAGATTCATGATATTTGCTTTGTGTCAATTTATGGGGGATGCACTAATTCTCTCCTTCTAACAAATCCTTTCCTATTGAAAACAAATAATTTTCTAGGAAAATATATAAAGACCCCTAAAGTACTTTGAAACTTGCAATTATCAATGAAAGGTCTCCTTGCAATCAACAATGGGTATACATTAATGACCCTTGCTTGATTTATTCTCCAAGTGTTCAATGTCATATAATTTATTTACACTTGCGATATTATACTTTGTAACTTGGGGTCCATTTTCATTATTGGTGGATTCCCTTGTGTCTATCAATCGTATGCATTAATTCCTAGTGATTAGATGCATTTTTACCATGTTCAACTTCATCTCATTTATTCGCATGATGTAAAAATCATACTATCAACATATTTGGATTGAAGAACTTGTGCCAACAAATGACATCCCCCTTTGGTGCTACCCGCCTAAGTTGTGCAAGACATAATAACATTTTCTGGGTACCTTGATATCTAGTTTTCACTTCTCATAGTGTTGTTTCTCATTCTCATGTACATTATGGCATAGATACATTATGTATTTATTCATGGATAGGATCTTACATTTTGACATGGATCCACTATGTATCACAGTTTGTGGCCATGATATGATTTAGATCTCAATTCCATGGATATGTTGTTTCATGGACATACTTGTTTATGGATGGGCATGGTTATACATGCCTCAAGAAAGGATTTTACATATGATATATTGGTCTTTGCATGAAAGTACTTTCCATATCCTTAGCCTAAAGTTCTCCTCCTCTTCCAATTAGTCAACTTCCTTTGTTTACATAATGTCTTTTGGTCAACAGTTCCATTTTTTACCTCACACATTAGGGGCATCTATTAAAGCATTATTTTCCACCCTTGATGACAACATCTAAATTTAAAGCTTAAGACACTCTCAATGTAGGAATTGATAGTGATCAAATGAAGTGTTTTACCCCAAATTTGGAGCAGGGTTATTACTATAGAGCCAAAAGGGGTGACTAATACTCTCTAGTTGTTATGGTTATCCAAAAAGGAGAAACCAACACCATATGGTCTCTATTTTTGGGATAACAATTGCAACCAAGTGTACAATTAGACAAAAAGACCATGGAAGCACTAAACAGAAGATGTCTTTGAGTTATTTCTCACAAAGAAGACTATACGTAAGTTTTATTGTGAAAGGATATGAGATAACTTGTTTTCATGAAGGGAATTTCTAATTCAAGCTTGGCCTTCACCTAGAGCTCATCAACATGGTTGGTCCTATAAATATGATGCATTGGTTGCGCATTAGACGAGTTTGGATATATTGAGAACATCATTGAGAGAGAGCTTGATAGGATATTGAAGGTGAAGGAATTATTACTATGATGGAAAGCTATCTTAAGGGAATAACCCTCTTATTTTGAATCTTTTATTTATTGAGAGACAAGGACTTGGGTTAAGTCGATTATATTCCAATAGGATACTTCACTAAGATATGTTCTATGATCAAATTGATAGTTGGATTGAAGATAATGGATATGGAGGAGGCTCAAACTCGAGAGAAGGAAGTATTACAAGAATCTAAGTGTTGTACCTTGTTCATTTTGATTAATATAAATCTACCTCATCCCCCCTGCCATATTTAGTGTCATTGATATATGTTTTAAATGTGTTTGATTCAAATTATATAACTTGGATAGTAGAATAGGATTATTTATGGATGTTGTTTAGTTACTTTAAATTTTATAAATGAGGAATGAGAAAGGTTTATTGATTTTCTCCATGTGAAAGTTGGTTCATGAATCTTAGGAGTTTGACCAGGATCAAAGAAACTAGTACAACAAAGCTAAAGACAACCTTCATCAATCGAATATTTAACTATAACTCATCTATTTATTTATGTCACATACATGTTATATCCTAGGGAAAGTTAGGATAAGTAATTTCCATATGTAGGTTAACCCTCATTGGGGAAAGCACCTAGATTTCTAGAATTTTGACACTTTCCCATGTAACAATGATCCTTATCCACTAGTCTTAATAAATCACAACACCTAATACCTGTAACCATTATTACCTCCATATTATGACCCTAATCATGATGAATTTTTTTTTAAAATGTATAGAACAAACTTATATATCCCATAAAACATATATCTACTAGCCAGTAATCACTCAAATTCTTAATTGCTATAACCTTTACAAAACCTAACTTACATAATATATAACCCCTAAATAGCCGTTAAGCTCTGTAACCCCTAATGCAAATAAATATTATATTCATAACAACTCTAATCCTTATAAACCATAACCCCTAATCCATATAACACCTAATATTTTAATCATAGCCATTATAACCTTAATTGTAAAACCTTATCATCCCTAACCTATATACCTTCTATTGTTTTGCCTCTAAATTATTGAACTTATACCCCTAAATCCATATAATCCACATATCAATAACTCCTATATAGTTTGTAACCCCTAAGACTATCTCATACAACCCCTTACACTTGACAATTAAAAACTAAATTGTAAAGTGTATAACACCTAATCGTTATAACCCTTAAAAAATATGATATCAAATCCCTTTAAATCAAAACACTTATCCCCAAAATCCCTAATACCTAATACCAATAAATCTTGACACCTTATTTCTATAGACCATAACATCTAATCCATATGAACCCCATTTTCTCAATTACCCTAATCCTTAATGCATATGCCATATAACCATTACACATTAAACATTATAACTCATGAATATAACCATTAAACATAAAACATTATAATTCCTATAACCCAAGCTACTCAACCTTTTAAGCCTTATCATTTGTAACCCATAACCATTGTAGTGGATAACAATTAAACCATATAATCATTTCAACCCTTGATATTCATATATTACTTGTAACCCTAGTCAATAGTAATGATAACTATTTTTCCTCATAAACCTTAACACCAACAACACCAAACCACTATAAACCCTATCGCCTAGCCCATAAAATCCTTGACGTATATAACATATCACATGTTTTCCCTAAACTATATAACTCATCACCCTTAATCCATATCTATTATAACCACACAAATGAATTGCCCTATAAAACTTATACATTATAACCCCTATCATATCTAATTCTTAAAATAACTAACCTCAAATAACTTGTAATGTATCTTGAATGATAACTCTTGATCCATTGTCCATTTAAATCCTATAGAACATAAGGATAATAACCTATATAATGATGATGAGAATGTGTTTTGACATCCATTAGAATAACTTGGTATGTAAGAGAGAGAGAGAGAGAGAGAGAGAGAGCATAGAAACTCAAAAATTAAAATCTTGAAGTCACCTATACAGGATTATGCTTTGATGTGATCTTAGATTCATAGTAAAGTTTCTATGAATGTTTGGTTGTCTTGATTTAGGATTCTATGAACCAAATTATAATTGTGGTTTATAATCCTTGAAACCCTTAACCTAAAATACTATCATACTCCTACCCCCTAATCCCTAATCATTATTGCTTAAACCCTTTTATAGCATCTTTTGTCACACTAGTCCTATAGATGCTTATGATGGTCTGATCTTATCCATTTCCCTCTTTTGCATACTTCCTTGATCCTTTGTGATGTATGGACAATAATTTATCTTGGGAAACTTCTAAAAAACTGTGTTTCCCAAGCCATATGCGCCCTATAGTAGGCTATCCCACTTATACACGCTCTCCTTGTGTCTAGCCCATGTATGTGTCTATTCAAGGGTGAAAAATAAAAAAAGTTATTTTACGGAAACTATTTTGGTTATGACCATTCCCAACTCCTTAATTTCGTAAATAACCACCTTTAAATTCCCTATTTTCCTCCTCATAAGTAGAAAAGAGGCATAGGTAAAGTAAAAATCTAGTTTTTAGAGGAGATTTTGAACATCAAGTATTGTTAGAGAAGATATCCTCATGTTGTTCAAATAAAACCAGATTCCACGAAAGCCCTTTTTCTCATGTATGCAAAATTCCTTTTCCCTTATCTAGAACATTGCATTTCTAGCCTTCTTCTAAGCCTTATTATGTCAGAGGATTGAAGATATTCTCTTGGAAATACTTTCTAAGTGAAGATTCATATTGGGAGATGAGTGTTTGAAGGCTTGGGTGGAGGAACTATGATATTTGTTTTAGAACGGTGTCATAGCAAAACTCAAGTTATACTATTCCATTGTATCTTGTTGTTAATTTTTATATAAAAGAATTCTCTTTTCTATCCATATAAATTGTTCAATTCTTGTTTATGAATGTTCAGTTTTGTATGTGCAATACTACATTTTAAATTAATTATAATTTTTACAACAATAACTACCTCATGCTAATTCTTGTTTATTTTCAAATAATAATTGAAGATCTGTGTGAGAAGATCGAAGCAGCAGCGAGCTAAAGGTTTCTTCTTCAAACTACAGGAATGGGTTAAGTTATTTCCAAAATTCCTCATTCATTTATATTTACTTGTAAATATCATAGTGTTAAAATATGATTCAAGGGAGGATCTAGAAGCTAAGAGAATCCTCACATCTAAATAATTTCACAAAACATGAAGAAAACAGTGCAAAAGAGCAATATTAACACATAGAGATGGTGCCAAGAACTGAGTTTTATATTACTTTCCAACATGTTAATATCTCCAGAACATGATTATAATACAATAAGAGAGAATCATTAGCCTTTGGAGGCAAATTGGTGGCATACATGTGGCAGGCTTAGATTGGACCTCAAACCCCCCTAGGTGAACAAATGAGTTCCCAAACCACCTAAATCAGTCACAAATGGCCACGTGTGTTAACCCAAAAATCCCCCACATAGCTCTCAATGGCCTACACCACCCAAGGACACCACCTCACAACACTCATTTCGCTCCATAAGACCTTCCATGACCTTCCATTTGACCCCCACACCTCCAAAAGAGCCCAAGGATGAAGAAAAGGGATAAAAACCCCAAAAAAGAGCCCATAATAGACCCCTAGGAGCTAAAGCCCTCAAGAAGGGGATAAAACCGTTAAAGGGGCTAAAGTTAGGGCGGAAGGGGCTAAAAGCCCAAAAAACAGGCTAAAGCCTAGACCAAGGGCTTAAAACCCTAAAACCCCTTGGAAAAAATATATAAGGAGGGTGGGAGGTCACTCTCAAAACACTCCTCATTTGCATATTGTTATACTGCCCGTGGATGCTTTGAGACCTCTTGCTCTCAAACCACCCACTCTCCCCCTCTTTCATCTCCATTTCTCCAAGCCATTGCTCCCCAACCAAGAGAGAGAGGTGCTCCCATGAGCTAGGGCATGGTGGCCCATTTCCACCCAAGTGCGGTATAGCTTTTGTTTATGCATGTTTATTTACTTGTTTTGTTTTCTAACCAATATTTCTAGTTGCAGGTTTGCCATTAACATCTTTTGCAGGTTGTCTTCATAGTAGTATAGGTTTATTTTGCAGGTTTTGGAGGTGGAACCCTAACCCACTGTGTTCAAAGGGGTTCAACAATGCTCCATCATTGATTCTCTTTTATTTTTCCTGTCATTTTCTCTTAGATGTAGTTTACAATAGCTGCCATTTACTTGTTCTAGTGTAGCTTAGCTTAGTTTCAATTCGCAGCTTTGTTTTTACCATTTTACATTCTATTTTTTATTGTTTTCTAAGGGTAGAAACCTACCCTTGTGCCCTATAGGCACAAGGGAGCCATTTTTACCCCTATAGTGAGGAGAAATTCTCACTGCAGCTTTGGCGACTCCCCTGGGTCGATCCCACAGGATCCCTGGGAAAAAATTTCAAGTTTTTTAGTTTTTACCCTAGTTTTCAAAAATGTTCTGTTAGATCTATTTAAATCTACTTTATTTCTTGTTTTTGGTCAGTGCTGAAGCCTTTCCTAGGTCGAGCTGAGTCAGATTGACCCAGTACCAGTTACTGTTGGCCAGATCTGACCCTGCAGCCCCAAAAACACCCCTTTCCGGAGCAGGTCACTCTTATCGGGGTAAAAGGTGAGGGAAGGCACACTTAATTGGTAGACAAGCACACCCAGGGTGCACTTAATCCTCAGACAGGAATGACTTCAGCCCAGGAGCTCAATTTGCGGCTGTTTTGGCATTTTGTGTGACCCCCTCGCTCATTTCTGGAAAAATCTCGCGGCCCCCTCATGGGATTTAGTCAGAAATGTGCGGCCTGTCACACAGAAGTTGTTTTTCAATTTAATTAGCAGAAATTTCCAGTTTTATAGGACTGTTAGTGCGGCCCAGCCGCCTCTGTCCACCATTACAGGTCTCTGTTTATTTCAGTTTTCAATTTTTGCAAATGAATCAATGAACAATGTGTATATGCTAGTTGAATCATTAAGGTTCAATAAAATGAATTAGCCTAACTAAAATTAACATAAAATTAACCATCTTGTTGCCCCCTTCCTCCTCTACCCAGTCATCACCCTCCGAGGTATTCTAGGATATGACGAAGGGAAAAGCTCATATAGATCTTGGCATTCCATGGCATTTTTCCTAAACCATTAAAACCAGGTGACCTAGAAGGTACGGGGGGTAGAGAAGGAGGGCTTCTCACGATGCTAAGCGTCCTCCCTGCTTGACCAATATAGCACTTGGGAGGTGACTTGAGGATCTACAGATGGGCTTAGTCCCATTGTGTTGAGAGCCCAGCACCTTCTCTTGGTTGAAGAAGAATACCACTGAGAGGCAGACATTTAGCTAGGCCAACAATTCAGGGTTAATCACTACATTTGCTTACAAATTTCTATTCATGTTTGCATACAAAACCATGATGTGAGCTCTACCATGAATTCATAAACCATATTGCAAAACAAATACCAAAACAAGCAAGAAAACCAACACACCATACCACATAATTAACCCAACTCAGTTCATGACGCTGAGTGAGCCTTAAAAGTTACCAAATTTACACTAAGTTCAATCCACTCTGCAGTCTTTGAGGACATAAGTCCCTGACTGCTACAATTGTGGGAAGTACTTGGGCTTTGCCCAGAAACTCATTGTGAGGAGTACCACAGGAACCCCAAAGTAGCTGGCCGCTGAGAGGAATTGCCAAGCGAAATGGGCAACGAGCCCTTCCTATTGAGTAGAGTTTCCCATGAGGAACAAGCCAAGCACTGTGTTTTGGCAGTCTTGGTGGCCGAGAGACCACCTTCAGCCAGTAGGAATCCATTGAAACCGGGGTCCAAAGTTCATACCCACCAGCTTCATACACACAAGCAAACACAATTGATCCTCCATGATCTTCCTCACGCCTAAGAGGCGAACCACCACCATTTGGAACACTCAATTGGCACCGTCGTAGCCATTCTCAGTGATCTCCTACACCATCAGAGGGACACACAGCCTCTAATTCTGATTCAGACCCATATCAGTTTGAACCAGACCTCCACACCGCACCATCCAACCCCTTGGCTGCTACAAACTCGGATCCATTTTTTGGCTTAACCTGAGCAAGTGGACCCATGTCCACATCACAACCAGTCACCCACAATGTGGAAAGCAGCCCAAGCACAGTCATGCAGACTATCATTAGCCAATTGCCACCACCCATAGTGACCAACCAAGCTGGTCCAGTGGCCACACATGGGGGAAGTGGCCCCTCCACAAACATTGTCCCACCTACCACCCAGGGGGGCAGTGTACCAACCACCCACATTGCCCCTACTTCCATACAGGGGGGAAATGCCCCTTCCACCCATACCATCCCACCCACAATACTTGGGGGAATTGGCCCATCCACCATGGTACCACCACAAGTACTCCCAGCCACGTAGATGCATTATGCACCTGTAAACCCCACTCCCATTGCAGCCCCATCCCACATCAACTTGGGGTCAAATCTACCATTCATGGCTCGTTTGAACTTTCCTAACTTGGCTAGATTGATGAACGACCCCATCCATCACCAAGCTTTTTGGCCACCCATGCCAACTAAGCTTCCTTCACACATCCCAAAGTTTGAAGGAAAAGCCGGGGAATGTCCCCAAAATCATATAATGACCTTCCATCTATGGTGCTCATATAATAGCATCATAGAAGACTCCATCAGGTTGAGGTTGTTCCAACGCACCCTCATAGGTGTCGCAGCCAAATGGTACATTGAGCTACCACAAGCCAAGTACCCCGACTTCAACTCCCTAGCCTTCATGTTCCTACAGTATTTCCAACTCCCTGTCAGGTATGACGAAGGGGTGGAGATCCTATTATCCTGTCGCCAAAACACTGCCACCCACATCACTGACCATATCCATGAGTGGCGGCGACATCGCAGCTTATGTAAGATCCAACTTGATGACAGGATCTTCTTGGACAGGTTCCTCAAGACTTTGCTCCCACCCATCGCAAAGGATGTCGCATCTAAACATCCCCAGTATGAAGAAGAGGCCATACTGAAGGCCCAACAATTTGACCTCATCTATTCCCAATCTGGATACTTGTACACTGTCATTCTAGACTCTCCCCATCCAAGTACCTATTACCGCGACGCACCGGGGGCATCCCACGCAGCGGATGGCATCATAGGGTCAGTCTCCCAACAACCACAGCCTCGACTGACACCACCTGCTGTGACACCGCAACCAAGCAACACGGCTAATGTTGCTTACCAAAACCAAGCTTCAGACTATGCTAGAATAATGTCACAGTCCAGGGCAACAACCTCTTATGCTCAACCCATGCCACCACAGTAGGCCCAGGCCATGGCTTGGCCAACACAATAGTATGTGGGGAAAATGCCTACATTTGTGGCACCACCACCCCCACAAATATACTATGCACCACCAGTGCAACAAGTCCAAGCCCCAGCCCCCGCTCCACCCACTCCACTCGCTCCGCTGGGACAAGTGTTCACGCAACAAAACTGTCCCAACCAGCCTACCCCCAATAAACAACAAGGGCAAGCTAGAAACAACCGGCCCTGCAACCAGGGCAACAACCAACCACAGGGAGGCAGTCAACAATCGAATCCCCCCACCAATGCTGCAGAAAATCAGTCAGCCCAGAACCCCCCGTGACCAAATGCACCAAGACATAATGCCCCATTGCACACAAACCAACCATGCACACTCTGTGAGATCTATGGGCACTATACATTTGAGTGCCCCCTCATGGGTCGCGCCAAGCAGGCCATTCGAAACGAGGCCCAACAGGCTGTCAATGCCACAAACCAAGCACAACCCAACCTGGCACCACAAGGACCTCCTCCCATGGTGCTTCAAAACGCACTACCAATCGAAGGATTGGTGGCAACCGCTACCCCTCCCCAGGCCAATCCCAACACTCCAAGGGAACCACCCATAGCTGAAACAGGTGTCCACCACCTGATGACTATGACCACTGAGGAGGTCAACTTACAAACTAGACGAAACCAGTACGGTAACACTACCGAACCTGTTGACTCATCAGCAGCATCTACATCTAAGACAACTAAATTACCTCTCTAGTTACCCCTGTTTCCATGCCCCCCCATACGCAGAATCACCAATAATGCCACAGCTAGAGCTACAGTAAGCTACAGCATTGTGGATGATTTGGCCCAAACACCAACCACCATGTCTGTTCTTGAGGTACTTAAAATGTGCCCAACGCAGCGAAAAGCCTTACTAGCTACTCTAGGGGCAGTAGACCCCTCCAATTCCAAGCTGATCACCTTTGACACAGAAAACGGAGAGCCGTGCATGACCTCCACTATCGCCTTCCAAATCCTGGTGCCCATCTGGAACTTGGTTGTGCACCGATGCATAGTGGATGAGGGGGCATCCATGTGTGCCATGTCTACCTTGGTTTGGCAGAAGCTTGGATCACCGATTCTGCAACCATCCTCCATGACTCTGCGGGATTATGATGGACACCCCACTAAATCCCAAGGAATCCTCCCCCATGTTCCCATCACGTTAGCTGGGAAGATAATCATGATCAACATCGAAGTCATCAATGCTCAACTAGATTACAACCTCCTCCTCGGGAGGAGTTACATGTATGCCATGTGAGTCGTAGCATAAACTGTCTTTCACCTCATGATGTTCCCTCATGAAGGGAAGATTGTGACGGTTGACTAGCTCACCTATCATGATCCGCAAGGGTTAACGACACCTGCCAATGTTATCCCTACCATCACCACCACCAAGCCGCAAGGGGTGACTGCACATGCTAATGTCATCCCTACAACCAACACTGTGGTTGAAAACACACCAGCTTCCCCACCGTTGAATGTGGGCCCTGGGTTGTTTACCAATCCCACCATGACGGCTCCTTTCCCATTGGTGTCACCACGACTGACACAAAATCAAACTGTGGACTTGTGCATGGTCTCATCAAGCACTGTTGCACCCAAACAAAAACTGCAGCCACAACCCCAACCACAACCACAACATCATTTGCAGCCGCAATGTCAGTAGCAACTGCAACATCACCCGTAGCAGTAGCATTACACGCAGCCGCAGCCACAACCTCACCCCCACATGCAACAAGCTGGGAGTTATGTGGGCTCATCTCTGGTCCATACAATTCCCTTCCTCTTTCCCCCACCTGGTGTCATGAACAAGCCAGTCATGGCCACCTTAAGCCTACCCAACCTTACGTTGGGGATCTCGGTGTGGTATCTGGATCCACCAACTCAACCAACCATGCCCCAGGTTGTGATAAATCTAGTGCAACCTATTGTGGTTGAGTCTCACCCCCCACCCGGTCCGCATAAGCCAACCGCCACACCCACACTTGCACCGCCCCAACCCAAAAGGGTGAGGGGGAAGAACACCAAAGCCACTGCAGAACCACGACCAATACCACCTTGTGCTGTCTGCGAACAACAGGGACACCCAACTCAGGATTGCCCTGAAATCCCAGTGATCTGTGCGCATCTGGATGCCATTGATATGAATGAAAACATCCCCGTGGTTGAACTCCCAACCGCGCCGGTAGTAAAGAACAAGGAATTAAGGACGAACCATGCTTGCGCCCTTTGCAGCTTGTATGGACATTACTCCCACCATTGCCAAGACCTCTCCGAATTTCGAATGGCTCTTGTTGACCTCCATCACCATTCCCTTGAGTTTGAGATCACCTTAATCGAAGAAGTTCACCCACCACCACCTCCTTCGTTCGACACCATGTCCATTTACATGATGTCTAGTTCCCCCAACCAGCTCACTCCCATCTCCAATGACGGTCCATCAGACCTGTCACTTCGTTGCTTCAACAATGATGAGGAGATCCTTGAATCTCTGACTGCCCCGGAATACCCATGGGACGACATGCACCATCGCTTTTTCTTCCTCCCGAAAGAGCTTGCATCGTAATCCGACCAGTTTTCCGTGGAGACCAAAGATTTCATCCATGGGAAGGTTGACTGGTTCAAGAACCCAATCCCAGCACAAGATTCCTTCGAAGAAGGGAACATGGTGAACATTTCACCAACCATTAAAATCAACATCTCAACCAACTCTGAGATCGTTGAAGAAATCATGCTGGGGGCATCTTGCTCCCCGGAAGAGGTCGATGCCTATACCACTCTCTTCCAAGAATTCCACAACGTCTTCGCTTGGTCATACACTGAAATGTATAGTTTAGATCCATCCATCGTGGAACACCACATCGACACATGGCCTGATGTGGCACCCATCCACCAAAAGCAACTACCGATCCATCCATCCAAAGTGGCTGTGGTGAAAGTTGAGATAGAGAAGCTGCGCACAGCCGGCTTCATTTATCCCATTGCATACACAACTTGGGTTCTAATCCTATTCCTGTGAATAAAAAATAGGTTACTATTCATGTTTACACAGACTTCCGCGATCTCAATGGGGCATGTCCCAAAGACAACTTCCCCACACCATTCATCGACTAGATCATTGATGCATGCACTGGACATGAGGCCTTCTCCTTCATGGACGATTTTTCCAGATACAACCAAATCCAAATCCGAAAAGAAGACTGTTACAAAATGGCATTCACGACCCCATGGGGCACATTCGCCTACTGAGTCATGCCCTTTGGCCTCAAAAATGCTGGAGCCACCTTCCAGCATGCCATGACATATTGTTTCCACGATTTAGTCCACATCATCTTGGTCTACTTGGACGATCTCACCACTCGATCACGAAAACAAGCACAACATATAGATGACTTGCAGCAAGTCTTTTTATGTTGCCACAAGTACAACATCTACCTAAACCCCATCAAGTGCATTTTCTGTGTCCCAGCAGGCCATTTACTTAGATTTATTGTCTCCCACAAAGGGATAATGGTTGATCCCCTCAAAGTTTAGGCCATCCTTGTTCTTCCTCCCCCAAGAACTCGGCACGAACTACAAAGCCTACAAGGCAAGGCCAATTGCCTCCGTTGCTTTGTGCCAGAGTATGCAACGAAAGCTTATGGATTCATCCGACTGCTTCGCACAAAAATCCCCTTTGTTTGGGATCAGCAAGCACAAGAATCGTTCGAAGCACTCAAACAAGCCCTGGCTTCTGCACCATTACTCGCACCACCAAATTTCACCCGAGACTTCATCCTTTATGTGTCAACCTCAGAAAACGCCATTACTGGAGTCCTAGTCCAAGAAGATGATGCTCGCCATGAGCACATGATTTACTACATTAGTTAGAAGCTAATAGGACCCCCATTATGATATTCACCCGAGGAGAAACTATCCCTAGCCGTCATCTTATTGGCTCAAAAGTTGTGCCACTACATCATTGCCGACCATACTCGTGTAGTGGTTGATTCAAACCCAATGCAGTACCTCTTAAGCCACCGCCTTCTACAAGGTCAAGCAGCCAAGTGGGTAGTCATCCTCCAAGAATTCAACCTAGATTTTGTGTCTCCAAAAAGCACAAAGGCACTCACATTGGCCACACTCATGACCGATCTACCCCCATTAACCGCATCATCAACCCCCAAGGATGATCTCCCATATGTTTTCCTATTTGTCATATCTATTGACGACCCATGGTATGGGGACATTCTTCTTTATTTACGAATGCAAAAGTTCCCAGAGCACTTCAATCATGAGGATAGGAGACGCATCTGACATCAAGCCATTCGCTACCTACTGGTTGGAGATGTTCTGTATTGTCAAGGCATTGACAAGATCCTACATCACTGCCTCACCTATGATGAGGCTAAGACCATCCTCAACGACAGTCATAGCGAAGCTTGTGGTGGTCACCTTTCAGGCCTAGCAACTGCCCAAAATATTTTGTGCGCTGGCTATTTCTGGCCCTCCATCTTTGCTTATTACATAGAGGCAGTCAAACATTGCCACAACTGTCAGCTTTTTGCCCCAAAGGAAAGAACCCCTCCACACCTTTACACCCCATAGTCACAGTCGGGCCCTTCTGAAAATGGGAAATCGACTTCATGACCATCAACCCCGATTCGGCTAATGGCCACAAGTACATTATCATAGCAGTCGATTACTTCACCAAGTGGGCCGAAGCCATGCCCACATTCGATTGCAAAGCTAAAACCGCAGCTCATTTTTTCTTCAACCATGTCATTACACAGTTTGGCATCCCCAAATAATTAGTCTCCAATCATGGGGCACACTTTGAAGATGCCGTATGGGATGAATTATCAACCATGTTGAAATTCGAACACCAGTACTCTTCTTCCTACTACCCTCAAGGAAATGGCCAAGTTGAAGCAGTCAACAAAATCATCAAAACAATGCTCCAACGGATGGCAGGAAATCACAAGACTAACTGGCATCACATGCTATTCTCTGCCCTATGGGATTATCGCACATCCACAAAAACCACAACCAGTTTCACCCCTTCTCACCTAGTACATGGCGTTGAATCAGTGCTCCCTATAGAGTGCCAAATCCCATCTCTCTGCCTCGCGGTGGAACTCCTTCCTGATACTTCACCTTTAGAAGAACGGATCCTACAACTTGAGCAAACCATAGAAGACCGTCGAGCTTCCCTTCAAGCCATCGAAGCAGCAAAAACACGATCAAAGATCCAATATGACTCCCATGTCCACCCTCGCACCTTCAGCGAAGGTGATATGGTCCTAGTCTATGACCAACCCAATGATAAATTAGGCAAAGGAAAATTCGAATCAATGTGGTATGGCCCATATGTCATACACCATTGCCTCGGAAAAGGGGCATATACCCTCATTGACTCTGATGGAAAACTCTTGGAGAACCCCCGCAATGGGCTCTACCTCAATAAATTCTATGCTTAACATCACCAACAAGTCGCTTCATTTTCTTTTCTTGTTTTTCAACATTTTTTAGCACAAGTCAGGGCAGCACCATTAGCTGCTAATCCAAAGTCACCCAGAACCTGTTCAAGACACTTCTCACACCTCCAGGATCAAATCTCTTTTTGAGACCATCGTCTCATGTTTAAATAGTCAATTTCAGGACCATTTCCCACAAGTCACCTCGATTCACGAGCCATGACATAACGTGCGAATGTCTACAGACCAGTACTCATATCACATTGCTCGGTCGCAACTCATGCAGTACTCATATCACATTTCTCGGTCACAACTCATGCGACCGATCGGGCCACCGCCCGTTAAGGATTGTACCATATTTTACTTTTCATTGTTATAGTTGTCTTTTTCCACCGCACCTTATGCGGACATTTGGACCATCGTCCACAAAACCCTTTGTTTTTCTTCCATATATTTGACATAGAAGTGTTCTCAGGCTGCTGCCCACTTAGGAATGTAATTTTAGCTTTTGTTTTGTATTTTTAACACGTAGATTGCCTTTTCTTTTCACCGCATGTTACATGAACCTTTGGACCACTGTCCACAAAATGATTTTTTTATTGCACATATTTGGCATATAAATGCCTCCAGACTTGTACTTACATCGCATGTAGTCAAGTTCATCCACCACAACACACACACATGCTCTCCTGGCCTCTGTCCGAGAACCACCTCAGTTTGCGTGCCTCTGCCGCAATCTATCCCATGCATGTATTGGTATGTTTGAGAGCCTTATGCTCTATCCATGCTGCGCGGATGACCTGTGGACCTCTATCCACCATCCTGACATGGGGCATTGCTCATGAAACCATAGTTGGTTGATCGCATTGGAGTTTCATTTAAGCTCTTTTCTGACTCCTTAAAACAATGAAAAGATCGCCAAGCGTAGCTGCTTCCTTTCCCGCTTGCTAAAGTATAGGAAAGGGCATCTATATCATCCTGTTTACCTCCTTTTGCAGACCATGTAGACCATCTCAGGAAAAGGACCTCCTTGGCACACTCAAGCCAAGACTATTCCCCTTTGCATACTTTTGTGCTTTCTCGGGCAGAGGGGCCGCACTTGACGAAAAAGCTCACCACCGGTTGTTGTTAAGCTCTTTTCCAGCCGTTTCATTAAGAAAAGATTGCTGAGCAAACTTGGTTTCGTTCATGCTCATAAAATTATTTGAATGACCGTCCAGTCAGTATAGGTTTAACCTTTTTCGCCCTGATTGGACTACCAATGGTAAAGAAGTCTCTCATTTCCTCCAGGATGGGTGAGCTCTCCTATGTATACTTTATCCTTTTTCGGGCATAGTAGACTACCAACGAAAAAGAGCCCCCACTGGAGTCTTCTTCGTGCTTTCATACTCTCTAAAATTGAAAGCACCATTGAGCATTTACCTTCTTGGGCTCTCCAAAAATCCATGAGATCGTACGACAACAGTGTCCCTAGACACCACCCCACAAAAAACAGTTTGGTAGCATCCCCACATTGGGTTGCCTTTGTTCAAAGTACTCTAGAATGTGTCTTCCTTGGATCCCATCAGTATCAAAAGTGTCCACCTCCTCCAAGTATTTCCCATCTGCAGTGACATTCCCGGTATTACAGCTATGATCCCATTCCCATGAGTTAAGTTTCATTTGCTTCCTGGTCTGCCCTGCCGTCATACTTTGAACAAAGGAATTTTGAGTCTCCTACGCCCCCCTGCCCCTGTTCAGTTTTTCCCTTCCCTCCCCTCCCCCCTAATTCAGTGAGTCAGTCCACAGATTGCTTCACATATTTTGGTTATCCCTCGTGCCCCTGGTCAAGGAAACATCATCGCCTTAACCAGGGGAAGGTCTCCCTCTGTCAACGGCAACACACATATTCCAGAGGATAGACCTAGAGGTCCCTGTACCTTGGTTTCATTGACATCACTAATGAGTTCCTTGGACCACTTGAGAGGAGTCCTTAATGCCTCTTGGGATGGTTGTTTCTCACATGCTCGACTTCAACTCCATCATCCCACCATTGAGATTCGTACAGGGTTTGTTCCACACAGTACCTGGTCGAAGACCCCGGATGTCACCCGACTCTAGCACATTGGTGAGTCCACTCGAGGGACCTAAACTGGTTATGTCCCTTGTGATTTCCAGGTTGTGTTGGAGACAGTGATTAGAAGCCCCAGTAGTGCTTCAATATACCTTAATGATTGATGCAGCATACTTGTACCACAGTGATTCTGACTCTCAATCAGCGAACCCACACAGCTATGTACCAGATCCAGCAAACCGTCAGTCATAAAGATGTAGCATTCCATGAGAATTCCATGGGTCCAATGTACCAGATCAGTATTGTATTTAGCCTCACATGAGAGGCAACCAGCATTGTAAAATCAGTTGTATATGATTGGCTCTTGTATTTTAGAGCATAGATCAAATGATTCTTTTGACATTGTCATGAGCATGGGAATGCCTGCCCTCATCCATATACATGTCACACATTTATTTTATCTCACCCATTGATGGGAACCAAATTAATACAAAACCAAAAGCCACCATGCCCCAGCCCCGGAAGCACCACCTCTCGACAACAAATCCTATGATGTCTATCGGCCATACGTTGAGCTCCTACCCCCACACATCAGGGGGCAATCTGTTAACCCAAAAATTGCCCACACATCTCGCAATGGCCTACACCACCCATGGACACCACCTCACAACACTAATTTCACTCCATAATACCTTCCATGACCTTCCATTTGACCCCCACACCTCCAAAAGAGCCCAAGGATGAAGAAAAGGGCTAAAACCCCCCAAAAAGAGCCCAAAATAGACCCCCAAGAGCTAAAGCCCTCAAGAAGGGGCTAAAACCCTTAAATGGGCTAAAGTTAGTGCGAAAGGGGCTAAAAGCCCAAAAAAGGGGATAAAGCCTAGACCAAGGGCTTAAAACCCTAAAACCCCTTCGAAAAAGTATATAAGGAGGGTGGGAGGTCACTCTGAAAACACTCCTCATTTGCATATTGTTATGCTGCCCATGGATGCTTTGAGACCTCTTGCTCTCAAACCACCCACTCTCCCCCTCTTTCATCTCCATTTCTCCAAGCCATTGCTCCCCAACCAAGAGAGAGAGGTGCTCCCATGAGCTAGGGCATGGTGGCCCATTTCCACCCAAGTGAGGTATAGCTCCTTTTTATGCATGTTTATTTACTTGTTTTGTTTTCTAACCAATATTTCCAGTTGCAGGTTTTCCATTAACATCTTTTGCAGGTTGTATTCATAGTAGTATAGGTTTATTTTGTAGGTTTTGGAGGCAAAACCCTAACCCACTGTGTGCAGAGGGGTTCAACAATGCTCCATCATTGCTTCTCTTTTATTTTTCCTGTCATTTGCTCTTAGATATAGTTTAAAATAGCTTCCATTTACTTGTTCTAGTGTAGCTTAGCTTAGTTTCAATTCACAGCTTTGTTTTTACCATTTTACATTTCATTTTTACTGTTTTCTAAGGGTAGAAACCTACCCTTGTGCCCTATAGGCACAAGGGAGCCATTTTTACCCCTGTAGTGAGGAGAAATTCTCACTACAACATGAACATAGGTTAATAATTCTAGGTCATAAATAAGGGTAGTCTAGGCATGTTGGATTGCATGGGTGAGTGGGAGTGGATCTAGGCAACATGTAATGGTCCAAAAGAGAAAAAAACACTCAAATACAATGCATGGGTTCCTATGAAAAAACCAACACCTTGATTTAAGGAGTGGAAGCACCCAAAGAGACCAAAGTGTCATTAATGAGGGATTTTAAGCTCTGGAATGATAAAAAAAATGAGTGTTGTGTGTAATTAATGGTAAAAAACACCCAAATTCCTTAGGATACCAACACAACCAGGTTTGGACTATGCAACATAAGTGAAAAAAAATGAAGGTATGTCTTAGGTGATGTGTGACCATGGTACTAGCTCATATGATGTTCTAACACCCCCCCCTTAATCCTAAATTAGTGTAACCACATAAAAAATTGAGGCCTTGGAAACTAAGGCTCAAGTCACCTCTTACAAAATTTATTTTTCCATATAACCAAGGTAGGAAGGAAAACCACATGGGAACAAAACCTCCCCTCTAAAATGGATATGGAGAAAAATATGAAGGTGAATATCCGTCATGGCCATGTGTCACCAACTCCAAGGATTTACCTTAGATAGGTGAATGTATTCTATGTGAAGATCTTGGTGTAGATGTCAACAGTTTGCTTTACAGAAAGGAAATACTGCAATGATATCACCTGCTCATGCACCAAGCTTCGGATGTAGTGCATGTGAATTTTAATGTGATTGGTACTCTATCTCTGTACTAGATCTTTGGATATCTTTATTTCACTTTTATTGTCACACCAAATGACAGTGGGTGAATCAAATGCAAAACCAAGTTTTCCAAGAATGCCTTGCGACCACACACATTATGTAGTTGCATTCACTTATCCTCTTTACTCAGCCTCAAATGCTGAAAGGGATAGTTTGTTGTTTCTTACTTTAAAAACATATGGGACCATGTGCAAGCATGAATACATAATGAGAAGTGGAACTTTCTACCAACGGAATCTCTAGCTCAATCAGAATCGGTAAATCTAACTAGTTCTAGTGGAGAACTAGTAGCATAGCATATCCCAAAGTGTTTGGTTCCTTGCACATAATGCAAGATAATTTTAGAATCGTTCCAATGGATTTCATGAGGCTCTTGAATATACCTTGCAACAACACCTACCGCAAAACCAAAATCAGGTTGAGAATGTGTGAGATACAACAAGCTCCCAACTAGTTGTCTATACAATGAGCTATCCACCAATGGAGATGAACCAAAATCACCTAGTTTTACTCCTAAAATGAAGGGACAGTTGGTTTCCTTAATTTCATCCATTTTTAAAATTAATAAAAGGTCTGCAGCATACTTTGATTGGTTTAACTTTGTACCCGCATCATATTTCTCAATCTCCAAACCAAGAAATTGCTTCAACAATCCAAGGCCAGTCATTGAAAACATAGTGTACAATGAAGATTTAATTGAACCTATATCAGCAATGAAACTTCTAGTGATCAAAAAATAATCAACATACAATACTATTATCTGAAAATAGTCATCTAAATTCTGAAAATACACATTAGGATCATATTTGCATCTTTCAAAACCTTGTGAGAGAAGAAAGTTGTCCATCTTGGCATACCAAGCCCCGAGGGCTTGCTTGAGGCCATAGAGAGACTTCTTCAACCTAAAAAAAAGTGAAGGATCATGAACAAAAGATTCAATATTCTACACATAAATAACCTCATGCAAGTCATGATGAATAAAATCACTCTTCACATCCATGTGGTGCCCCTCCCATCGCTTAGATGCAGTAATGGCCAAAACTAGCCTGATAGAGTCCATCTTTGCAACCAATGAAAATGTCTTTGTATAGTCCACTCCATGGAATTTATAGAAGCCTTTGGAAACAAATATGGACTTATACTTCACATATTAACCATAAACATCCATATTGGTCCTATAAACCCAATTACATTGCACTAGTTTCCTCTTGGAAGGTAGAGGAACCAACTCCCAAGGTTCATTGTCTTGCAAATACTTGAACTCTTCTTGCATTGATGTTTGAAATATTGGATCATGTGATGATTATTCATATGAATGAGGATCACATACAACCATCATAAATCACCTCTCTGGAATATTCCATCACAAGTGGAGAAATCATTGCGAAACTGAGATCTAGTCTTCCTAGAGTCTAGTGGATCTCCAACAAGGTCACCAACTGCTTGTATGGTTTTATCATCCCAGTTTGGCCTTATGGGTTATTCATGATCTGAGTGCATGAAATAATGTTCATATTCCATATCATAATCATAAAAATCAAATAAATAATCATCACTTACATCATCATTGAGTGGAGGGTGTGCTCAATCCCCCTTGACTAGTTCAATCTCTTGCGTGGGCTCTTCTTTGAACTATACACTTCTATAAATGAAATTTTTATGAGATGAGGGGTAAAATATATTATATACATTTTCATATTCATCATATCCAACCATTATGGACTCCTTAATTTTACGTTCCAAGTCCTTTCTCTTCTTGGAAGGAATTCTAGCCCAAGCCTTTGAGCCAAAAACCCTGATATGAGAAACATTCAGCTTGTGACCACTCCAAGCCTCAAATGGAGTTTTTTTTTCCAATTATTTGTGTTGAAATATGTTATTAACATATGCAGCACAATTTATGGTTTCATCCTATATCTTAGAAGACAAGAATTATCCTCCAACATGCATATGGCCATCTCCTTCAATGCTCTATTCTTGTTCTATGCCACACCATTTTGTTGTGTTGTGTAAGGAACAAAGTGTTGCATTTGAATGCCATTTTCCTCACATAGATTCTATAGTTTCTTATGGAAATATTCATTTAAATTATAATTCCTTAATACCTTGATATTATTCCCTCTCAAGTTCTCAACCAATCCTTGAAAACTTTGAAGATCTCAAACACTTCAGATTTTTGCTTGAGAAAATACACCCAACAATATCTTGAGAAATCATCTATGAATGTTAAGACATACCTTGAGTTTCCATAAGAGGGTGTGGAAATAGGTCCTATCATATCTGAATGGATCCAATCAAGCACATGGACAACCCTTCTTTCCTTCCCCTTGTCATACTTGCACTCTGCATGCTTCCTAACTATGCATCCCTTGCATGTGCCTTTGGAAAACTTGATGGTTGGAAGCCCTTCAACCATGTTTTCTTTGCTCAAAGCTTGAATATATATGTATTTGAGGTGTCCAAACCTATCATTCCATATATTGATGGTATCATTGGCATTTGATAGTAGAACATTCCCTGAGGAGTAAGGAATAAAGTGTGAAAACTTGTACATCCTTGACTGATGATCTGCAATACCCATTGCAACAACTTGACCTGTAGACATTTATGACATCTCCACATCATCTTGAGTGAATTTCACTCTCTTGGATGAACCTGTAGATATCATTTTATAGAAAGAGAGTAGGTTTGTTTCAATATTAGGAAAATACAACACATTGTTGAAGTACCCATTATCAAGGTTGATCCTTCCAATCCCTTTGGCCAGGATATCAGATTCATCACCCATGAGGATGGATGGACCACTATATGGATGTAGGGCTGAGAAGGAGTCTTTTACTAAATCCATGTGCCTTGAGGCAGTTGAATCTATGATGAAGGAGGAATATCCAGAATATGCAACAACCGGTGCATGGAATCTATCCTTGTTCTCAGAATTTGAACCTCCCTCTTTCATCCTTGTACCATATGGAAGAGGAATGTTTTTCTTCTCAAGGAGTTGCACCATCATGTCAATGGTTTTATTAATGCATTCACTCTATGGATTCCAAACTTTGTGACAATAATTGCATTTTGTCTTCACTTGCTTCTTTCCTTTGTCCTTGCTAGGATTCAAACCCCCATAAGAAGATTTGGGATTCTCCTGCTTTTTCTTCTCTTGTTGCTTCGAATCCTTGGGCTTCTTCTTTCCCTTTACTTGATTTGAAACACCTGCAGCAATGGATTGATCCTTGGTGTATTTTATGATACCGATTTGAACCAATTTGTCTTGTTCATGATTCAAAGACTCCATGAAGTCTGCCTAGGTAGGAATTCTCCAATTTCAAACTATTAGCTTTCCTGAGTGGAATATCGAGATAAACACGGAATATTAAAGCCCTATCTTTGAAAGAATGAACAAGACCAACTGCTTTTCCTTATTTTATATGCCACTCTATTTCAGCTGAAGTACCAAGGATTTGCACTTGGTGAATAAATCCTGGATTGTCTCAAAGTGAGTTGGGCTCAATGTGATCAACTCATTTTTGAGTTGGTGTCCTCTCATCTCATCTATATTCCAAAATAATGACTTGATATTAAGACACACCTCATTGGGTGTTGTAATAATATCTACATGAAATAAAATATCCCTTGAAATACCGAGACAAAGCATCCCGAATGCTTCATCCAACCTGTTGAAATACTTAGACTTTTCCACAATAGAGTTGGGCTCATTCTCACTTCCCATGGTTACTCTGTAGAGACCTTTCAAACTCAACTAGGTCACCATTTCGTCCTTCCATTAAAAATAATTGAATGGGGTAAGAAATATATGTGTCTTATCCATTTATTCTTGCACACTAAGTGACAAAGAACAATGTAACAGCCTGTAATGTAAACTCTCAAATTTATTGTAGGATACCCTAGATAGCAATTCAAACCCTATGAAATCTCTGAATTCAACTTGCATCTCTAAATATATTTGATACAAAATATGATTCACAAGAATATATAGAAGCTAATTGAATCCTCACATCTAAATAATTTCATAAAATGTGAATAAAAAAGTGCAAAAGAGAAATATTAACACATAGAGATGGTGCCAATAACTGAGTTTTCTATTACTTTCCAACATGTAAATATGCCTAGAACATGATTATAATACAATAGGAGAAAATTGTTAGGCCTTGGAGGAAAATTGGTGGCATACATGTGGTAGACTTAGATTGAACCTCAAACCCCCCCTAGGTGGACCAATGAGCTCCCAAACCACCTCAAACTATCAGGAATGGCCATGTGAACAAAGGTGAAGCTTAATAGGTCATAAAATAAGGGTAGGGTGGTTGTAATGCAGTGCATGGGTAAGTGAGAGTGACTCTAGGAAACATTTATTGGTCCAAAAGAGGCAAAAACACTCAAATACAATGCATTAGCGCCTCTGGTAAACCTAGTTCCTTGTTTTAAGGAGTGGGAGCACCACAAGAGAACAAATTGTCATGAATTGTTATATTTTTATCATTTAGTCAAAATGTTCTTAGGATATTATCTGAGAGAATAACATTCACAGCAATAATCACAAAGGACAAGAGACACAAAGAGTTTTCCTCGGGGAAACCATAAAGGAGAAAACCCCACAACTTCCTCAGATATAGAATGAGCACCAATGGAAAAAGTAAAACCCAAAGACTGAAATATTATCTCTGACAGTTGTTCTCTCTCTGACTTTTACAAGATCCTCTTCTCTCACTCATGTGCTACAGTTGAGTGAGTGTGTGTTTCAAATAGAGAGTCTCACTCTCTATTTATACTAGTTTTCCACATGAAAATTACTTACCATGGCCAACCTCACTAGTAGAGACTAATAACCATAGTACCCCTCAACTATGGGGACTTTTTCCCCGACTTACAAGGGAGGGTTAAACTTAATGACTTTACATGACTTGATTACAATAATGATTCTGCTGATAGGAACATTGGGGTACAAAGAAAAACAATATATAAAATATACAAGTGAATACATTTCGAAGTTACAAACACATCAACACTCCCTCTTAACTAGGAATGTATTCTCTTGACACAATTCGTCAGCACAAGTCTTTGTCACTAGATCATTCATCAAAGCTGGATAATCACTGGATAATCATCATCATCACTGCTCTCGCTATCTCGAGAAAATGGTGTTATCTCTCAATTCTTCTCATCATAGGAAGTTCTATAGAGCCAACCCTTTTTCTTGCTGGTTGTAGTCCTAGCCTCCATGTAGGTATTCATCAACAGGGCCAACCCTTTTTCATGTTGGATGTACTGCCTTTCCCTTCAAGGACTTCTCCTATAGAGCCAACCCTTTTTCATGCTGGACGCAGCACCTTGCCTTTGCAAGAATTTCCCCTACAGAGATAGCCCTTTTTCATGATAGATGCAACACCTTGCCTCTACAATAATTTCCCCTATAGAGCCAGCCCTTTTTCATGCTGGATGCAGCACCTTTCCTCTGCAAGGATTTCCACTACAAAGCCAACCCTTTTTCATGTTGGATGCAGTACCTTGCCTCTGCAAGGATTTCCACTATATAGCCAGCCTTTTTTCATGGTGGATGCAATACCTTGCCTCTACAAGTATTTCCCCTACATAGCCATCCCGTTTTCATGTTGGATGTAGTACCTTGCCTCTGCAAGGATTTCCACTACATATCCATCCCTTTTTCATGCTGGATGCAATACTCAGCACTTACATCTGACCATGGGAGGAACCAATCCTACCACCATGTTAGAAAGGATTAGCACTTATATCTGACCATGGGAGGAACCAATCCTACCACCATGTCAGAAAGGCTCATCACTTATATCTGACCTTGGGAGGAACCAATCCTACCACCATGTCAGAAAGGATCATGGACTCATCAGTTCCCCTTGGAAGGAACCTCAATCTAGAGAACACCAAGTTTCTCCTTGAAGTACTTAAACTTCACTCTGGATAATGGCTTGGTCAACACATCAGCTATATGTTCATCCATCACAACATACTGGAGCTTAATTGCTCCTCTATGTACCATATCTCTGATATAGTGATATTTGATCTCGATATGATTAGACTTGTCATGGAACATTGGGTTCTCCAAAAACTTCACACAACTATGGTTGTCGCAATATATACAAGTAGCATCCAACTGGAGATCAAAAAAATAAGATAGTAGCTTCCTCATCCACACTGCCTCACAACTAGTCGAACAAGCTACAGCATACTTTGCTTCGGTTGTACTCAGTGCCATGCAGGACTGATTTCTGCTAAACCAAGAGATCACACCTGATCCCATACTGAAGCAGCACCCCGAAGTGCTCTTTCTATCAATGGCACTTCTTGCCCAATCCGAATCCACATAACCTTCCAGGTTAATCTTTAGATTCACCTCATACTTGAGCCCATAGTCAACTGTACCCTTCAGGTACCTCAGAATATGCTTTGTAGAAATCAGGTGAACATGTCTTAGATTCATCACGAACTGACTCAATGTGTTCATAGCAAAACAAATATCTGGTCTCGTATTCATCAGGTACATCAAGGACCCAATCATCTAGTGATACATCTTAGCATCAACTGACTTTGATGAAGCATCACCCAATAGCTTTAGGTTTGATTCCGTAGGTGTGGTCATGGCCTTGTAGTCCATCATCCTGAACCTCTTCAGGATCTCTACTGCATACTTCCCTTGTCCCACAGATATTCCATCTGCGTTCTGCCCAACCTCCATGCCTAGAAAGTAGTGCATCATACCCAAGTATTTCATCTCGAACTCGAAAGCAATCTTTCTCTTTGTGTCAGCAATCAACCCATCCTCACCTATTACAAATAGGTCATCTACATATAGTAGGAGTATCACAGGGTTCCCTTCCTCAACCTTATAGTAAAGGTTGGAATCTGCTTTACTCTTGGTAAAGCATAAGCTAGTCAAGAAGTTGTCAATTATGTCGTACCATGTCTCAGGTTCCTATTTCAAACCGTACAGGGCCTTCTTCAATTTGCACACATGAGTGTCCCTGTCATGTGTCTCAAAACTGAGTAGTTTCTCCACATACACTTCCTCTTCTAGTACACCATTCAAGAAAGTAGTCTTGACATCCATCTGGTGTATCTTCCATTTCATTACTGCAGCTAGAGAAAGTACTGATCTGATGGAAGTGGAGTCTAGATACATGTGAAAAAGTCTCCTCATAATATATCCCTTCTTTCTGGGAGAAGCCACGTGCCACAAGTATTGCTTTATATTTCTCTATGCTTCCATCTGCAGCATGCTTGATCTTTTAGATCCACTTGGAATTCACAATAGAATTCCCCTCTGGTCTTGGGACAACATCCCAGACATCATTCTTCATGATCGACTGGTACTCCTCGATCATATAATCCTTCCATTCTTTCTTTTCTACCTCTTCTTCATAGTTGGAAGGTTCTTTATGAATGATGTGACATAATAGGGCTACATAACCGGAGTAGGACCTAGTTCTATTCCTTTCTCCATGCATTTCTTCTAGAGCCCCATATCTTTCTGCACCTTGGATAGCCTCTCATACCCATGCAGGTTTCCTTTTGTAAGTATTCTTCTTCTGGGGTAGATCAACAGGTTCCTGGGGTTCCTCCATTTCTCAATCTTCTTCTGGATCTACTTCGTTCATAGGTGTATCTCGGATCCTGGGTACTTCTCTTTCTTCAAGTTCTACATTAGTTATTTTTCTGGATTTGTTGTAAGTTGAGTCTTCATCAAATTGCACATCCCTACTGATGTCGATCTTCTTGAATCCTGGGAATCATATTCTGTAAGCCTTTGAGCTTTCACTATATCCCACAAATATACCCTTCTTTCCTGAAGGATCTAACTTTGTCCACTTTTCTTTCGAAATGTGTGTGTACACTAGACAACCAAATATTCTGAGATGATTGACTTCTGGTTTCTTATCAGAGAAGACTTCTTCAGGTGTCTTGTTCTCAAGTACTCTATGTGAAGTACGGTTTTATACATACACAATTGTCCTAGTAGCTTCTTCCCATATATGCATAGGAATATCTTGATCATGAAGCATAGCCCTTGCTGCTTCCATAATCATTTTATTCTTCCTTTCTGCAACCCCATTATGTTGTGGATTATATGGAGTGGTCAACTCCCTCTTAATATTTGAATCTCTACATAATTCTTTGAATTCATCTAATGTGGATTCTCTGCCATTTTCTGAATGAAAGGTCTTGATTTTCTTCTCTATGTGGTTCTCGATCAAGGCTTTGAATTCTTTGAACTTATTGAATACTTCATCCTTGCTTTTCAAGAAATATATCCATGTCTTTCTAGAAAATTCATCAATGAAATAAACATAATATACATCCCCACTTAATGAACTAGATGACATCGGACTGCATACATTGGAGTGGATGATTTCCAATATTCCTTTTGCCTTGCTCTCGCTACTTGGAAATGTCTTCTTTGTGTTCTTTCCTTTTGCACATCCTTTGCAAACACCTTCATGTTTTCCCTCTATTTCTGGAATACCTTCAACAACTTTTCTTGCAAGTGGTAGTGCCCTATCCTGCACATGTGCAAGCCTTCTATGCCAAATTTCATTTGGATCTACTGATTCATGGACCAAAACTTGTTCTGGTTGACCCTTTAATTTGTATAATCCTCCCTCTTGCTCTCCAATCACAACTGCATCATCTATAGTCTTTCCCTTTGGCCACATAAGGACTTGGCCATCTACAAATGAAACCCTCATGCCTTTTGCATCTAATGTGGAGATGGAGAGAAGGTTATTCTTTAGTCTTGGTACAAATAGGACATCCTTCATCTTCATAGGATTTCCACAGTCTAGCTTATAGGAGGATTCACTACTACCTTTTATGGGATACTGGTAGTCATCCCCAAGTTTCACTTTGTGAGGTGACTCATGTTTGGATAGTTTCACAAAGGATTCTTTGAATCCCATCATATGCTTGGAAGCCCCAATATCTATGAGCCAATCATTGCTTCCATGTGTGACAGTTCCCGTGAGGGAAGAAATCAAAACATATTCATCATCACTAGAAGAATATTTTTCTTTGACTCTCCTTCTTGGAGGTTCATCATCCTTTGCAGTGTGAGCATGATGTCTTCTTTTGTATTTCTTCTTCTTTTGAGAGACACCTTTGTTTCTAGGACAGTTTCTGGAGATGTGTCCTTTCTCATCACATGTAAAGCATCTGATACTAGATAGATCTCTTCTAGGTTTATTCTGGTGTGAATGCTTACCTTTGGGATGATGATAGTCCCTTCTGTTTTTCTTAGTGTGTACGGTGAGAGCTTGATATTCATTTCCCATCTTTTCTTCTTAAGCTACTATTCGAGCTTCTTCTTGTGAGAATTCCTTCCACAGTCTACTGAAGTTGATTAACTTTCTTCTAGCACAAATCCCTTGAATAAAGGAGTCCCATGACCTAGGGAGACCACTCAAGGTGGTCACCACAATTTCTGCATTCTCTACTTCTTCATCCACTAATTCAAGTTGTTCTTTGATATGGGAGGCCCTTGTAAAGTATGAATGTATGGTCTTTGCATTCTTCAACTGATTTCTCAAAGTCATATTCTGATTTATTTTCTTCCCTTCAAATAGCTTGGTCAAGGAATCAAACATCTCTTTAGGTGTCTTTAAGGAGGACACCTGTGGTATAAGGTGATCCTTTATTGAATCAACAATAATCCTCTTGGCCTTAACCAAGTTATTCTTGTGTAAGGGCTTAGCCTCATCTCCCTCTGGAACTGGAACTTCTCCACTTATGTAGGAGTCGAAATCATTTTCTTCAAGAACCAGTGAGATCCTATACTTCCATGCTCAGAAGTTTTCAGATCCTTCAAGATTTTCATCAAGCTTGGTGTGATGAGACATCTTAACTAAGAACCTCAAATGGAAATACACAAGCTTTAGATCTTACCAATTTTAGATGTTGAAACTGGATCTGGAGTTGATCTTCTGCAGTGTTGGTATTCTGGTTTAGGGGCAAATTAGGGTTTGAATTTCCTGGAGTTCTATCCAACCAAAAACTTTGATCTTGGTCTCTAAACTTTGATTTTTGGGAGGAAAGAAATCCTATGCTGGGCTCACTAAAAAATTCCACTTCTATGGAAAGCCCTAATTTCCTGCTGTAGTGGTAGGTCAAAAACTGAAAATGCTCAGAATCAGATTCTGCTTCGATAGAAAGACGCACCCTGTTGGGAAAAATATGCACTATATAATTCAACACTTAATTGTCAACTCGGGGAGGGAGATTATGAGATGTAAACACTATATGTGCAGAATTGAAGGCTTGAACTAACCTAAGCTAACTAAATATGCAAATGCGTTGACATGCAACTATATGATTTTAATCTACAAGCATAACTTTCATAATTCAAATGCAAGAATTTAATCTGTCTATTAAAAAAGAAAACCAAATAAGAACTTTAAAATTAACTATGAATTCAAATCTAATCTAATGTTCTGCTAATCTATTCTATGAAATGAAATTGCAACGACTAATCTAGGAAAGCAGTCACTTGGTCTGAAAGCAATCTAATCTAATGAGAGTAAATTTAAATATTCAAAACAGGCATCAAATCAACTAATTTATTTCATAAATGCATGAACTATATGCTTATGCAAGGATGAGAATCTACTTAACCATGTGAGCAAATACTAAAATTAATTACGAAAGAAAATATGAAATTAATTACTATAAAACAAGAAATTATACTGCAAGTGAAAAGAGCAACTAATATATTTATTATGAGTGAAACTACTCTATATTTTCACAAGAGCAAACTAACCAACTATCCTACTCTGGTTATTGAACTTATGCAATCGTATAAAGAAAATTGAAACACTAATCTAAGGACCAAGTGTAAACAAATACTTGGAAGGAGTCATAAACTAATGTAAGCAAACTAATTTAACAAATCCAATCTAATCAACAACTAATCTATGAATTTAAAAAGTAAACTTATATTAACCTAAGCTATGAGAACTTTCAAGATAAAACTTTTAAAATACTGAAAATTAATGCATCTAATACAAAAGGAAAAATGAAAACAGTCTAAACCAATCCCTCTTCCTAATGTTCAGAATCTATCATGCAAAGTTTATTAAATTCATACAAGCATAAAACTAAATTAAAGTTAAAGATAAAAATAAAGGAGACTAAACTAAGCTCAAAAATAAAATAAATTAGACTAATGCAAATAAATAAAATTCACACTAAAAATAAAACTAAACTAAACCAAAAGAATTTCATGAACTAAACTAAAATGAAACTAAACAAAATAGTGGAAATAAACTAGATTAACCTAAAACAAATTTATCATAAAATAACCCTCTATTCATGGTGTCACTCATTCAACAACACATGAAGCAATTTAATAACAAAATATAAATGAAAGAAATTCAAAATACAAAATAAATACAATACACATTAAATACAAAAATATAATACAGTTATATAAATTCTCACTTGTATATTAAAGATATGAAACTAAATATAAACTTAAATTCAACTATAAAGAAACACTTTAACCTATATTAAAAAATTATAAACCAATTCAAATTACTTTATTAATACGATACAAAATTAACATATAAAAGAAGAAAACATTTATACTCATTTATATTCTAAATTTCATCATAATTAAAACTGAAACAATTAATCTTATGCATTAATATAAAACTGAATATGAAATGCTGAAGATGGATTCGAATCCCCACTAACTACAAAACACAGTAAAATGATGGAAAACTAACCTATACCCTAGCTAATTATTTCTACACAAAACGTAATATTAGAAATTCTGGAAATGAATGAAAATTCTGTAAAATTCTATCTAAATTCGAATTCAAGGTTGAAAGATAGACTGGATTAAGGCGCGAACAAAAGGCTGAAAAATAGTCTGCACAGAGGGACGAATCGAAGGCTGAAAAGACAGTCTGCACAGAGGGACGAATGGTCGGTCATGTGGAAAATTGCATAAAAACTCAGGAAAATTACGGTTTATTAACAGTAAAACATTATCTACATGGAAGCTAAATATATAGACATAAAAAAGAGATTACTTATCTGCAAAAAAATGAAAAGAAACTGCTGAATATGTACAGATAAAACCTCTGGTTGTTGAGGGGGCTTTCTCAGCAATCAGAGGCTAGTCTAAGTCAATGAATTACTTCATAGAAGACTGAAACATGCATACCCAGCTGAAAACAGAGTTTTATTCAATTTGAATAGAGTTTTTATAAAGTCTATTCGCCGACGACTAGCTACCTAACCCTCCCTTGGAGGCCGATATATATATTGTTTATAAGAGATGAGCAAATCGACCCTTTAGTGGTCGACTTCTCTCTAAATTTAGCCAACCATTATTAAAAGAAATAATCATATGCCAATGCATAGTCTGGTTCTTCTTCAATGTGATCATGGCGTGGTGTGGTGTGTCTGCTCCTCCTTTCGTGTGAACGACGATGTGGTGTTGGACAGAGGAAAGCACACGATGGGTCTTCTAGAACAACCATCATTCCATTCTTTAAACACACAAACTAGTGGTAATTTAATATTAAACAGAGGAGGCCACGAGTGATATTGTGAACATTTCATCCTTGAACGCGTGGGTAGTGAGCAGCCTGGTGTTGGGCGAAATCAACGCACCAATGGTCCTTATAGACTGTTGATCATGTTATCACCTAGGCACGTAGACAACAATTTTTTTGCAAGATATTTCATATTTTAAATGCCCAGAATTAATTCTCAGCAGCACACAGTCTGATGGGCGATTTGGACGGAGAACTGGACAGCGAGCTGGATGATGAGCTTAATTCATGGCTGAATTCTATTGGTTGAGTGTTGGGTTCTTTTGCTAAGTGCTTGGTTCCATCTTTTTTTTTGTTCGCTCCTCTTCTTCATGGCATGCAAGCTCATCCTTTATGGCCTGCATATATTATTTACAGCCTGCATAAAACATATGGTCTGTTAATTACCAAAACATGAAATGATAATATATGTAAAACATGAAGTTTTAAGAAAATGGATTAAGCATTCAGAATATATATATATATATATATATAAAAGTGATATACGTTATAAATAAGCATTCAAAAATACGGTAATAAGAATGGTATATGAACTCACTTTCATATATAAATAAGCATTCAGAAACATGGTAATATTTATATCATATAAATAAGTGATATACATGAACTCACTTTAAAATGGATTAAGCACGTGACATATGGTTCTAAATAATTAATAAGTTTATTACAATCCACTTTATGGGTTGGTTAATATGAGTTGCTTTAATATTTAATTCCTATTTTGTATTTTCTTTATTAATTTCCATCTTTTTAATATTTTTATTATCTTTGTTTAATTTTCATTTTTTTAATATTTTTTATTTTCTTTCTTATTTAATTTTAAACCAATGCTCAAAGTTTCTCATCATTCATGGTTTTTGCATGTGCAGGTACTCACAAGACCGAGAAGGAATAGAAGACAAGGATACAACAAACCAAGAACCTAATAAGAAACATGCCATTAAACCTAGTGCAAAACTTAGGACCGAAAGAAGGGGCTGAATGGAGTGCCAAAATGCGCACTAAATGCAATAACACATAAAAAATGATGAATTAAGCTTCTTTTACATTTATAGGTTATAATTGATGAAAACATAGTAAAAGATAAAAAAATTAAAGATAGATGTATTCAATTTAGATAATAGGCCAAGAAATTAATGTAAATAAAGCCATTATAAAAGACAATTTTGAGGCCCAACACGCCCTCCAATAGAGAGTTAACCTAGCCTCCTTTTGTTGATGATATGTGGAGAGAGACCCAAAAAGTAAGAAGCCCTAGTTTCTGCAGCTGCACAGTGTCTTCTTCTTAGGTTAGCTCTAATACCATGTTATATTTTTATCATTTAGACAATATGATCTTTGCATCTTATCTGAGATAATAACATACATAACAATAAGCACAAGAAACAAGAGACACAAAGAGTTTTCCTCGGGGAAACCATAAAGGAGAAAACCCCGCAATTTCCTCAGAGATAGAATGATCACCAATGGAAAAAGTAAAACCCAAATACAGAAAGATGATCTCCGACAATTGTTCTCTCTCACTTGTGTGAGCTCCTCTTCTCTCACTCATGCGCTACAGTTGAGTGAGTGCATGTTTCAAATAGAGAGTCTCACTCTCTATTTATACTAGTTTTCCACTTGACAATTACTTACCAAGGATGACCTGATCACTAGGAGAGTCTAATAACCCTAGTACCCCTCAACTGTGGAGACTTTTGCCCCAACTTACAAAGGAGGTTTAACCTCTATGACTTTACATGACTTGATTACATTAATGATTGTCCCGATAGAAACATCGGGGTACAAAGAAATACAATATATAAAATATACAAGTGAATACATTCTGAAGTTACAAATACATCAACATTAATGAGGGTGATCAAGCTCGTGAATCATCAAAATGTGCACGTTGGATGTAATTAATGGTTCAAAACCCCCAAATACCTTAGGAGACCAACATAAGCAAGGTTTGGACTATGCAACATAAGTGAAAAAAACAAATGAAGGTACGTCCTAGGTGATATGTGACCATGGTACTAGGTGGTATGATGTTCTAACACAGATTATTTCTTGCTTGAATTGTTAATGGATTTATTTTATTGGTATCAATTTGTGGCGATCCCATGAAAACATCACTTTGGTAGCATCAAATCCTTAAATAAAAATGGAAACTCCATTAGCGATGTCTCCTTTTTTGGGTTAGTATAAGGTGTTTTGTGTGTTTTTTGGTTTTTTTTTGTTCTCTTCTCCTATTATAGTTTTTTGTAGTAGTTTAATTTTCATCTTGAAAACCCTAAGGTGTTTTTTTGTACTTTATTTGAAATCTAGAAAGGATCCCCTCCCCCTTTGTGTTCATACACATGATATAGTATGTGCAGGTGTGTCTAACACTTGTATATGTTTCCTTTTTTCCTTACATAAATTCGTATATGCACCTTTATATATGCGAGATTCCTTAAGGTAGGGTGTGTATATGTCCCAGTGGGAAAAAAATAGGGTAATTTTTTCATAAAAACAATAATAATGGTCTTTTAGGTTTATTTGGTCTAGTTGGGAATCTGACCTTTCTTAGATTTTCCAAATTTTAATTTTCAAGCCTTCAAAATCATCATTTAGAGTGTTTTTTTATTATGCCCTGAATAATAAGGAAAATTGAATTTTGCATCAAATCATAGTTTGCTTCCCGTTCATTTAGGAATCTTTTGGGAAGTTTAACATTTTTGGGAGTGTTTTCATAGAAGAAAGATTATATTTCTTTCATTATAACTATCTCATGAAATCTATAAAGAATCACTTTCTTTGGTTGAGGCAATTCCCTTAAAAAGTTGCATATTAAAATTTTGAAAGGTTGTGCTTGCTTTTTCTCTTTTTGAAAGTTGTTTATGGTCAAGTAGCTATTTCAAAAGCTTAAGTGGTATTTCCCATTTGCAAGTAGTATCTTTTGTTATTTATTTTTCAATTGAGAACATAATCTTTTCACATGATATAGTATGTATAGGTGTGTATGTACAAGTGTGTATATCCCTATAGGTTTCCTTTTTTCCTTATATAAATGTGTATATGCACCTTTATATATGCGAGATTCCTTAAGGTAGGGTGTGTATATGTCCCAGTGGGAAAAAAATAGGGTAATGTTTTCATAAAAACAATAATAATGGTCTTTTAGGTTTATCTGGTCTAGTGGGGAACTCGACCTTTCTTAGATTTTCCAAATTATAATTTTCAAGCCTTCAAAATCATCATTTAGACTATTTTTTTATTATGCCCTGAATAATATGGAAAATTGAATTTTGCGTCGAATCATAGTTTTTTTCCCGTTCATTTAGGAATCTTTTGGGAAGTTTAATGTTTTTGGGAGTGTTTTAATATAAGAAATATTATATTGCTTTAATTATAATTATCTCATGAAATCTATAAAGAATCACTTTCTTTGGTTGAGGCAATTCCCTTAAAAAGTTGCATCTTAAAATTTTGAAAGGTTGTGCTTGCTTTTTCTCTCTTTTTGAAAGTTGTTTATGGTCAAGTAGCTATTTCAAAAGCTTAAGTGGTATTTCCCATTTGCAAGTAGTATCTTTTGTTATTTATTTTTCAATTGAGAACACCATCTTTTCACACTTCCATATCCTTCTTAGTAACAAAAAACATTAAAATGAATGCTTAATCTAAAATTTCCTAGAATTTTTGGATTTACAGGGTTCATAAACTAGTCTAGGCTAGAGCCTTGGATTAGGGTGAAGAAAAAATTATAAGGATTTTGAACTGTGAAACATAGGTGTATGTCCTAAGGATAAGAAAATCCAAATATCATATTGGTGTGGCTTAGAATCTTCTCTCAAATAGGAGTCAAGCATGAGGTTGTGTGAGGTTAAGTTGAGGATACTACCCCTCTAATTTGTAATCAAGAATTTGTGGTATTTTACATGTACAAGGGTTTCTCTTGTACCATCTTGGTATCTTTGTTGTGCTGGTACCTTTATAAATTCGGGATTATTTTCCATTCCCATATGTATGATCTTGACTATCAACTATTCCCCTATATGACAGCTATGAGTTGGAAACCCAACTTACTTTTCCTAGGAATCACCTAGGTGACTATAGTGGGATTCCTGTGATACCTTAAGAATACATTGAACCAAACTAGAAATACCATTTTAGGGTGTCCCGTACCCTTTTAGGAGAGTTGCGCCAAGAATGGTTGTTAGCATAGGTCTTGATAACTTCTTTCATGCCTTTGTTGTTGGTTGTAGGACTTAATCAACCCATACTTAGCTTTGAAAGTCCCATTGTTTTCTTATTTGATATCTCTAGGTTCTTTGCTAGTGGTGTGTTGTTTTTTCTTAGTTGGACATAGATATTTCTTACTTGTTGAATAAAAAATTATGGCCAAATTTCCTATGGACGCCAACCAAGGGACCCCTGTGCAAGGGGATCCTTGTGATTTTCCATTTGTTGGGAACATTCATGCTCCCTTGATGGCCACCTTGAATCTTCTTGGATTCACCCTAGGGCTATTGGTTTTGTTTCTATCCAATTTGAATGTCCTAAATGATCCCAATGATTCTCAAGAAAGCACGTTATATGAAGGGAATCAAAACCCTATGCATTTTCGCTATGTCCTAAATGATCCCAATGATTCTCAAGAAAGCACGTTATATGAAGGGAATCAAAACCCTATGCATTTTCGCTAGTAACATCTTCTCGTCCTCCTTCTACCTCATGTAGTGAAATTTTTGATACCATCAATCAACGGTCTAAAAGGAATAACATGAGAAATAATTGGAAGAAGATGTGAAGATAAGGGGGAAATTCCCCATCCTCTATAGGTCATACTGAGGGAAACACCCTAGGCTCTAGAGTCCATGGTGGGGGGAAATCCCCATCGTATTTAGGTTATGCTGGGGGGAAATCCCTGACTTATGGAGGTCATGCTAGGGGAAATTCCTTAGCCTTTGTAGGTCATTTTGGGGGAAAAATACATGCAATTGATGGAATTCATTCTAGAGAAAACTCCTGAGCCTCTAGAGGTCATCACGGGGGAAATTTCCTGACCTATGGAGGTCATACTAGGGGAAACATGCAACTGTATGCTAAATATCATGTTGGGGACACTCATCTAGTCATACTAAAAACCTGCATCAAGCCGCTAGAGATCATGATGGGGGGGGACTTCAAATATTGCAATTAATACAGAAAGTATGTCGGCAACCACTACTATTCATGTTGACAACATGCCATTGATCACTACAAGTCATGTTAATGAAAATTCACTAGTTACTCTAAGTCATATTGGAGACAAGCTACCAACCATTACAAGTCATGTTGGGGGAAACCAACCTACCGTTGCAGGTAATGCTAAGGGAAAACAATCATCCTATGTGTATAATGTTGGACATATTGACACTATTGAAAAATTTAAGTGAATATGATGCAAGCATAAGTTCCCTTGTAATCTTTGCAAGTGAGATCACTTTACTCACTTGTTCCCTACTATTCAATAGGTACAAAGAGTGTGGTCTATGTATCAAGGATCCTTTGTTCTTGAACAACCTGTAATTTCTTAACAACTTATTCAAACTTTGGTTGATCAAGTGATCAAGTCAATGAAATATTTGATTGTTCCCACTCCTCCCTTGGAGAGTGTTTATGTTGAAGTGGTTGAACTAATGCACTCTATGGTCAATCTCGTTCTTCCTTTGGAGACTAACAAGCATCAAGTGCTTGAATTGATGCAATATTCAGTCAATTCCACTCTTTTTTGGAGACTGATATATGTTAGTGATAGAAATTGTTCTTAGACTACTAGAAGAACAAGCCAACACAATCTCAAATAAAAATAAAATAAAATTGGTTTTAAGGGTTTTGGTTTTTAGTTTTGGTTGAAAACTTCATCAATCAAGGAGGAAATAAACAACAAGCTAATAAATAACTGAATCATGCAAGTTGGATAAACTGGGGATCAAAAACATTCCAATAAACCATAAACATTACACATGAAACACTAATTTCATCCACAGGCTATAAGCATTTATATGAATAAACCTTTAAACAGGAAATGAAATTGTAGACTGAGCAATCAACCAGATCAGAAATGAAAAAGCATGACAGGTAAAATGGATTATTATTTTATATATAATCAATAACAGCCATCCACTTACATAAGAGTTATAAATGCTAGCTTGAGAAATCAAAGCTCCAAAAGCCTCTCCTTGAGTGAAAAATCCCCTCCCAAAACTGTATGTTTGTCTTCCTTTTATCATTACAAAGGTAAAGTAGTTCCATAACTACATTCTAGGTCAAAATTTGAAACAATTACATCAATTAGTTACATGATGACTCAAAATATTTAAAGACAATTAACCCAAAAATAACAAATCAAATTTGGGGAAATTTGACAAATTTCTGAAAATTTGGGTCTCAAAGACACCTTCATATCTCTCAATCCTGGACACCTATGCAAAACCTGAGAGAGGGTTTTTAAATGAGTATGTTATGAACAAAAACCTCTCTTGGTTTTTAAAAATTCCCCTTCAATTGATCGGAATATGTGCTGGAAATTTGTGACTAAAACAGGAAGTTATTAAATAATTCAAACCTTGAAAATAGGCCACAAAGATGAATTCGAATATCTCAAACTATAATATCTATTTCAAAACTGAGAGAGGTTTTTGTGCATGATTCTGTTGTGGACATAAACCTCTTTTAGTTTTCCAGAATTCGTTTCCATCACCTTGTAATATTCTCCCAATGATAATGACAAAAACAGGGAAAACAGAGCTGCTACAGGAATCTCCTCATGAAAATATTTGACAAAGGACTAAAAAATGAGGGTTAGATTATAAAGAAAACTTGGAATAAACTTTTATTATAATTTTTTGAAATCTTAAATATATACATATTAACTAATAAGCCCAAAAGACAAACCTTAAAACTAAATTAATGAAATAATTCAACCATTAAAAGCATTAAATCCAACAAAAATCACTGATTGTCAAAAGTTCTTAAAATCAACATAAAATGTAAAATCATTTCAAACCAACTGTTGAAAATTAGGAAAAAAAGAACAGATAAACTAAGAACAAGATCTAGTTATAACGATGTATATACTACTCAATTTTTCTTCATTGGCAATTCAAAAAAAAAATTATAAGGGGGAACTCGATTAATTTTGAATGAACCCCCAACAAGCTCTTGGATTGCTTACTTTGATTGGAATAATCTAGTTAAGCCTTTCCTTCCTTCTACTGCATATTTTCAAATACGGGTTCAAGTTAAACATTGCACAACTTTTCGTTGAATTATAGATGAAGGAGCTTCTATTACTATTTGATTTTCATATGCATAGAGAGGTGTGGGATCTTCCAACCTTGTACCGATTGTTAATCAGCCACTTTCTTTTGATAGAAGACCTAGCGCAACCTTGGGATTTATTCCTCAATTTCCTATTACATTAGGTGGGAAGATTGTCTTTATCAATTTGGTGGTTATGGAAGGCCCTTTAGACTTCAATATACTCCTTGGGTATGATTATGCATATGTTATGAATATATGGTGTCTATTGTCTTTCATGTGATGCATTTTCCTCACAACAGAAGCATTGCCAATATTTATCAGCGTTCATTTGTTGTTTCTTTTCATTACTTGGATTTAGACTAAGTACATCCTTTGTTTTTTATTAGTATTTCGGTAGACACCACCCTACCATGGTGAATTATGTAGCATTATATCCCTCATTTCCAATTGCTACTAAGAAGAAGCCTATGTTTTCATGCTTACCTCCTTGGGACTTAGTCCTGACAATTAACTGGGTGATTCACTCAATGGGGGCATTGGAGCATGGTCCCCACCCTATTGGTCCAAGTGAATATTTTGACATGTATTCTCTCTGGGGTAATATACTTCCTTCATATGAAGCTTTCCTAGAGGATATGATTGAGTCATGCATTCCTTTGTATATGGACATCATTTCTCAATGATAATTTTCCTGAATTGGATTCAATAACAATCAAATCCAGCTCATATTTTCCTTTTGAGTCTGATCTCATTGTTTATAGATCCTCAGACATTGGAATTTTTGAGTCTTTGGACTCTATGTTGGAGGAGCTATAGCCGACTAGACTCGTTAGTTGACTAATGATAGATTAGGTCAACCTCAATAGTTCGTGTCAGTTGGTTGAACCAACAGGTAGTTATTATAATTGTTTTGTAAATGTATATATAGGCTATTGAGCCAGATAGATACTTGGTTCAATTTATTGTATTAACCCACATGTGTATTGAGTAATATAATCTGTTATTCTATCCACCATTCTTGTCTCTTGCTTCTTATATGTTTATATGATTATTTATGTCTATTACCGGTAACCTTGCAATTTTATCGATTACAACATTGGTTCCCTTGTTTGTAGTACATATACGGATGAAATGACCACATGATCTCAGAGCAGGATATTAAGGACCGGTGGGAACGTAAGATTGTGAATTATTTGCAAAATTACGCCAAGAGAAACAAACCGACTATTGTGCAATCCAAGGAGAAGTTATTCTCTGAGACACATGAGAAGTTTGTCAAGTTTGTGCCTCAATATTTAAAGAAACTACTGGATGAATCAATCAAAAGAAAATAAAGACAAAGAGTCACTCCATAAATTGACAAGAGGAGTTTGTACAAATCTTTCGGAGTGGTTCGAAAGAATCACAGACGAATTTTGTGAAGAACATGTTGTTGAAGAAAGGGTCTCTGTTGATAGGATCCAAGAGAGATTCTATAAAAAATTCATCAAATAGCTTCTCTATTCGTTACCGACTCTTTTGTTCAAGATCCTGATCGATAGGGTCATAGGACACATTGTCAAACCTTTTCTATTACTAATAGAACTGTCATCTAACACAAACTGTGTGGTAAAGCAAAAAGCGTGGGAAAATTTTGTTGAAGAAAGGGAGTGGAAGTAATTACTAAGGAAATAAACAGTTTCACCCAGGATTACTAAAGCGTTTAGGTCGGCTATGGGGGGGTAGTTGGTCATGTTTTCGAGTAGAGTAGAGGAATTCTAGTCGACTTGAGAAGACACCACTGCCAACAATGAAAATTTGGACAAAAAAGGAGATAATACAAACAGTATTTCACAAAGGCACTTCGGATATCCAGAAAATAGAATGAGAAAAGAGGAGAAAAAGAAGGGAAGAGATTAGAGAGCAGGTTGATGTGCTCCAGAGGAGATTACCGACCAGGGTGACAAAGCAAGAAGAGAATCTGCTAGAGTCAGGTCATGGCCAACAAGAAGAAGGTGTTGATGAAGGAGTGTCACTGATGGAAGAAGATTTGTGGATAGAGCATGGTAAAGCTCTTCGAATTGATATACCCCAATGTATTATACCTCATTCCCTAATAATTTCTAACCCGAGTGCTCGAGTACAAGATATTGTTCAAGAAGAGTTGGGACTATGAGCCGGTGAGTTAGGTGTATGGAGATGACTAGACCCCAAAGGAAACGATGTTGACCTTTTGGTAATTCAGCGAACTCATGAAGGAAAATGGGTCACCTTTCAACATTTCATCCAACCAAAGTATTCACCTACTCTACCCAGAACATGAAGAAGAACCCCCCAACCAATCACAGCTTTGGATAAAACAACAGGTCAGTCGGATCTGTAAGAGAGGATAACCAAACCATATCAGTCTACTTGGGTATCGACAGAAAGAGTTGATATAAATCGACAACTTGTCAGAAACGAACCGACAACTACAGACAAAATCTCTGATGGAAATGAAAGTTCTGTCGAATATAGTTGTGAACAAAACAGAGTTACAGGAAGTAACCCACCACCACCCCCTCCACCGCCAGGAGGAGACACTGACGCTGGAGACATGGTGCACATCTTTGCACACATCCCCCTCTACGAGGGAATTGAATATCCTAGACGACATTGGTTCATCTACGATTCAACCTAGGAAGCGAATGTTGTTACAAATGAGGATCGACGGATGGTGCAGTTTGTTGGTGCTCTACGAAAGTGGGAACTTACATGGTATATGACATACATTGAAAAAACACCAAATGCTACTAAGGCATGGATCAAACAACAATTCATTTCATTCTTCAAGACTCCATATGCGAAGCATATGAAAGTAAAAAAATTAAAAACTATTGTCCAGAAACTGACAGAAATAGTCTGGGAGTACGATGAAAGACGTAAAGACCTACTCAGCCAGTTGGACTATAACATAAATGAGCAATTACTAATCCAATGGTTTGTTGCAGGAATTCTATAGAACATTCGGATGCACATTAGACTGAACACATTTAACACCTATGAAGATGCAGTAACCAAGGTGTTGTAGGTATAAATGGATGAGGACTAGCAAGTACACCCTGGCTATAGTCATCTCGAAGAGAAACTAGAGAAATTGCAGAAATTGCTACGGGATCTAAACCTCAAGGGACAAGAAATATGGTATAAAAAATTATCAATGCACGGGCACACCAAATATAATTTTCGACGAGAAGATCATCGACAAGATGTGTGCTTCGTTCAGTCGAAATTTTTTGGTGACATATGCAAGGAACATGGTTTAAACATGAAAAAATATTGTCCATACAACATGAAAAATAAAAAATATTCCTAGTGCGCCATATGCGAGGTCAAAATCCATGCAACAATGGATTTCCACCTAAATATGAAGAACCGACAGAATTACCATGTGGTCTACCAAACAAACGATGTTGCATAGAATAATAATAATAATAATCCAAGGAAAAACAATGACCAGAATGAAAAAATAATAAAAGATACGAAGGCCAAAGATATGAGCGTTGGTACAATAACAATCATCATGGAGGTTATTCAGATCGAGGCCGATTCTTTGGGGATCGGGAAAATATACCATGATGACCAATACAGTGTTATATGTGCTTGAACAAAGGGCATCGACACACAGCATGTCCATATAAAGACCAAACCGACCTTAAGTTTTGTACTAGTTTTGGGGTGGGTGATCACTCTTTAAAGGATTGTCCCACCTTTCTAGATAAAATAAATAAAAAGAAGAATGGTAATGTCTTGTTGAGTGTCCACAAAGGTGATGTTATTCGCACTAAAAACTTGCAAATTGTTACTAGGAAAGGAACTAAAATTGGCAATGACAATCCTCAAATAAGAAAAATAAAGAAAGAAGATTACTATCCTAATCCCATCATACAAAATCAATTATATAACGATGCGTATGACATATTTCAAGAACTAGAAGCACAAGAGACAAATAATAATACCCAACAGAAGATGGCTCAAGAACTAATTGATTTAATACATGAAGATAATTCTATTGCACAATTTATTGACTTGTTACTACAATCTCAAAAATAAATCTGGCACTGACAAACAAGCTAAAAGCATTTGCAGTTTAAACCAAAAAGATAAAAGTGATGATGACCCTCTTGTCAACCTAGAAGTTGAAGGTTACCATGTCTGACAAGTCATCCTAAACTTCGGATCAAAAGTAAACATCATGACTAGAGATACATGGGAACAATTAGGCAAACCTCGATTAAGCAAATCAAGAATATATTTGAAACTAACCGATCAAGGATTAATGGAACCCATTGGTGTATGGAGGAAAGTTGACACAACCATAAAGGGAATTACGACAAAAGTTGATTTTGAAATTATTAACCCTAAGGAAGGATCCAGTGCTTTCCCAGCTCTAGTAGGTCGACCATGGGGTCGAAAAATGAAAGCATCCATATCTCTCGACAAAGAAAGAATAAAGTTTAAAGGAAATGGACAAAAAGTAATTGCTCCTATCCATCCATCACAAGGTAAACCATGGACATAACCCATAGGCGAAGAAGTAAATGTCCTACAACTATACAAAATACAACATAATGAGGACTATATTGATCCAAATATATATGGAGAAATTCATTTAGGAAACCCAAAATCGGTTGGTTATAACTCAGATGCAGAATTATATGATTGGGAAATGGAAAATGATGAGCTTCAAGCAAGGGAGTGTTGGACTATTCAATCCATACTGAAAAAACAAATACGTCAATGCTTTTCTGTGTCTATAATACCAAAAATATTTGAAATAAAAGTTAGAGAACATCCATCCCTGGTGCCAACAAAAATAGAAAAAAGACCATCACTTCGGTATAAAGAGAGGGAATCATGAGTCCTTCATATTGGACAAGTACCTGAAAACATAGGTGAACACGACCAACTTCAAAGTCTAGTCAAAACATTTATGGGACAAGCTAATCAATGGTGGGATACTCATTAGTCGAGAATACAATCATGGTCGATAGCTTCAAATTACTTTGTCAAAAGATTTGGAGGAAAGAAGCTAACGAGCCAAGCACAAATTTCAATCTTTACACAAGGTCAAGATCCTGAAAAACACATAATTATATGTGAAAAAGAGTGGAAATGACTTGGACATAAAGATGAATGACTATGATCACGCCTATTTTCATCAACGCTAGATGACCTACCAACTAAGTGGTACAAGATGGAGGAAGCATGAGGTGAAACATTCTTATAGAACGAACTTAAAGAAAATTTCATCAAGGACTTCAAATTTATACCGGAAGATGACCAACTAATCGAAGCTACAAAATAGATAAAAACTTTCCTAAAACTGACTATTAATAACAGTTTGACAGAAACCCATAGTTGACAGAAAGCATCATGTCATAATATTCAGTTGAATGAAGTACCTCAATCAACAAGACTTCGACTAGAAACTGTGCATACAAGAGGAAAAATATTTTGATGGAAATCCGATCATCCAGAGATGACGAAACCAATTAGAACAATATTCAAAGCCGAATCAACAGAAGAATAAGATCTTGAACGGATGATGGCAGAAGACTTCCTAGCATCATTTTCCCAATTTAAAGAAGGAAGTCGACAAATTAATGAAAGCAAGGCTCCAGAATGGATGGACACAAAAGTTAAAACAAAAGAAGTCGACATCTCTAATGATGATATACCAAAAATGGCAAGAATTGGAGATTACTGGAATGAGGAACATACAACAGAAATAATTAACCTAATAAAATAATTTTAGGATGTCTTCGCTCGGGATTATAAGGATATTAAAGGTTTAGTTCAAGAAATGGGTGAAATGAAGATCGACATAAAACCTAATGCAAGACCAATAAAGAAATGGCCATACAAACTCATGGAATAAATATAAAGATATAGTAAAGAAAGAAATTTATAATATGTTAGCGACTGGAATTATCTACCCCATTGACCAGTTGAAATGGGAAATCCCAATGGTTGTACATCCAAAGAAGCATGACCTGACAAGATTGAGAATCTGTGTATATTTCCATGAAATAAAAAAAGTCACTCTAAGAGACACATTTCTGACTCCTTTTGCAGTTGAAATTCTTAATGAAGTTGTAGGGAATGAATGTTACTCGTTTACAGATGGATTCTTAGGGTATAATAAAGTATCGATTGCCAAATAAGACCAAAATAAAACTACATTCATGTGTGAATTTGGTTCAGTATTTGCTTACAAAGTTTTGTCGTTTGGTCTCAAAAATGCACCAGCAGTATTTTCAAGAATAATTGTTAAAGCATTTCAGGAATATATCTATAAAACAATGGCTATGTATTTCAATGACTGGACAATCTAATCTATGCTAAAATATCACTGCAAATGGCTAAGGCTAATTCTAGAAAGATGCCAAAAAATTCAACTATCACTTAATATAAAGAAATGTATCTTTGTAACTCCTATAGGAATCCTACTAGGGCATTTTGTATGCAAAGAAGGGATAAAAGTCGATTTCACAAAAAACAAAATCATTCTCGACTTGAAACCCCCAGTTAACCCAAAACAAGTCAGAGTTTTATTAGGGAATATAGGCTACTAATGGAAATTTATTCATCATTATTCATACATGACATACCCTTTAGAAGATTTACTAAAATAAAATCAGGAATATGAATGGACTGAAGAATGTGATGCATCATCCGACACCTTAAAGAAAAAACTAGTTGAAGCACCTATTCTTCGATTTCCAAACTTGTCAGAAAAATTTCATGTAAATATTGATGCATCCAGTATAGCAATCGGTGCAATACTGACGCAACCATGAAATGATGGAATGGATTATCCAATAATATACAGTAGCAAAAAATTAAACAAAGATGAATGAAATTACTACACAACAGAAAGGGAAGCACTAGGAATTTTCTTTGCAATTCAAAAGTATCAACACTATCTGCTAGCTAACTCCTTTGTGTTTTACACCGATCACTAGGCACTAAAATACTTATAAAATAAACCCTTACATCACGGAAGAATCTGTCGTTGGTTACTATTATTCCAAGAATTTGAGTTTGAAGTTATAGTTTGACCAGGGAAACTAAATTTTGGACCTGACCACTTGTTGAGAATCGAAACAAGGGAGGAGTCGACTGGAGTTGAAGATGACCTACCAGATGCACATCTGTTTAGAGTAGAAGTTGTACCTACCGAACTAGAAGAAATAGCACAATTCTTAGAAAATGGTAAAGCACCAGAAGGAATGAGCGCCAAAAAGAAGAAAATTTTAGCAATGAAAGATGCACCTTATAGAATAATAATAGGGTTCCTCTATAAAATCAGTTTAGCTGAGGTACTCCATCGATGCGTTCTAGAACATGAGAGATAAAGTATAATGCATGAAGCACATTATGGACCAGCTAGAGGACATTTTCAGTCTGACACGGCTGCTGATAAAATCCAACAGTCAAGATTATGGTGGTCAACATTATACCGTGATTGTCAAAAGTTTGTTAGTAAATGTGACCAATGTCAACGACTAGGTTGACCTCTACCAAGTACCCAAATTCCCTTAATATCGGTGAACCCAAGTTTAAAATTTGAAAATTTGGGAAATTGACTTTATAGGACCATTTCCAATACCTGCTAGAAGGACTGGAGCATGCTATATTATAATAGGAATCGAATACGTTACAAAGTGGGAAGAGGTATAGAACCTGTCGAAACCTGTTCTAGTGAAGTAGCCGCAAAATTTATATATGAAAATATCATTACCAGATTCGGTTTTCCATTGACCTTTATCAATGATCAGGGATCACACTTTATTAAGAAAAATATTGCAACTTTAACAGACCAGTTTAAAATTGAACATAAAAGGAGCACAACCTACCATCCTTGGTCCAATGGTATAATTGAAGCATTCAACAAAACTTTGACAAGAGGCTTAACTAAAATATGCAATACAGAAAAAGATGATTGGGATGAGAAAATTCCTAATGTGTTATGGGCATAAATAATGACGTACAAACGATCGACAGATCAAACACCGTTCTGACTTGTTTATGGACAAGAAGTAGTCGTCCCATTGCACTCTCGACAACAAACACCAATAATTGCCAACATATTGCACATTAATGTCAAAGAGGCTAAGAAAGAGTGACTAATATAACTAGGTAAGGTAGAGGAACATCGACTAATCAAAATACAACACCAAGAAATCCAAAAACAACAACAAAAAGCAAGGCATGATCGAAACATTAAAAACCAAATCTTGTCGGTTGGAGACCTTGCATTGCTGTATAATAGTCGAGTAAAAGGAAAACTGAAAAAATTGGATACAGAATGGATGGGACCCTATATTCTCAAATAAATCAATGCCAACGGATCAGTCTAAATTAAAACGTTACAAGGAAAAGTATTTCACAAACTTGTTATTAGTGCCCGACTAAAGCGGTACGAAAACTAAAAATCTAAAGATAAAAAAAACGGTTGCATAACTGTTAAAAAAATATGAAAAAATTAATTAATTAATTAATTAATTAAAAATATATATATAAACCTAAAAAACTAAACACAGAAAATAAAACACTACAGCAAAATAAAATGACAGGACCTTGGATAAAGTCTCAGGAAGAAGTAGCAGAACATCATTCGGAAGAAATAGCCACTGACATGAAAACTATCGACACGACGACTACCGCCCATTCTGTCGACATTTCCACAACCATGATGCATATCAAAAAAATAAATCCCAACGATCCAATCAAGTCATCATTGTCATAGACAAAAGGAGCACCAAAACCAGTACACATTAAAAGAATAATCGATAGAGAGTCCTTCAAAGTAAAATCCACCATTAATGTATTCATTGACCAGATCCTCGCCCGCTCCACCTATAAATACTACACCAGATGAAGACCACCCATAATTTCATGAAGAACTAGAAAAAAAAAGCTATCAAGCCTCTAATCCCGAGGGACTTGTGAGCGAACTTGAGCATTATACCGACAAAATGGCAACAAAAAAGACAAGATTTGCGACAAATAAAATGGAGATAGAAACAGCCACAACTCCGCTAGTATAGAGGCTGGAGAACATTCATAAATCAAAGGTCTTGGAATCATCATGGTTAATATTATGGAAAGAGATAAAAAATGGTTATATGAAGACAATAAAATGACGTTGGAAGCTCAAAAAGTGAATCTCAACACCATTGTGAGTTATGTGAATGCACCCCTCATGGAAAGCTTTGGGGGGACAAAGGAAATTATAGCAAAATTCATTTTTAGTCGGTACCACAATGGGAAATTCTATTTTGACAGACCTATCGAGGTATCTGGTGAAGTCATCTACAAACTTACCGAACTATGAAACAAAGGTGAGCTAGTTCTTGTGAAATCAAATCTAGGGCTAGTTGAAAAATTAATAGGGAATCTAGTAGGGAATAACTCTAGAGGATTGATGATCAGCCATATTACATACACTACACCTAAGATATTGGCAAAAATTATCTTTGCAAGCTTAACAACTTCAGGGCATGGCTGTGATCTAAAGATCGACATGTTGGAAGCCATTGTGAATGTAGTGGAAGCAGGAAAAACTTACCGCTGGGAAAAATACCTAGCTGATCTTATTAAGAACGTCTGTGTAAAATGTTAAGAAGAAGGCACAATAATCAGATTCCCATCTCTAATCATATGGATCACAATGTTCTACATCCGACCTATCAGAGATTCAGAATTTGATGAACCAACAAGATTCGGTATGTGGAAATTCAAAGAATTTTCAATGGCTGGAAATTCTCAAGAGCTAGAGTGAGGCAAGGTCTTGTTGGACATTTGGTTCCAAAACCTAAAAATAAAAATGACCATATGGAGGGTATCATATAATTTCCGAAGATGCCTCCCGCCGTTAGCACACATTCAACTGGATCTAGACCACACTATATTCTGGTTCATGCAGGGGGTCACAGGAAAGGCTGAACCTCTTGATTACTACCCAACAATTGAGGACATCTTTGTAGAACTAGCCTGACAATCCAAACCCAAAATAGCCATACCAACAATTGCAAAGAAGATTGATCAACTGATCATTGAGCCCTTAACAGACCAGGAAAAAGAGGAGGATTATGAAGTACATCTTCATATTATTACTTTTACCCCGGAGAACACTCTGGCAGACGAGGAAAACATTCTTCAAATAGTTACAGTACCTCTGACACAACAACAAATTGAACTGACGTGACAGGAGGAGGAAGCAGAACAAACAGATAAGGAAACACANTGTACAGCTGCACTGCTGTCACAGGCTACAGAAGATCTCAGAAACAGGGTTGAGAAGTTGAAAACAGTATATGGCTCTGGAGTCAGGGGTCTACATGACCTAGATAATGCTCTTGATGAAAATTCCGTGTCTACTCTTAGCAGGCTCAACTCAACGATATCTATGCATGCTTCTACTCTTGAGAATGTAAGGCTTCTTGACATCTACTATATAAGCTTTGCAAGGATTGGATCAATAACACATCTATGCACGTAATTTTGTGCCATACAGCTGGTCGGAAAAACTGTTCTAGATGCAAAGGCATTGCTGGGTGAACTTCATCATGCTCTGTCCAAGCAAGAGGCCACGATGGCTTCATATGCCCAACAACAGCGGGAGGTTGTCACATATTCAATCTGTTTTTGACTTTTGAACTGTTGTATGGAAGCCAAATTCTTTCACAGAATTCAATTCAACTGCTACCAAGTTGACAATTTTATATTCCAAAATTCAATTAGTGCAGGCAATTCAAAGAACTATCGGCAGGCAATTCTAGCTGTTGCTTTTCTATGGTTTTTTTGATATCCAAACAAAATAACTTTTGGCAAAAATCTCTATGTTTTTCTTATTTTTGACATCCAAACAAAATAACTTACAAATCTATGTATTTATCCACTTTGGAAGATATCCATAAAAAATAGTGTCTCATACAATTCCACTAAACCTTAATCACACAGTTCTCTGAAATCGTTGTCTTCTTCCACAGAGCCGATACAAGAACTATCAACACAATTTTTCCAGAATAGGAAAGCGCCCTTTGTTCTTCACTATTTTTTACGGCAAAGCCAGACCATTCTTATTTCCCTTTACGAGATGGTGTGTGTATATATATATATAACTCTGGAAGAGCCAAACCGTTGCCCATATTAGAGCAAAAGNTCTCTTTTTAAACCTACCAAAAATCACAAAGTTAAATTTTTTTTTGGTAAATGTAACCACCAGCGTCGCTTAAGCGACGGATATTCTCATAACCGTCGATTA
>LPNX010256736.1:277158-300566 GCA_001517045.1 Pseudotsuga menziesii | reverse complement strand
ACATAATTCAAAGACGCCATTGAATCGTTGTAGGTGCTGACAAAGGTGAGAGGAGCAGACGAGAACTGCTGTTAGAGGATATTAGATGTATATTAGGATTTTTTTTTTTTTTTTTAAATTGCCTGCCGTCGCTTAAGCGACAGTTCTTGATGTCGCTTATCCGACGGTTTCTCTCTATAACCGTCGCTTAAGCGACATATCCTCCATCTTTTTTGCAATATTTTTTTTTAAAAATTGACTAACCGTCGCTTATCCGACGGACCTTCTGTCGCTTAACCGACGGCATGAAGGTTATTTTCTCAAAAACATTTCACTACCGTCGAAGATATCCTGTCGCTTAACCGACGCTTTAAATTTAACCGACGGTTACTAAAGTGTCGCTTAACCGATGGTTACTTAAGTGTCGGATAACCGATGACAATTTTCCGACACTTAAAAAAAAATCAAAGTGTCGTACATGCGACAGGAAAGTGTCGAAAATCCGACATGACGGCCGTCGGATTTTGGGTCGAAATGTAGTAGTGACAATCTGACAAATTACCTCTGGAGTGTCCTATGAAAAAAGAAAATATTCGTCGATTAGCTATCGAAATATCTAAATCCTTACAGAAGAAAATGAATCCAGTTAAAGGAAAAGGAAAAAGAAGACTTATTCTTCTAGAAGAGTCTGATGATGAATATGAGATACACGCTAGGGCTGCGGAGATCCTCGAGGATGCTACCAAAAGTAAGGTATCAGTCGAAGAACAATTTAAAAATTTCATCGTAGAGGAAGCAAAGCATACGAGGGAAAATAAGGTAAAAGCCACTACTCCTTCTTAGGTTGATTATGTCAACCTAACTACCACTCCACCACCCCCATAACCAACCCAAATAATCGAAGAAAGCTTACCAGCTTTGACATATATTACACCAATAAACCCATACATACAATCATTACCTCAAAGACTCCGGACAAAACTTGATAAAGATATCAACCTACAAGAGTTTATCAACCAACTTCCCAACCTTTTACCTACTATTCAGCAACTGAATATAAAAAAACCAGTTGTTGACTCTGGCAACCCACAACGAACTCTATACATTCCACAATCCCCTGTCCAACTAGAGAGTTTTATACCAAAACCACCTATCATGGGAGTCGTTAAGTCCATATTTCAAAGAAACCCTAACAAAATATCTCAAGTTGTGGCATCTCAAACCTCTTTCTTTATCCCATAACCCATCACAAACCTTCTAAACCTTAATCCGATTAATGAAGAATATGAAGAAGCCATTTCAGAAGAAATTGTTGAACTTGACCAAGTCAATCTATTGGCATCAAATCAAGAAATGGTCGAACATACGGAATTTTTCGAGGTCAATGAACCTATCAAATCACCTCAAGTATTCAAAAACCCTCCACCGACATATTCCATCCCAAACCCTCCATCGACTTCAGAACAACCACCACCTTCACCTACACCACTAGCTACTAGCCCCCTCCCTGAAACTCATTTAATAAACCCCAGCATACCAAGCAGCACCATAGAGAGGGCACAGATTGTACTGTCGTCAACAGAAGAAGATGAAGCATAGAACAAAGAACAAGAGTGGCACAAAAGAAAAGAAGGAAAAAAATAGAAAGAACAGCAAAAGCAAGCACAATTGACACAAAAACTGGCATCATCAGTTATTCACCTAGCTCACTTAGGATCGACCACTTCAGTGGATACACAGAATATTTGAGAGGAAAAATTAGAACGACTGATGGAGGCCCTCAATAAAGAATCAAGACTAAGGAAAGAAATAAGAAAGGAGAAAATTGAAAAACTAAAAACAGAACAAACTGAATTCTTAAAAAAATATCTGGATTTAGCAAGACAAGTCATTCCAATACCAGAAGAAGTTGACACCGATAGGCCATTGGAAAAATCATACCAAATGTTTGAAAGTGTCATGTCAAGTTTCTTGACACAATTACAAGAAAAGAAGGAACAACAGGCAGATGAGACCTTTGTACTACTGAGAAATCAGTATACAACATTCTCATCAACTCATAACACATTAAAAGAACACATTGCAAAATCTATTGTAACAGAGGAAGTCCTGAGGAATTGGTACACCTATTATGGCCAAGTGTTTCAACAAGTACAAGATATCTGTGAGAGCATCAAATCACTGTATGACAAATCAAGAAACACAAACACAATGGATAAGGAAATTCAAGACCAACTTGAAATACAGATAGCTAAACTGGACATATTGGAGAAACAGGAACACCAATGGATCATTCAAGCAAACCCTAGCCTATTACAACCTCAACAAACTGTGTCTGCACATGAAAAGACTACTGGAAACTGCTGAGGAAAAATCACAACTCCTAGGGCCCGACATGAGAAACATTTTTTACTTAAACCTACAGGAAAATATGGCGAACTTGTCTAGCATAACAACTCTGACGATCGACATTCAGAAGGCACTCCAGACTTGGGAGGAGTTCCAGCACCAGTTAGCAATCACAACAAAATCAACTGTGGAAGTTTGTATACAAAAGCAACCAATCAATCAGACACCACAGTCCATGACAGAACATTCTAGCAACTACTTAAGTCAGAATATTTTTCCCATCTCCATGTTTCTTCGGGACGAAGAAAGATTTTGTCCCTAGGGGAGATGTTGGAGGAGCTAGTTGGCTTATCTGAATAGACTTGTTAGTCAACAAATGATATATTAGGTCGAACTCAATAGGTCGTGTCAGTTGGTTGAAGTGACATGTAGTTACTATAATTGTTTTGTAAATGTATATATAGGTTGTTGAGCCAGATAGATACTTGGTTCGGTTTATTGTATGAACCCACATGTGTATTGAGTAATATAATCTGTCATTCTGTCCACCATTCTTGTCTCTTGCTTCTGATATGTTTATATGATTCTTTATATGTATTACTGGCAACCTTGCAATCTGATTGATTATAACACTCTACCATTGAGTTACAAGTCAGTGTCTTGATGAGTTTAATTTTGTTAGTAGATTTTTTTACTTCCACGACTATGATTTTGTTCCTGTATACACCAATATTTATTGCATATTCGATCTTCCTCGTGAGTTTGATCTTATTGATTTTAGATCCCCAAGCCTTGTTGATTTTGCATTTTCATTGGTAAATTTTCCTTCAGAATTAATATTGTTTAATATATTGAAGTTGTAAATAATTCTATCAAAGTGACTTGTATCAGATCTTTCTTTTTAGATGTTTTATATATGATTCTAGTATTGTTGTTTCTTTGACACACTAATTTTAGTTGGATTCATGATTGCTTAGGGACCGTTTTCTACACGTTGCTCGATTCAATAAGGTATTTTTAGAAACTTCCATATAAGTTTAGGCCTCCTCTATATTATGATGCATTTCAAATTTTTATTACCCAAATTTTCTATAGGGTTAATCCTATTGGATATTGGTGTGCCATCCATCTCTATCTACATTTTGCACTAGTTCAACAACAAAGCCTATGTAACATCAGACACCACAGTCAGTACCCCTTTTCCATTTTGGTGTCCATTATAAGTGTTTCTCATAGACTCTGGATCCTTCAGAGTTTTACCAAGACCTTGAGAAAGAGAGGCATGCCTCTCTTTCTCATATATTTTTGTCCATTCTCTGTAAGGATCCCATTTTTATATTTAAGTTGTAAATGCACTTGCATATTTCCTACTTTCGCTTTTGAGCCTAATGTTGAATTCCAACTTATTGTTGCTACTAATTCTCATTTATATTATCGTCACTTTTAAGCCTCACATCAATTTTCCTTTGAAACTTAACCCCAGTTTATGAGGAGGAAACACACCATGAGTGTCGTTTTTCATGCTCATGTTCCTTGCATTTTCCATAGGTTAGTTCCTTGTGCTTGGAAATTGTTCACTTTTCCTTGACACTTGTTTCCTCCCATGTAAGATAACATGCTTTTATTATTTTTCAATATTTTTATAATATTAAAAACACAAAAAATAAAATATTCCAAAAAGATAGATGGGAGAAACTCTATTCTCATTTATGTATGGTGGCAGTTGTGTCACCATTGAAAAAAAACATTGTCTTAAGTCTATGTCTCTACAATTTGGGTTGTAGTATGGCTTTAGGAAGCTGAACTCATTCGTACATTTTCTCCCTCGACTGGTTAGTCTTCTAGTCAGTATGGAGAAGTCTATCGATCTCTCATATGTCATAGGATTATGTCTTGTTTGTTCTGATTCTATGTTTCCTTAGTCACTTACTGTGTCGTGCTTATGCTCAAGGGAGGTTTTAACCTATGTATGACACTCCTCAAAATTCTTGAATCTATTATGTCTTCCTTCCCATGTCAATTATGTTTCTTAATTAACCAGTTTGTTCCACCAAATCTTTCTCCTTCTGCTACCACCTTGTATTGGATGATGGGGTATTCCTTAATGCCCTCCATCTAGTGGATCACTTCCCATCAAATCCAAAACATATATTCTGGGATAGATATCTAGAGTATTTTTAGTACCTTGGAACTTTCAGTCATTAGTGGTAGGTATCCTCGCTATCAATGGTGGGAATCCATTAATGTCCCCTGATCGTTAAAGTCTACAATTGTTCAACATCAAATCATTTATTCAGAATTGTTATATTTTACTACATACATTACCTATCATTATCATTGTTGGTGAGTTGGGTCATGTTTGTTAATGGTATACATCAATGATTGGTAATCAAACGATGTTTTACTATGTTCGACTTCAAGACATCTATTCACATAGTTTAGAATCATACATGTATTGGTTGATTTGAATATCTCGATTCCATTATATAGCGTCATGTCTTTCTATTATTACTTGAGTTGTGTTTGATTGTTATTTATTAATTTTATGACATTGATTCTTATGGATATTAATCTGTCTAGTATTTATTTATATATATCTTCATTTGATTTTAAGACATAGATCCATGATGTATATCTTTCATGGCTATGATCTCCTTTTGACATGGATCCAATGTGTACTTGTTTTTGTGGCCATGATATCTGCTAATACACCTCATGTATATTTAGTATACTTTATTTGGTGTCCATACTTCTTGTTACTCCTAAGCATGGGTATTCCCTCCCTAGGAAGAGATATCTCTTACTTGATTTGTTGCAAGTAATTCCTATGGATGATTTCTAGGAAATTTTATCTAGGTTACTTTTGCACTCAATTCTGAAAGGTTGTAATATATTTTGACCATTTTCTATCCCTCCAACCTCACACATTAGGTGGAATATTTTATAGCATACTTTGTCACACCAGTTCCATAGATTCTTTTGATGGTATGATCTTGTCGATTTTAATCTTTTGAAAACTTATTTGATCCTTCGTGATGTATGGCAAACATTTTGTCCCGAAAAACTTCTAAAAAGTTTTGTTTACCAAGACATACATTTCCTCCAATAGGATAGCTCGCATATATGTGCCTTGCTTGTGTCTAGCTTGTTGATGTGTCTATTTGAGGTTAAAAAATAAAAACAACTTATTTTCTGGAAACTTTTTTGTTACAATTGTTCCCAATTCCCTAATCCTGTAAATACCCACCTCTAACTTCCCTAAATACCTCCTCATAAGCACAAAAGAGGCATAGATAAAGGAAAATTTTAGTTTTCAAAAGATATTTTGAAGATCAAGAATTATTAGAGAAGATCTCCTCATAGTGTTCAAATAAAACCATATTCCACAAAATCCCTTTTTCTCGTGTTTGCAACATTTTGTGTTCCTTATCTAGAACATTGCATTTCCATACTTTTTTTTATCCTTAGTATGTAACAAGATTGAAGGGATTCTCCTAGACATACTTGCTAAGTAGAGATTCAGATTGTGAGTTGAGTGTTTGAAGGTGATCCGTCGGACCTCAACTTGAGTGCATTAAAATTTTATGTAAAGAATGCGCTTTCCAGTTTGCTTAATTCATGAACCAGCATTAACAGAAATTAAATGCTTAAAACAGAAATGAAAAGCAAAACTGATAAACAGATGTGGGAAAAACAAACACATAATCAAAGAGCCACAAAACAGAAGTTGATAACGAAGTTCACCCCCTCCACTGGGCTACGTCTCCGGGTCCCTCTCCAATGGGTAACGATCCAATTAATCTCTTTAAGATGGTACAAAAATGGTTCTGGAATCAACTTTAGCAACTGTAAACAGAATGTTGTACAAAGTCTTTAAGACCTCTCTTTTGGAAATTACAATTAGCAAAGAAAGCTAAAATATAATAGAGAATGTCGACTTCAAAAGCAACAGCATCTGCGCCTTCACAGTAACTCCCCAAGCTTCTCATAGCAAAAAAGTGAAGCTCTGTGCTCTAAAACACTCTGAGTCTCCCCTCTGAAATGTGGCCAGCGTCCTCTATTTAAGTGTTTAGCGAGAGGATGAGTAACGGCCCATAGCTGTTATCTTCTTTATTATTGTTACAACCATATGCTAACTGAACCATGCAATCCCTCCAAGTCACGGCCCAAGCTTTATGTTACCATGATGTTTCAAATCCCCGAAACATTGCAACCAACTCCATGCTCATACGCTACCTTACAACACGCCGCAACGACCGCCACTGGGCTATGCCACATGTAACGTAACATTTTGATGTCACCATCAACTTCACAGCATATAAATGTCATGGCATATAAGGAATTTTCCATATACCTGATCTGTTGTCCCAGCATACAAAAGTCGCAGCATATGCCTAACCTCCATGAACCATTCGATGCTCACTTGATGGTGCACGTCTGTGCGGCCCCTACATAAATGCACGGCATGCGATAAGCTGTGCGGCATACGATAAGCTGCGCGGCATGCGATAAGCTGTGTGGCATGTGCATATAATGGCTAGCATATGAGTTAAAACCATAGATTAACTACTATTGTACCATATTGGATCAGTGTAACTTGAAGATGAATAATCCTCCAGATCATTCCTCCCCATTGGAGAACTTTTGGACCACCAAAAGCTTGAATTATTTGGCAAGTAAGTGAGGGTACAGCTCCCTCACTTTTCCAATCTCCATCCATCTTGCTTTGCTAGGATGCATGCCTTTAAGCCCCACTCGAAGGTACTCAGCATGCCCCCTTCGTGAAGTCCTCACATTTTTGTCAAGAATAACATCATCCTACAACTCATTCATGTATTCAGGTGCCATATCATCAACTGAAGGAATCTGTATGTTAGTTTCCTCATCCATGATCAGAGGAGGCTCATACATTTTAAGGTTCTCAACATTGACAACTGAATAAATTTGCATGTATGGAGGTAAATTCAAGCGAAAATCATTAGTACCGATCTTTTCCAAGATCTCAAAAGGACCATACTTGATAGGCTTAATCTTTTTACCTTCACCTTTCATTCTTTCTTTGGTGATATGTAACAAAACTCTGTCACCGAATTGAAATTGATGATCAACTCGATGCTTGTCATGCCTGTCTTTGTACTTTGCCTGGCTCTTCTCCAACTGTTCCCGAACTGCCTGCTGCATTGCTTGGATTCTCTGAATGAATCTTAGAGCTTTATCTGCATCATGATGTCCATCCACTGTATCTTTGCCAAAAGAGAAGTCCATCGGTGTTTTTGGCAGATAACCAAAACAAGTTTCAAAAGGAGATATTTTCGTGGAAGAATGAACTGCATGATTGTAAGCATGTTGTATATACTGGAACTGCTCATCCCAAAGTTTAGGATGTTTACTACAATATCCTCTGAGCAGCTGAATCACGGTTTTGTTTACTACCTCTATTTGTCCATCGGTCTGTGGATGAAAAGTTGTACTTTTCTTAAGTTTGGTATCCATAAGCTCCCATAAAGTTGACCAGAATTCTCCTAAGAACCGGGAATCCCGATTAGATACAGACATGGGTAGCCCAAAATGTACCCAAACATTCTGAAAGAATAGATGAGCTGTTTGTTCAGCAGTGATCTGTTTGTTACATGGCATTAAGATACACATTTTGCTGAATCTGTCCACAACAACATATAGATAATCATAACCTTTTCTAGACATAGGTAGTCCTCCTACAAATTCCATAGAAATACTTTCCCAAGGACAAGAAGAAACTGGAAGAGGTGTGTACAAACCCAATTTCCTATTGCTAGGATTACTTGTTGCACACATAACACATCCTCGTATATATTTAGCTACAATTTCTTGCATCTAAGGCCAATAACAATGATTCTGCAATAATGACAATGTTTTACTTACTCCAAAATGTCCGGCAATCAATGAATTATGTGCTTCTCAAATCACATGCACTCTCTCTTTCTCTGGAATACAGAGTTTACCAAGACGATACAAGAGTTGATTATGCACATAATAGTTCTCTTCCTGTTTACCATGTATTAGTGATGCATATACTTTCTTAAAATCTTTATCTTCTGCATACTGTTCAATATAACTTTCATGTGTTAATGAACTGTTTTGAAGAATGATTGAAGCATTGGTAGGTGGCCTCGATAACATGTCTGCTACCTTATTATGAATTCCCTTTTTGTATTTAATTACGAGATGAAACTGTTGCAAGAATCCCATCCATATTAAATGCCTAATTTGTTGTACTTTAGTTTGGGATTGTAAATATTGAAGTGGCTGATGATCAGTATGTATGACTATTTCTTTTCCCATGATATAATGTTTCCACTTCTTCACACTCTGTACTAAAGCATACAACTCTTTGTCATAAGTTGGATAGTTACCGCAGTAGAGAACGTTTCTGAATGGTAACAGACTGGCTTCCTCCCTTGCATCAAAATGGCTCCCATGGCAAACCCGTTGGCATCGGTTTCAATCTCAAATGGATGCTACAAATCTGGCAACGTCAGAACTGGGTTTGTGCTAATCCTTTCCTTCAAAGTGTCGAAGGCTCTCTGATGCTTGCCTCCCCACTGGAAAATCTCTTTGATGCTTGTCAACACATGTAATGGCACAGCAATGGAAGAAAATCCAGAAATGAATTTCCTCCAATACTGAACCGTACCCAGAAAACTTATGATTTCAGTAATGGTGTTAGGCCATGGCCAATTTACAATGATAGAAACCTTGGCTGGGTCCACTCGCAGGTGGCCTCCACCAATAATATGGCCCAGATATACTAAAGAAGTTTTAGCAAACTCACATTTAGACATTTTTATAGAAAGCTTCTCCTTCCTTAGTACATCTAAAACTTTGTTCACATGTACAATATGCTCTTCCCAGGTTTTTCTAAACACTAGGATATCATCCAGATATACAATTACAAAATCATCAATGAATGGTCGAAAGACATCATTCATGACCCGCATGAAAGTAGCAGGTGCGTTACAGAGCCCGAAAGGCACCACAAGCCATTCATACAAACCCTGTTTTGTTTTAAATGTTGTTTTCCAGGCATCATTTTCAGCAACCCGGATTTGATGATACCCACTATGCAGATCCAATTTTGTAAAGTAAGTTGCATGTTTCAATTGATCAAGCAAATCATCAATGTGAGGAAGAGGATACCTATTTTTAATGGTGATTTTGTTAAGGGCCCTATAGTCGATGCACATACTCCAAGACCCATCCTTCTTCGGAACCAAGACTATAGGAGAGCCACAAGGAGAGGTACTTGGCCGGATGACCCCTTTCTCAATAAGCTCCTGAACCTGCTTCTTGATTTCCTCATTCTGCATTACAGACATCAGGTACATGGCTATGTTCGGGAGTGGCACATCCTGCTGCAAATGTATCTCATGCTGAATCTCTCTCTTTGGTGGTAACCCCTTTGGATATTGAAACAAATCATCATACTCAGAAATGATTTCAATCAGTTCATATTTATGCTTAGGGTCAGATCCCTCAAAAGATTTAGAGATCTCATCATTTTTCATCTTGACCATCATTAACACAAAATTCTTACTAGCATTTACCAGCCTCTTCATTTGTCCTGCAGAAACTATTGCTAGGTTTGTTCTTATCTTATGTGCTCGTACAATATATTCCACATCATCTTTAAAAAGATGATACTTATTCTGCTCTCTATAAAATACTGCTTTCCGGTCATACAAATATGGACTCCCAAGTACTATTCCACAAATGTCAAGTGGTACTACATCTAGTTCTGCCTCATCCATAAACTTTTCAGTGATTGCAAATTTCAAAACACATTTCTTTGTAACTTGCAATTGTGTATCATTATTAACCCAACCAAGAGGATAGGGTTTTTCATGAGGCATAGTAACTAAATGTAATTTCTTAACCACTTCTTCTGATATCATATTTACTTATGAACCACTATCAAACAATGTATCAATCTTTGTGTGATTTGTAATGACACGAATATGAAATAGTGCACTTCTATTTTTATCATTTTGCTTAGAAGTAGATGGCATATTTGTACTTGCACTAGAACTTGATTTTGCATCAATGGGAAGTGAGATACTTTTATTCTTACCCTGGATTCCGACAACTGTAACCTTTGTTTCATCACCTGAGTCGGATCCCAAGTCTTGAATAATCGTTGCAGTAGCTTTTGCTTTTCCTTTATCTTTGTTTCCTCTGTACTTCTTTGGCCTTAACTCCGGATGGAGTTTCCAACACTTAGAGACATCATGTCCCTTCTGACAATGTGAACATGTAGGCTTTTCACCCTCTTTCTTAACAATAGCCATCTTCTTTTTCCCCGTATCTTTACCTTTCGATTTGCTGTCAAATTTAAAGGATTTCTTCACAAAAGTATCATTAGCATGCTTACCCCTGGCTTCTAAATGTGTAGCTTGAACACATACATCATCCAAATTACTGGGGTTAAACATGAACAAAGTATGCTTCAAATAAGAATGCATGCCACCAATGTACTTAAGAAGAGTTTCTTGTGTATCTAATGAAACATTCAATGCAATTTCCCTCTTCCTAAATTCATGAGTATAATCTTGAATTCTTTGTCCTTTAGCTTGTCTAAGCATTTTCCAACTCATGGTTAATTGTTGAATATGTCCTAAAGGATAAAATTGCTTCCTTAATACTTCAATGAATTCATTCCAAACTGAAATAATTTTACCATTCTTTCGAAGATCTTGCTGAATCTTGCTCTCCCACCAAGTAAGAGCCATACCACTCATCCTCAAAGTGGCCAATTGAATCCTGGAAGGGTCATCATTAATGCCCTGCACCCTGCAATATACTTCAAGCTACTTGATCCAACTGTCTAACTTTTCAGCATCTAAATATCCATTATAAATTGGCAATTCAAATTTCACATCCAATTTGAAATAAGGCATATTAGGACTTGCATTATTTGAATGAGAGATATGAGAAGAAGAGAAAGTTTGGTTAGTTTCAGGAGGATCACCATCACCTCCTACTCCTTTACCCTTTTCTTCCTTCTTCACTTCTGCATCTTTGGATGAAGATCCTTCTTCTTTCTTCTTCCTTTTTCTCACTCATTGAGTAGAATTTCCATCATGGATTTCATGCTCATAAAAGCCTCCAAAAACTCAATTTTTGACATAACAGGTTTTTCCCGTTCTGTATGTCCTTCTTCTTCCCCTCATGGAGAAGACATGGTTCTTGAGAATGTTCTCCTTGAGCCAATCTCAGGATCTCCTTCGATTAATTCTCCTTCACCATGCTTTGATTTGGACCTGGTAAGCATTCACAAACTTGCACAAGCAATTAACCAGCTCTGATACCATAACATGATCCATCGGACCTCAACTTGAGTGCATTAAAATTTTATGTAAAGAATACGCTTTCCAGTTTGCTTAATTCATGAACCAGCATTAACAGAAATTAAATGCTTAAAACAGAAATGAAAAGCAAAACTGATAAACGGACATGGGAAAAACAAACACAGAATCAGAGAGCCACAAAATAGAAGTTGATAACGGAGTTCACCCCCTCCACTGGGCTACGTCTCCAGGTCCCTCTCCAATGGGTACCGATCCAATTAATCTCTTTAAGATGGTACAAAAATGGTTCTGGAATCAACTTCAGCAACTGTAAACAGAATGTTGTACAAAGTCTTTAAGACCTCTCTTATGGAAATTACAATTAACAAAGAAATCTAAAATATAACAGAGAATGTCGACTTCAAAAGTAACAACATCTGCGCCTTCACAGTAACTCCCCAAGCTTCTCATAGCAAAAAAGCGAAGCTCTGTGCTCTAAAACACTCTGAGTCTCCCCTCTGAAATGTGGCTCTGAGTCTCCCCTCTGAAATGTGGCCAGCGTCCTCTATTTAAGAATTTAGCGAGAGGATGAGTAACGGCCCACAGCTATTATCTTCTTTATTATTGTTACAACCATATGCTAACTGAACCATGCAATCCCACCAAGTCACGGCCCAAGCGTTATGTTACCACGATGTTTCAGATCCCCGAAACGTTGCAACCAACTCCATGCTCATACGCTACCTTACAACACGTCCCAATGACTGCCACTGGGCTATGCCACATGTAACGTAACCATTTGATGTCACCATCAACTTCGCAGCATATAAATGTCATGGCATATAAGGAATTCGCCATATACCCGATCCGTTGTCGCAGCATACAAAAGTCACGGCATATGCCTAACCTCCACGAACCATTCGATGCTCACTTGACGGTGCACAACTGCGCGGCCCCTACATAACTGCGTGGCATGCGATAAACTGCGCGACATGTGCATATAATGGCTATCATATGAGTTAAAACCATAGATTAACTACTATTGTACCATATTGGATCAGTGTAACTTGAAGATGAATAATCCTCCAGATCAGAAGGCCCAGGTGGAGGAACTCTGATCTTAGTTTTATAACAGTGTCACAACAAGACTCAAGTGATACTAATCCATTATATATTGTTCATTTTTATTTAAAATAGTTATCTTTTTCATCCATATAAATTGTTCAATTCTTGTTTATGAATGTTCGATCTTGGATTGGTAATTCTACAAGTTCAATTAAAATTATAATCTTTACAACAATAACTACCTCTTGATAGTTCTTGTTTAATTTCAGATATTAATTGAAGATATGTGTGATAAGATTGGAGCAACAATGATCCAAAGGTTTCTTCTTTTGGCTACATGAACCAGGTAAGTTATTTCCAAACCTCCTCACTCATTTATACTTACTTGTAAAGATCTTATATCATTTCTTGCTTGTATGGTTGGATTTATTTTATTGTGTATCGAAATGCATTGATATCGCTAAAATATAACTAGGGTAGCATAAAATACTTAAACAAAATGACAACTATGTTGGGGATGTCTCCTTTTTTGGGTTAGTATAGGGCGTTTTGTGTGGTTTTTTTGTTTCCTTTTGTTATCTTCTCTTATTAGAGTTTTTCTTCGTAGTTTAATTTTCATCTTAAAACCCCTAAGGAATTTTTTTGTACTTTCTTTGAAATATGCAAATGATTTATTTTTCCCACTTCATGTTCATATATATGCTATAGTATGTCTAGGCGCATATATACGCACACTATTGTGCATGCACATGCATATATCCTTGTAGGTGTCCTATTTTCCTTATATAAAGGTGTATATGCATCTTTATATATGCAGGATTACTTAAGGTAGGCATGTATATGTCCTAGTGGGAAAAAATAGGGTTAAATTTTTGAAAAAAAAGGTTATTTAGGTTTATGAGGTCTAGTGAGGATCTGGGTATTTCTTAAATTTTCCAAATTATAATTTGTTAATCCTTCAAAGTCATCATTTAGTGTGTTTTTTTTATTATGCCATGAATGATAGGGAAAATTGAATTTAGCATGAAATCATTGTTTACTTCCTGTTCATTTAGGAACATTTTGGGAAGTTTGACATTTTTGGGAGTTTTTTCATAAAAGAAAAAATTATATTACTTTCATTATCATTATCTCATGAGAATTACAAATAATTGTTTTCTTTGGTTACAAAACCTTGCTTAAATTTTTGAAAGGTTCTGCTTGGTTTTTCTTTCTTTTTGAAAGTTGTTTATGGTCAAGTAACTATTTCAAAAACTCAACTGGTATTTTCCATTTGTAAGTAGTATCTTTTGTTATTTTTTTTACAATTGAGAACATCATATTTTCGTGCTTCCATATCCTTCTGAGTGGCAGTAGCCATTAAAATGAATGCTTAATCTAAAATTTACTAGACATTTTGGGTTTATAGTGTTGATCAACTACTCTAGGATAGAACCATGGATTAGTGGTAAGAAAAAATCATAAGGCTTTTGAATTATGAAACATAGGTTTCTGTCCTAAGGCTAGGAAAATCCAAGTACAATATAGGTGTAGCCAAGACGCTCCTCTCAAATAGGAGTATAGTATGAGGTCATGTGAGGTCAAGTTGATAAGATTACTATAGAAATTGAGGCTCTGATACCATGTGGAAACACAAGATAACACTAGTACAAAATGAGGAATTAATGACTAAACAATTACTAAAATTCTACTATAAATGACTATTTTTGAGTCAGAGACTAATAGTAGCTAATTTCCATTATCTTATAGATTGATTGACTTAGTCATATTTAACTTAGTCATTAATTGGTTGACTTATTAGTCATTGATTTAGTCATTGATAGTCATTGATTGCCACAATTAATGACCAAATATACGACTAAATAAACTACTAGATGATAACATATTAATGACTAATCTAAATACGACTAAACATTAGTCGTGCTATAAGCTACTGGAAATTAGCTACTAATAGTCATATATATGTGAATTTAGTTGTTTTCTTAGTCACTAATTTATGATAGGGTACGGAGGAATCGAACCTATAACCTCTTGCCTATAATTAGGCAAGTTCACGACCATTGAGATAGCACCCATTAAGAAGTTTTTATTGCTTAACATTGATGATATTCAAAAAAAATTGTGTCAATCAAGCATACAAAATAATGATTACCAAGTTACTATAGATCCATAATGGGTTACCTTGTACTAGTCCTTCAAGTCCTTCAACTGCATTTATTAACTACAAAATATATTTTTGCACTTAATAAATGCAGTTGAAAAGCTTGAAGGACTAGTACAAGGTAAGCCATTATGGATCTATGGTAACTTGGTAATCATTATTTTGTATGCTTGAATGATGCAAAATGAAAAAATCCCAGAAATTTATAGGAATAAAAAGCATGCATCCATTGTTAAACTATCTACCGAGTCATGTTAAGGTATTTGAATTTGATTGAAAATTCATAAGTAACTTGAAGATAATAGTGGATGATTCCATGGAAGGGATAATTTCAATTTATATAGAAGCAAAGGATGAGAAAATGGTGTCCCAAACTCATCTTGCTCCATTGTGGACCAAGCCACCATCCCCTGTAAAATGAACACGGGTTCATGTTTCTCTCAAGTTCCATGAACATCTTACACAACCTTCAGAAAGTTTCAATCAGATTTGGATGTCCATCTTAAATTCAAAGGACCAAAACTTGAACTAGTAAATTTGGAATATTTAAAATATATGTACAAAAAATCTCCACATCTAATAAACCAATACATCATTTACTTATTGCATGATATTAGAATGGATGGACATATTGTTAGACAAAATTTGGAGAGTTTTTATAAGATCTGGATGTTCATTCCTAGGATGTATATGCCCATCCTAGGAAAAAGTAATCTCTAAATTATTTTTTAAAAATCAGATAGAAATTTTGGAATCAACAAGATAGGATCCCTTGTAATTTTCCTTAGTCTCAATGGAGAAACTCATCACCCAAAATGTATATAGAATAGTAAAAAGAATTATACTACTAGTTCCATTTCACATCAAGAAGAATGGGCATTATCTCTAAGTACTCTTATCCACTAGATAAATGGAAATGAAATGAGATGAAATATTCGCAACAATACCTTCGAGCTTTCTTGCTGACAAGAAGTATGAATACTTATGTGATTATTTTATTCATAGGTGACTTAAACAACCACTAACCTGCAATCAAGAAAAGAAACCATGTTCATATTGATATATAAATAAAATAAAATAAAATTTGAAGATAGACTATGCCAATCCCACTATTATATATACCTCAAAAGAGAACTACCAAATCTCCCATAACTGTTCAAATTTATCCAAAATGCCCACTTGGAATTCCATTGTTTAAACAAAACAAAAAGAAATTGAAAACATGAAAGTAGTAATTTACTCTACCTGTATATTGGATGTGGAGTCCCATGGCTATACAACATAATTAGTCAAGCACATGCAATAAAATTATAAATGGACAAACAGAAGAAAACAATGTGGTTTAGACCTTCCTTTATATACTCAAATATATATTATGATCATACTTTGTCTCTTAGAAGAAAATTCACTAATGAAACAATGGACATACCTAAGAGAGAGAGAGAGGTAGGTAGTTGTAGGGCAGAGTGAGACAAATACAGACATCAAGGTATTAATCAAAACAGTCTAGAAATGAGGATGAACTTTCAATCCCATTGATGCAATAAATGATAGTATTTTATGACACTCATACATCAAGCAAATAGAATATCCTTCCAAATGTGCAGAGCCAGCCTTAACACACACTCTAGCACGTCCATCACATTGCGGCACACTTCCATACATAGTAGCAGCCTCAAGGATGTTGAAAAGGAGCACACGAAGCATCTATAAACTCTAAACGGGCTTAGCATGTTGCAACAGGCTGAACAAGAACAACAACAGCCCTAGTAAAGGTCATGGTAGGAACCAACAACAAAATGCTCACAAAAAGACCTCAGAACAGTCATCACACCACACATTGAGTCAAGGAATCCCAAGGAACAATCATGGTTCAGTTTAGCAGACTCAACAAAGCTCACGGATCTGTCCAAACAACCCAAAGAGGTCATGTTTATGTCCATACAACCCACAGAGGTCATGGTTTTGTCCTTATGGGAAGTTCCTTAGCAGATCATCAATTGTGACGTTTGATGTTAAAAAAGAAAGATAAATCTTAGAGGATGGTGAGATAAAATGGGCTTCACTAATGCAATCTGGAATTCAAAGCAATGTTAAGGCTATTTCAAGTGAATGTCTCCTATCAAATTTAAAATAAATTAAATTAAAACTTTAAAAAGAAAACTTAAAATGAAATAATAAAAAGTACTTCATAGTGAACAAACCTTGAACATTCCTTCAAGTTTATTTGTGAACTAACTTCTTCACTCTATCTTAAGTTGCAAGTTTAAAGAGAAGAGCCAAAATATATTAGAAAGGAAATAACTAGATGATGACAGCAGATCTGAAATTCTGATATCAGGATAGGATATATATACCTTACCAATCATTGATTTATTTGCATCAATGGATGCACTTTTTCCTAAAATAAGTCTTTTTGTAAGATCTTTTTATAGAATTCTTCGAAAATATATTTTCCCTAAGTTATCAAAAAATACAAAAATAGACATCTTAATTGTATTGTAAGGAACAATCTACAATAGATAGTCTTGCACTAAATCCGGTGATCCAACTTGAACATATTACATACCACTTGTATAAATGAATATCAGTTGGTCACTTACTTGAGTAAACCTAAACAAAACAATAAATCTATCTAATGTGTTCTCCAATTCTTCTTTCAAATTACCCTTGTTACCAGATCAAATTTTCTCATAAACAAATTTAGCAAAAAGTTATATTGGTCGGTTTTGTAGACAAAGGCCATAATTTAGATAAATGGAAAAGAGATTTATAAAATTATGAATGTAAATGTCAACCTATTAACACACTTTCATTACTTAGATTTAGCCATTTTGTCATCAATATTTCTATTACACTTGATTTCATAATCCATGCATTAATCCAATGAAACATTCCTAGTACCTATTCTTCATTTTGATTAGGATCTTAAAATTCAAATAGTATATCCTCATAAGTATGACTTTGAGAAAGACCCATGTTTGATCCTAAATCAAACCCCTTGCTAATAGCTATTTATCGATGATGTTAGAACTATAATCTTACTTAAGTACTATGATTGCTCAAAATGTTAAAAATTTTAAGTTATTGTGCGTGTTTGAAGTATTGAGATAACCATTTATAGAAAACATGTATTTTGTTAAACATTTAGGGTTCTGTTAAAACAAAGAATGAAATTTTGTAGCAAGATTTTATGTGAGAATTCCAACATATGTAACTTACAAAAGAGAAACTAGGGAGAACAATAGTCTTCACACAAAAATATGGTAGTTAATTTCCTCCATATCGGGTTGAAGGGAAGGACTTCCTTATATATAATAATTCTAATAAAATGGAGATCCTCCACACAATAGTTACACTATAACATTTTTTCTTTCTGGAACAAACCTAATTTGACTTGCCCAAACTAGGTCAAACATAAAGGATTTAGTTTGTTGGCCATTATCTTGTGGAATAGTACTTTTGAATCCAAATTCTTCATTCCCAATTCATCCTAAATTTGGCTTGATATTTTCACTGACCTAGCAATGTTGATTGTAGACTAGGCCTAATTTGAATTTGGGTCACACTAGAACCTAGTATGATCGCAAGCAATGCATGGTCCTAATAAGAAAGTTTATCTCTTCATTCCTAGGTTTTAAAATTCTTTTATAATAGCGAATTGATAGTCGTCTAATTACATATCTAACATTTCTTGTTCGCTATCCATTATACTCGTAATTTATCAATTTCCAATGGTTTGGTTATTGTCCAACCCCTAAACAATGATTGTGTACCGATTTCTCCATTTTCCATAAAATTTGGGAGGAATATAAGAGGAATAGGTGTACGGTAATTTTTGAAACTCCAGTCATAAAGAAAGACTCAAAAACCTTATTCACAATCTATTTTACATTTCTATGTGATTACAAGCTTGTTCACAGTAAAGAATTCTATGTTATTTTTACAGAACATTTCTTCCCTCCTAAAAGTAGTACTTATAAATCTGTATCCATGACAAATAACATTTCCATGGATAAAAAGAAAATTAATCTACACCAGAAAATCAAAAAGCTAAATGGATAGTATTCTAGTAGAGCCAGCTAAAACTCTTTGTAAATATGCATATTTGGAGAATGGTAGATTGGAACATATTTTACATAGGGAATGGAAAGAAATTAAAATAGCCTACTAACAAATATCATCTACTCTATTTTATGTTCTATTGAAGCAAAGATACATAATGGATTTGGAAAACTTTATTTAAATAGTAACTGCAGAGTAGTTATTGGTTTATTGTCCTGATTTTTAAGTAGTGACAAGTGGAAAACTTACAGAGTGACTACTACAATAGTATGTTTTCATAAACATAATCAATACATGGGCATGTTAACATGGGGTTCTTGTTGACATTGGGAATGTCAATATGAATGGACCATAAGTACTTTAAATTGCTTCATATTTTATTGACCAATTTTCTTGGTCTCGGTGAGCCCTGACAAGGTTTTGTTTGGTTGTTTTGTGATAAGGACAATCCATACCAAACACATGAAAGTCATAACTATTACCAGAATATAGAACAAAACCTAGCTAACTAATTTACAAATTACATTGTATTTGATGTCAACAACAATTGAAACAAGACCAAATCCCTTCCTTCAAATGATGGAATTGATTGACATCTCTAACGTCAATATCTTTCCTAGTGATCATAGATATGAACTTAGCTGTAGTGTAAATATTACTACACACGAGTTTATTGACAATATTTTGAGAGGTGTCCCAAGGTTTTCCCAGTCATCTTAAAATCAATGGTTGGTTTATCAGTGTGATTAGAAAGAATATGTTCTTTATTACTCCTCTATTCCTCGGAGAATAAAGCTTGTACTGGGTACATAGCCAACATCTCCAATCTGACAAGCTAGTCTCTCCAACATTGCATAGATATCCTCTGTTTGTGGGTGTGATCCACAACAGGATTTGAACCCAAATTCTAATGTCAGAATTCGACGTCATCCGACATTTTGCACAGATGTGTCAGATAGCAATCAATCAAAATAATGCCGATAACAAAATATTTATAGCGCCGTCGAATCTCCGACACTAGGGAGTCGGGTTTTTTACCCTTATAACGTTGGTTATCCAACACTTCAATGTTGGACCTTCGACGTCTATGAACCCAAAAATGTCGGTTTTCCGACTCCTAAGCATAGGATATCCGACGGGTTGTATAGGTTGTTTTATAAAAGAAAAATTAAGGTTTACATGATTTTAAATTGTATGGTCCCATACTTTCAACGGTAACTATGTTCAAGGTGTCGAATATCCGACGCATGTCCATTATAAATATAAATTGTTTTAAACATTTCAACATGTTTGTTGTAGAAGCGATGGATTATTTGTGAAAATTATTTGTTCCTCAATGGACGTTTTCAGGAATTGTTTTATTCTTCTACGAGCGGTTGTGGGAATTTTTTTTTTCGTCGATAAACAGTTTGCCGAGAATTTTTTATTCTTCAACTTCTCTCCGTTTGACAAAACCTTGATGCATGGTTGATACATGGAACTTGATTTTTTAAGACAACCAGTTATATTCATTAACGAAGTTTATGACAAAATGTCAAATAGATTAAATACTCTGGATCCAATCGAAGACAACCGATAATTGCTTGCTAGAATATGGGATGCAGCGAAACGAAGGGGTGATGGAAAATGTTATTGTCCATGTACTCAATGCAGGGGATTTAAGAGGAGAATAATATTGATCTCAACAGCCACAAAACATTGCAGGGAACATGGACACGCTGAGGGGGGGAACGAATATCATCCATTTGTAGGTTTAGCATTATAAACATTATTGTATTCGTTTTTTTTCGTAATTGTATGTATTGTTTTTTTTTCATATATTAATGTATATCTATTGATGTTTCCATGTATTTATATTAAAGGAAAGACACCCTATAGCATGTTGTCCAGAGGAAGTGCTTTCAGAACAAGTTCAGGATCAGGATCATGGAGCGTGTATGTTTAATGGAGAACAAGTGAATGATCATATTGAACAAGATGATCATGCCGATGATGCAATTGAAGATGATGGTACAAATATATTGATCCATGATTCATTTAACGTTAGAATGGATGATGATGATGTTGATAATGAAAATGATGATGACTGTGATGATGTTCATGATATACCTCTTCTCAATAAATCATATGAACCCCTTTATGAAGCCTCCAAAACAAATCTTCTCTCTACTATATTGTTGATAATGAACTTGAAGGTTATGAATGGTCTTTCAAACATTGCAATCACACAGATGCTAAGGTATCTAAAATAATCCATCACATATATAGGATCGTGACAAATTTTATTTGTATTCCTCTAATAATTGTATTGTTAACTCATTATTGATCATCATACGGATGAAGCGTGTTTCGTTAATATTATTTATTTATTACATTAACATTTTTTTTTGGTAGCTTGATAGCTGGATTTTTGTTACCACCATCAAATATTTTACCTCGCACATATCAAGATTTATCTTCCATCATGAAAGATATTGGAATGCATTATGAATCAATTCATGCATGCCCCAATGACCATGTTATATATTATAATCAGCATGAATTTGCAACAGAATGTCCGGAATGCCATGTAAGTAGATATCATACAGATAAAGTAACAAAAAAGGTGCCTCAGAAGGTTCTTCATTATATTCCCATCATTCCACGCTTGCAATGACTGTTCAAGTGCAAAAACATAGCACAATTTATGGATTACCATGCCAGGAACAGAAGTCAAGATGATGTTATCTGAATGCCTGCAGATGGTACTGCTTTTAGAGATATTGAGGAAAAGTGGCCTCACTTTAAAGAAGAACCACGTAATCTTAAGATTTCTTTGGCAGAAGATGGTGTTAATCCATTTGCACAAATGAAATCCATTTACACTGTGTGGCCTATTTTTGTTATCAACAATAACATTCCTCCATGGTTGTCAATAAAGAGGGAGCACATAATGTTGTCGATGATTATTCCAGGTTTTATTGATGAAAACTGTTTTATTTATAATGTAGTTGTGGCATCTCATTTGTCGTAATATGTATCTTAATTTCATATATATATCTATTATTTTACTCTTTTGCATGGTTTATATATCTTAACGGTTCTCATAATGTATATTTTATATGTACTTCAAATTATGAATCAGGTAAGTTCCAAGTCAAAGATATGAATGTATACATCGAACCTCTTATAGATGAGCTATTTATGTTATGGAATGGCATAACTATGTATGACGTATCTAGACCAATACAACAAATGAAATTTCAATTCCATGCAATGGTTGTATGGACAATACACGATGCCCATGGGTTAACTTCATTTTGTGGTTTGTAATTTTAAGTTCCACTTTAATTGCATTTAATGATATGGAGTAGTTAGAATATTTTATATATGAATATATTTGACATAGATATTCCATATCTAAATATTTTAGGTCTTCAGACAAAGGGTAAATTTGCATTTCCAGTTTGTGGTCCTAAGATAAAATATCGTCGTTCAAAAATATTAAGAAAGGAGGTGTTTGATGAGTATAGGCATTTCCTCTCTAAGAATCATAGGTATAGAACAACTGAAAGAAATATTTTCAATGGGAATCAGGAGACTGCATTAAAACCACGGAGAATGACACCTCACCTTTGGAAGATGCAATACAATAGAAATCATCATCATGGTACGTATGGATCATCGTATATGAATTTTTATGTATTTTAATTTTTATTGTGAGTTGTTTGTTGTAGTGGCCATATTTGATTTATGATGTAATTTATTAATTATAAACTAATATTCATGATGTCCATCGTGATCATGAAGGAATTAGTGGTCTTCCACGAGGAATGAAAAGTTATTCTATTCAATTCAGCATGTTGCCCTACTATGAGCACCTACAAATTGCTCATTTGTTTGATACAATGCATATTGGAAAGAATATTACTAAAACCTTATGGAAACTACTAGAGCTAAGGAGGGAGAAAGATAAAGTTGTGAAAGTGTGCAAAGAAATTCAAGAAAGAAACCATGCAATGAAAGACGTCATCCAATTTCAAACCAACGGAAAACACTCTAATATAAACTCAATTCCATGGATGTTTACGGAGCAACAAAGAAATGTTGTCAAAGAAGTAATGTGGAAAATTAAATTTCCCACCGTTTTTGTGCAAACTTGAAGAATATCATAACTAAAAAAGGTGATTTTGCGGGGGTCAAAACACATGATTGGCATGTATTCATCAAGGTAATTATTATTGTTATGTCCATATAATTTTTTCTTGTTTGTATACTCTTTTTTTAATAAATGGCTTGGTTTGCATATTGATACAATATGTTCTACCCCTCACTCTCCTGGACAACTTCAACAACAATGTCAAACAAGTTATATATAATCTTGGTAACTAGCGATTACTTGCATGTGCTTAGTGTTTCTTTAATTCTCCGTATAATAATTTATATTTGTTTTTTTTGTGCATTATTTCAGCATATATTGTAATTCA
>LPNX010256736.1:259658-272158 GCA_001517045.1 Pseudotsuga menziesii | reverse complement strand
CATCATCATCAACATCATCATCATCATAAACAACATCGTCATCATTATCATCATCGACATGAACATCATAACCATAATCATCATCATCATCATAATCATCACCATGCTAACATACTCACATGCTCAAATTTTCAATCATCCTTCAAAGCTATATTTTCATTTATCCAAGATAGGGATGTGTCGTTATGTAGATGGTTCTTTATTCAAGTTAGGATGTTTTTCTTCCTCTTAGGTTTGCATCTCTCTATTGAACATATATTTGGGACCCATAGTTCTAGAAGTTGAGGAATCTATTAGATATAAGAAGTATTTCAAGGATACAAAAAATTCCTTTCATTTTATTGGCTATATCAAACAATTTCCTTCTCATCACTTTTTGATTGAAATTCGGTTTGCCAGTATTATGCATTTTTTTCTGGAAAATTAATATTTGAAGTAAACTAAGTTTTACTTATGATGATGATGACGTTGATGAAGAAGATGGTGATCATCAGCATTGCCATCATCATCATCATCATCATCATCACAGTCATGAGGATGACGACGATGGTGGTGATGGTGATGATAATGATGAGGGTCATGATGACAATGATGATGAAGATGACGATGATGATGATGATGACGTTGTTGATGATGATGATGATGATGATGATGAGGGTCCTGATAATGAAGATAACGATGACAATGACGATGGTGATGGTGATGATGGTGATCATTTCCATCATCATAATCACCATCATCATCGCCGTCATCATCACCATTACGATCATCATGATGATGAAGACGACGACAATGATGATGATGATGATGAGGGTCATGATAATGAAGACCACGATGTTGAAGATGACGACGACAATGATGACGATGATGATGACGATGATGATGATAATGATCATGATGATGAAGATGATAATCATAATGATCATGATGATGACGATGATGATGATAATGATCATGATGATGATGAAGGTGAGATTGTAGGGAATACCTAAGGTCGCCATCATCATCTTCATCTTCAAGGGTTTCGTTGTAGGGATTAGGTGAGATTGCCATCATCATCATCATCATATTATAACAAAAAATAGTATTCCTAAGTTAAAAATACATATAGCTAAGTTAAAAATACTATGCCTAATGAAAAAATACTATTATGGCAATTTATATAATATAAAATAACATATAATAAAAATAAAATACATATAATATAAAATAATATATAATAAAAATAAAATACATATAATATATAATAATATATAATAAAAAATGAATAGTGTATTTGGACATTGTCGCGACTCATTTTGGACAGTTCAGTTCAATTTGGAGGTTTTTGTGAATTTGGGAGTAGGTACGGTGGAGCACAGGGTTCAAAATTGGATCTCACGGTTGATAATTGGAGCTCATGGTTGAGAATTGGAGCTCACGATTGATAATTGGAGCTCGCGGTTGAGAATTGGAGCTGACGATACAAATTTGGAGCACACGGTTCAATTTTTGGAGTTCACGGTTTGGATTTCAACCTCGTGGCTCAACATGTAAGCATCATGACCTCCTTTTTTTGGGCATGCTATGACAAGGGTTTTTGGGCATCCTGTGACAAGGGTTTTTTGTGCGCTGTGATGTTTGCTCCTTTCTATCAATCTCAAAAATCGGCAGTCCAATATTGACTTGCCTTAAGGGGGAGGGGACCCTATGCTATATAATTTGATACCATCAACCGCTCACTTTGGAAAGCTGCTATGGCACCTCAAACTCATAAACCCATTTCCCAATAACCAGGGTTGGGGTTTACCATAAGCACCCCAATTGGTCATTTCGTTCCTTAACATGCAGAACCGGAGCCTGGACTTCTGGACTTAGAAGAGTTAGTTAATGAGTGTTGTCTTAGAACATGGCTCGATCAATATGCTCACATCCAGCTCCAAGCCATAGATTAGCAGCAAAGTCTCCTAACATCTCTGTGATGTTTGTTGTGTATTCCAAACTGGATAGGGGAAACACATGGATTACCAACATGAGGGAAAGCCATTGAATATGCTTGGACTATAATAGACCAAAGAGATGTACTAGTAATATTTTCCTTGACTTGTTGATTTCACTGTTAAGTTGAACATAAATGACAAACACAGAGGAGCACTAAGAAAGCTACAACACTTTGCACGAAATCCAATGAGTATAGATATAATGATGTTAGTTCCTAGAGATCCTGTAGAGTGGATGCACGGTTTCTCTATATGTTCCAAATATTTAGGTTCCTCATTAGATGCTTCACTAGATGAATCATATATGGGGCCGCCAAAACTATGATTATTGATTTCAAATATAACATCCAACTCTTCATGAAATGGATAAATGCATGCATTTTCCATCTCATCATCAAACAAGGGTTTGCCTACAAAATATTCCTCATCAGAATCTCAACAATATGTACCATCTAATTCATATTATTTGGATGAGGTAATATAATAGGAGAATGGGTTATTTCATAACTAACAACCCAAAGGGTCTCTATCTATATTGCCTGCTTCTTCACCAACTTCAATCCGTCCTTATCAACTTTCAAACATGGGTTTTCTTTGCGATGCATGCATTTACATTGATCAACTAATGACAGAACCAATTTGACAGTTCCAGCTAACCCACATTTGACCCATATTGGCTGATATGGATTCTGAAGTCTATCCAGTCTGAGCATTACAATTAGTGGATGAACCCATCACATTTTGGTTTGCATTCAAATTGGTTTGATTGTTTTTATGTGAGTTATCTTAGCAACTGGTTCCCAAATAAGCTATTAATCCGACTCTACCCAAATGCAATGCTTAAGGGAGGTTTAGAGAAGATCATTGAAGATCATTATAAAATCCCTAGGTTAGAAAGAAACTCGAACCTAACCTAGTATTTTCCAAATTGTAGTGACAACAAGGGTTTTCCAGAATTCTGCCAAATGTTATGGATTTCTTCTTTAAGGTGTTTTATTATATAAACCTTATATTAGAAAGAAACTGTCCATGAGGACAGAGTTCAAGAACTTTGTCCACATGAACTATATCTCACAAAATATAACAATTGTTCAGCCAAGCAACGGTGATGACTCGTGGTATTATGCCTCACAAGTTTGCAATGTTGTAACCCCATGAAACATAATACCAAGAGTCATCACCATTATTAGCCAACACTTATTAGCTATTTTAGAGTTAGTGAATTGAAAGTGGCTAAGTCAACGCAAAAAAGAAAGGTAATAAGTTTGACTAAATAAACTAGTTTGATTATTATACCTACATCTTTCGCTACATGCATTGCTTCCATGCCTCACCTATCTCGACGTACTATCAACATTATTATTATTGGTATGTGTACCTTCTCTCAATGACATTCTTAGTTTAGGTATGTATTGAGGTTTATTCCACATATTTTCTAGTGTATGCATCCAATACTTGCTAGTTACTTGATCACTATCAGGGAACAACTTCAGCTCTATCATGTTAACCTTACTTCATCGAGATAAAAGCAGTTCACATATTCAGAGAACACAATACTAAGGCTGATAGCTTATTCAAAGAAGAAAAACCTTGGCCTAAGGCCATTTTCAGTTTACTAAATTCACTGATGGTGAATGTACTGATCGGGGCACTTTCCAGCTTTTCTAGCCCTTAGCACTTGAGTCTTTTATGTGATGTTTCTATTGACATCCTTTGGATGATTGAGGTGGATGATCCCCTCATATTACTGATCTCTCATGTTTATTGCTTCTTTGGATTAGCTACTTCAGTATTAGAATTGAATTCTCTGTCTATTGAAGGTTAGTGATGTGGATGTAGTCAATATTCCTAGATTGTAGGTGTTACCTTTGAAGGTTTGTCCAGTATTCCTGTGAAGCTGATCAATTGACATCTGTCTTCTGATGATGAACATAGCTGTATCTATTCTGACGCCTTTGTGTCAGATTTTCAACGGTGATATAAATATTTTTTTATTGGATTAGCTAAATTATGCCTCACAATTGTGAGGCATAATCTCTTATTTATTGCTTATTTGGATTAGCTACTTCAGTATTAGACTTGAATTCTCAGTCTATTGAAGGTTAGTGATGTGGATGTAGTCAAGATTCCTAGATTAGAGGTGTTACCTTTGAATGTTTGTCCAGTATTCCTATGAAGCTGATCAATTGTATTCCTTAGGGTTGCCTTAGGGTTGAAAATTAGTATGGGAAAACAAGTTAGCATTGCCTTAGGGTTGAAAATTAATATGGGAAAACAAGCATCATCAAGACAAGCTAAAATGAATAAATCAGCAAATATTACAGACTGATATAAATTTATTTAAAACATTCTTTTCATTGCTGAATGTGCCAAGTAGTAGATCTGGAAATGTCTACTATTCACCACCATTGATTATATATATATATATATATATATATATATATGATTGTCGTAGGTTACCACTGGGAAAAATGCCTCTGAAGTGCTGGCTTATGCACTACAGAGTAGCAGTGAAGAGGTTAAAACATTTACTCTACAAGATCTCCAAGAACTCAACATCATTATTTTTCCATTACTATAAAGGCATTGTACTAGAATATTTGCCTGGACTTGTTGATTTCACAGTGAAGTTGAACGTAAATGATAAACAGAGAGGAGCACTAAGCCAGTTACAACACTTTGTAGTAAATTGAATGAGTAGAGATATAATGTCTGGAGCATTCTGCATACATCCTTCACTTGAATGATGTTAGTTCTTGGCAATCCTAACATCATTCAAGTGAAGGGTGTATGCAGACTGCTGCAATATCATGATTCGACCATGAGGTGCTTAGTTGACTGGAAATTGGGTTAGGTAATATTTTGCCATTAATGGACAATCATGAATCTTATGGTTTATGCTTTGCGTCTTGAAGCAAGTACGAGGTATTTTGATGTCCTCTATTTTTTATTTGAACATTTTATGTCAATTTTCACCGTGTCTGATTTTTTTTTGTCCCTCTTACAATTAACACGATAAGATGACCTTTGTGGTTTAGACAGTTGGTTAGATTTAGAATCAGCAAATATTACAGACTGATATAAATGTATTTAAAACATTCTTTTCATTCCTGAACATGCCAAGTAGCAGATCTGTAAATGTCCACTCTTCACCACCATGGATTATATATATATATATATATATGATTGTTGTAGGTTACCACTGGGAAATATACCTCTGAAGTGTTGGATTATGCACTTCAGAGTAGCACAAAGGTTTAAACATCCACTCTACAGGATCTCCAAGGACTCAACATCATTATTTGTCCATTACTGTAAAGGAATTGTACTAGAACATTTGTGAGGACTTGTTGATTTCATGGAGAAGTTGAACGAAATAGAGAGGAGACTAACCAAGATCCTCTTTGTTTCTCATTTAGGTTCAACTAAATAGTAAAATCAACAAGAACAGGTAAATCTTCTAGTACATCTCCTTTATATTAATGGAAAAATAATGATGTTCTCTGGAGATCCTGTAGAGTGGATGTAAATGTTGGCTCAAACTCATACACGGGTTTGCACTAGTGTCCAACCAAGGTGGTCTAGTCCAAGCATTAGCATATTCAATGGCTTTCCCTCATGTTGGTAATCCAAGCATTAGCATATTCAATGGATTTATGAAAGCTAGTTTTTCCATTGTTCATCACTTTTCATAGGGCTATTCATGCCTAGAACTGCCTTTTAACCCTCCAATTTGGCCCAGATTTAGAGGTACGCTTGTTCGGTGATGGATAAGTGCACAAGGGTGCCCAAGATGGTGAAATAGGGTTGTTTCATACCCTTTTTTTTACTTCCAAATAGGTTTGTTTGTGCCCAGAATTCATGTGGATGCTGCTATAAGGCATATGAATGAGATTTTAGGGTTGCTTTCACCCACATATTTCTCATTTTCACAGCTAGAATTGCAAAGACCGCCTCCTATTTCCATTAATGATCATATTTTATTGTTGCAATGTACCCAGATCTGAAATTTGGCCTAATTATAGCTGATTTGAGATGCTTTACTATTTGTTGTGACATTCAGAATGCTCCCAAAGTGCTCAGATTTGTCCCTTTGATGCTCATACTTGATTCTAGAGTTGTTTATGCCCATAGGACTGCCCAACATTGCTCCTAGTGTGACATTGAAAATACCAAGTTTGTTCTTCATCATCAGCTTTAGAATTAGCAAATATTACAGACTGATATAATTGTATTTAAAACATTCTTTTCATTCCTGAACGTGCCAAGTGGCAGATCTGGAAATGTCCACTCTTTGTCCATTACTGTAAAGTAATTGTACTAGAATATTTGCGAGGACTTGTTGATTTCATGGAGAAGTTGAATGAAACAGAGAGGATACTAAGCAAGCTACAACTCTTTGACACACGTGCACATTGATGCGCATGAATAGTGTTGTAGCTTGCTTAGTGCTCCTCTTTGTTTCTCGTTTAGGTTCAAATAAACAGTAAAACCAACATGTACAGGCAAATATTCTAGTACATCTCCTTTATACTAATGGAAAAATAATGATGTTAGTTCTCTGGAGATCATGTAGAGTGGATGTAAACGTTGGCTCAAACTCATACACAGGTTTGCATAGAGGTTAAAACATCCACTCTATAGAGTAGCACAAAGGTTAAAACATCCACTCTACGGGATCTCCAAGAACTCAACATCATTATTTGTCCATTACTGTAAAGTGCTCAGATTTGTCCCTTTGATGCTCATACTTGATTCTAGAGTTGTTTATGCCCATAGGATTGCCCAACATTGCTCCTAGTGTGACATTGAAAATACCAATTTTGTTCTGGAAGGCCTAAATAGGGCCAATTCACCTTGGTGTACTGGTTTATTGTTAGAGGAAGGCCTTCTCTCATTATTTGAGGAACATTCACCCTTGGAGACACATGCATAAGGGAAATGTTCAACCCTACCAAAGGAGAAGGTGATCATTTGAAGCATGCTTACACTATTTTATACACCATTTCATGAGAGATATTACATGCTTGGAGGTTACTCATTGAGTTGGTCCACTTGGAAGGTTGTTCACATGGTTCATGCCCTATTTTGTGAAGAATGATTTTGTATTCGGGGGCTACTTTATAGATTGACTATTGTGCACATGGGTGGCATCTAGGGCCTACAAAGCAAGTTGTGTTTTACTCCAAATAGTTTTATGATGTATAGGAATCCTACAAACCTAATTGACTCGACAATGAAGTAGGTTTAGAGTTAGATGTTTATATTTCTAGGTTAATTTTTTTTTGAATTGAAGTGTCATGTGTGTGGCCTGTGCATTCCCACATTCACTTGGTCAATTTAGTACAGATTGGGACAAATTGACCATTTTGTTACCGATCCATTCAGTCATACCCTGATTTGCTTGGTTCAGTACCAAACTTGTCACTCCAATTGTTTCAAAGGCCGAGTTAGCTCAGTTGGGGGTCAACTCGGTTGACTCAGCCACCTCGGTAGAAAAACACTTGATTAAATCTGCAACTATTATTGTTGAAGGGGTTAGGCCAGTAAAAGGAAAAGGCAATGTTAGGAAACGAAAATGCAAGCAATAAGTGAGAATGGAGAATTGTATGTAACTAAAAGAGGGGCATACATAAGATTTCTTAGGGCATACATAAATTTTTGCATACAATCCCATTAGTATCATAAATTATGGGAGAGATTAGAAAAACATCCCTACACAAATATTAACCGATAAGTATGGTTTTGGTGTTTCATTTGGAGAATAAAATCCTATAACAATAGTTGTTATTATGACTCTTAAAGGGTCCTAGATGAGATCTATGCACTTTTAGGAAGTTCAACTTTCAAGCAAAAGAAGCCATCAACAACAAGTATGTGCACCCTAGAAAACATGGAAAAGATCATAAAACATATTAGGTAAAATGGATAATCATCTACAACATCACAAAATCATTCATGGGAAAACTAAAAACCACTTAAAGGAGATATGTTCTTTGAAGGGGATAGTCCATTGAAGGAGAACCTCCAAGTTTTGTATAGACATATATTGGCGTAAATTGTAGTGTTATATGTGATGCATATGCATAACATATCGTCTCAAGCTTGACAATGTTGAAAGGCTAAAGTACAATGGCCACAAGCATACATATGAAGCTTATGAAGCCTACCCAATTCATGTTAGCAAAAGGCAATGCAAGTAATAAGTTAGAATGGAGACTTGTATGTAACCAAAAGAGGGGCATACATTAGAATTTTTAGGGCTACCAAATGCCCACACCTATTAACCAAAATCATTCTTGACAAGCTTTTTCTTTAACAATTTATTGGCTTACAAGTCTTTCCAAGTTTTTTTTCTTATAAGTCTTTCCACGTTTTTTTGCTGGTATTTTTTTATGCTTATGCCAAAAAAAAATTCCACGGTGTAGGTAGAACCAAACAGGTATTTATCAGACTGTCTTCCTCCAGCGAAGGGAGTTTGGGAAGGCTAGAGGAAAGTGAGACATCCAGTAGGTCTACACGGGCTAGATCAACTAGATGTCAGAAGATCAGAAGAAAATTCGATAAATGTATGAATTTTTTTCTCCAAGGAGGGGGGTCATGTTCCTATGATGATGAGACAGTGGGAGACATTGACATGCCCTTAAGGTACCAACACCTAGCGAAACAATGGGTTCCTAACGATCTTCCTAAAGTAAACATTGATTTTTGTGTAAATGAGAGGATATATAGAATTGCACCGTCCTCATTGCATGGATTGGGCTTGTTTTGCATGGACGGCATAAAGGTTGGATACGGTAGATATACATAATTGATGGAGTATGTTGGACCCTATTACAACTACAGTGATTGGATGTGCCTGGTCCAATATACACGAAGTATGCGTAGATATGGGTTGTCAGCGAATTATATACAACTGAAAGACAAAGCTCAAAATAAAGGAGCAATGATGTACATGGATGGAAGGCAAAAAACAACAGGTAATATTGCAGGGTTTATAAACAGTACACAACCAGGGTCTACATTAAAGCAACCCAACTGCATATTCGAGTCGCGTGAAGGAAATCGTGTCTTTGTATGTGCAATTAAATCAATAGCTGTTGGCGAAGAACTGCTTATTGATTACAATTTGAATCGTGTAGATACAAACAATATTAGTATGGTTGTGGCACAACAAACAATTTAACCACCCTTTTATTATTTATTTTAACGCCTATAGGAATTTTTGTTAGCATATAATTGAAATTATATACTTTTCATGTTTCCTTATGTAACTTTTAGTATGTTTTTGATGTAGGGTTCTCACAGGGGCACCTCCATCTCCGTAGATGTTTGTTGACCCGAGTCAAGGTAGCAGGTATACATCGATATTGCCAATGTAATATTAAATTTAAGATGGACATACGAATACGTTGTTATGTATTTTCATTAGTATATTAGGTTCGTTTATATAATATTATCGATTTTCCATGCAGAGTGTTGATTAGGGAAGCCAACCGGCTAATGATCAACCGACTACAGGCATCAGGGCAATAGCCAAACATGAATGTAATTCTCCATTTCAAATACTTTAAAATTGTAAACATGTCTATCGTGACGCATTATGTTTATTTTGTTATGTATTCTTTCGTTTTTATGGTTGCGTTCATGATGGTAATGTTGTCTACCTTTTTTGCAGATTGACTGGGGAAACTCCCCAGCTGTTGATCAAATGACTAGAGACTTGAGGCAACCATTTAACCTAAATGTAATTCCACATTCTAAATACTTCAAAAATGTACACATATAAAACATGTAGCATAGTGTTTATTTTTGTTTTTGTTCTGTATTTGTTAGCTTATACATATTGCGTTCATTTTGATAATGTTCTTTACTTTTTTTGCAGGTGGCTGATCGAGGTAAATCCCCATCTGTTGATCAGACCACGCCATCAGCTAGGCATGAGGTAATCCTAGATGTAATCCCTAATATAATTATTTGCGCACACTATATTTTCAAAGACTAAGCAATTTTTTATATATTTCAATTGCAGACAGGGGATTTCATTTATCAAACGGTGTCTCGAAAATCTTTACAGAATAAGGTCTCTCGGTTGATGAGAGATAGTGAAATTAGAGAGTCTACAGAACCATTGAGGGTGCTACAAAGGACAAGGGAAAAACAAAATGAGGAACTGATTCGTCTAACATTGGTAGTTCCACTAACATAAGGGCTTGAACAAAGGATTCAATTATTGTTACAGCAACATAAACAAGTGGATGTAAGTTATCGAATAAAAATGTAAATTCATTTATAAAAACTTTATAATATTTGATTTAATATGCTGTTGAACTTATAATACAATGGGTTTAATTTACAGTGCGCTATGGAGATTATCAGTGGTGGTGAAGGCAATGTTGGTCCCAGTGACCAAACCACTCCATGTACACCACATACTGCTCTTATATTGTCCACTGAACAATCGGCAACATGCTCTGTGACAACACTGAGGGCAGCGGAGGGTGCAGCCGATGTTGCCCCACCCACAACAGATGCTGCAGAAGAAGGGGTGTATGCAGGGCTAGATAGAGATGTGGAAGCATTTCCTGGATCTTGTCATGTGACTAGCACTGGTTCAATAAAGTGTACATTTTTGGTGAATGAAGAACTAGTTCCAATAAAGATAGAGAGGATTCCAGGTCATTATAGATTGTTCAATTTTTTTTTTATAATTTTTGTCTAATATATCGATAATATTTTCTAATGTTGACTAATGATGGCAATAATGTTTTGCAGGAAATGATATATTTTATAAACACATGAATGATTGGCCTTGGAGATCTTTGAGCCCACCATCCCCATAATGTGGAACAAGCAGCCAAAATATTTAAAGGATGATCTGACTAATCGCTTGGTTAGTCTGTTCGGAAAAGATACATTTGTTACATCGAAGGTACTACAGAAGGCTGGAAAACATCTAAAGATTGTCCGAGACCAATACAGGGTTCACCTAAAAAATAACCCTAGGTATGAGTGCCCTCCAATGATTCCATCTATGGAGTGGAAAGCCCTGGTGGAAGATGGAAAAGAGAAGGGCCTGAGAAAATCAGGAAAGATACCACCAGGTGGAACAGGGAGGTATGCAATACATTCCAAAATGTAGTGGTAAGCCTTATTATTACTAGTTTTTATATCAATTTTGGTACATCGACTAGTGTATTTAAAAACTTAATTAGGCTCTCGGACACATCTAAGGCCACAAAGGCAAGAGTTGAAAAAATTGGCCAACACAAGCTTGGCCTTGGTGGTTACTCCAACTTGGCGGCCTGATATGTAAGTATCGCAAAACCCGAATCCACATCCAAATATCATACAGATTATTATTTTTGTTTTGTTCTGACAAAAGGATTTAAAATTAATGACATCATGCAAATATGAGGCTGATCGGTTCAAATAATTGCCTAGTGCAGATTACATGAAACTTGGCTTTGAACATGGCTTTGACGCTGTTGTTGAACACCGGAGAAGCTTGTCTGTGAATACTGCACGATCTTCTGCTAATCCATCTGGTGCCCAGGTATGTGAAAACTGTATAGTTTAATGATAATTTATTAATGCTCATGCAATTTGTTCCTTATAAATAAACTAACGTAAATTATTTATTCATTTTTGTGCAGGAAAGTAATGATCTTGTTCATGTTGATGATGTAGTACTTGACCAACCAAACGAAGATCATGCTGCTCATCCTGGTAATGAATTTATTAATGTGCTACTATTTTTTATAGACCATTGCAGATGATGAACATTAATTCTAATTCTACACAATTCAACTACAGAGCATGTAGCTACAGATCATAACACGGAACAGGTTGGGCCAGTACGAGATAATGTTGAACATGTTGATGTGCACATGGCAGGTAAAAACACACATTCATAATGTTTTTTAAATGAAATACTTGTATTTATCAAAATATAAATATATTAATGAAATATTTTGACATTATTGCAGAAATTCATTGCCCCTCGCCTAAAGTTCAATCTTGCGAGGAGACTAGTAGGGATACCGATGATCAAATTCCCGAAGATGTGACTCTAACTAAATATTTAAAGAGAAGAAAAGCAAAAAGGAAGTGACTAAACAAATTTTGAGTAATTCTTATTTATAAAAAAAAAGTAATGCTTTTTTCCTCTGTTTCATGAATGAATGCTTTACTGAATTGTTTACTGATATTTTTTTTCTGCCATTGACTAAATTAATGTTTTAATGAATGAGTTAATGAATGGTTTTTTCAGCTGTTGAATGATTGAATGGTTTAATGAATGTTTTAAAGAATGATTTAATGAAATCATTTTTCAACTATTGAGTGAAATAATTTGCATTGTAGATGCATTGTTATTTGCATTGTGAAATAGTGAAATAAATTGTTATTTGCAAGTATAGGCATTGGGTTTGGGGAGTTGAGAGTGATGTCAGGGGGGGAGAGGGGCCATAAGAGCTTCCACCTTCACGTGGTTGGTTCTGTTTAGTAGATAATATTAAA
>LPNX010256736.1:163772-259311 GCA_001517045.1 Pseudotsuga menziesii | reverse complement strand
AAAGGTAAAGCATAAGAAGACAGTGTGAAGATCCAAAAATCAAGGTATAAATATGTTTTCTTTTGTTTGATTGAGTTGTGTATTGGGTATTTATGCATGTGCACACACACACATTTAGTTGATGATGATGATTACCATACATAGAGGCGAACTTTGTTATATTTGATCTAAACAATTACCTTAAATATTTTGATTTATCGTGATAACTGGCCCCTTGGTAATACCATATAGCTAGGACAACAAAATTAAATGTAGGCATTTCATTACAAGAAATTTGATAGGCATTTGAGTTTGATGGAAATATGGAAGGTCAAAAGATAGAAAAAGATAGATTGACTTGTGAGGAAAATGGTATCTGAAGCGTTGTTTCCCTATTATTCCGCATGAGTATATTGTTATCTGCCCCAGTTTATCTTTCTCCAGTAGTTTTGTAATTTGTTTATTAATCTCATATCTTGTTCAAATTTAATGGTTGATTGTGCAGTGGTAAACCTATGTTTATATTTGTGCTTATCCCTGTAGGTTGTGAGTTGGGCATGGTACACATTGGTATTTTCAGTTTCCATTGTAACTTTTCACCCCATTATACACATTGGTATATCAACATGAATTACCAACTGAGTTAACCATCCTTTTAAGGGGTTATACAAGTACTCCTTAGCCTGAAAAGAATGCTTTCGGAAGGAAAAATTCAATTATATTGTTGAAATTTCCCCATAACTCAAATATGACCCTAACTTGGTTGATTTTGCAGGTCTTTTTGATAGGTTTTAGGGCTAGAAACGATACTAACACTGATCAGTAATGAAAGAGTCCCTAAATTTCCCTACTAAACAATTAAATGGGGTCATTGTAAGGCATAAAGTAACCTTTATCAAGGCCAAATTATCCCAACCCCTGAAACATGTCAAGTATGAAACCCTAACTCTGACTTTTGACTGGTTTTTTTAGGTTGCTTATCAAGTTTGTGGATGTAGACAAGAAGATAGGTGATGCACTGGAGGATCTAAGGCTAAATAGGAAGACCAAAATTTGAGGGTGGCTTATAATTTGAAAATTGTTATTATTTTTGGATTATTGAATTTTATAAATTTCTAAGGTTTTCTAGTTTATAAAAATGCAGATCTAATCTAACACTACACCAATCATGCAAATTCGTATATTTACACATGAAATACTACTATATTTACCTCTAGGGTTTGTTGGAGGATCCTAATTAGGGAAAAAATCAGATATCTAAGGACAAACAAGAGAAAATTCCTTCAAGAGGATGTTTTATAACATGTAAAAGTTGACAAAAGCTAGTAAAAATCCCTAATTCAGAGAAAACGCAACATTACAACCACCATTCAATCCATAGAAGCATAATTTCACCAAACTTTACCAATGGAGCAACCAAGAAAACCCTAGATCCTCCTTGTGCTTGTGTTCTTCCAACAATGCTAGCATCAATCTTGCATGTACATGAAACCCTAGAATTCACCCATCATTTTACCATAAATCCAAAGAAGAAATAGTAATATATTTGATAAGTTTCCCCTATGAATCCATAGGCAAGCCTATATCATTAGAATGCATTAACAAAGCTAGAGTGGGAGTTTTAAGCAAAAACTTTGAAAAAACATACAATTTATTTTTGTGATCAATTTTTTCGTGGGCTTCATTTTGCTTGTCAAAAGCGGGCCAATCTAATGCTCCTGCAACTCCACAGCCATTGTAAACCAGTCTTTATATGGAATCATTGGTTTATGTTCTTCAATATGAAGGCCCTCTTAAATATTTCCTCTTTGTACGAAGTCATAGACAATAAGGCATTCCTTGCCCCATGCATAATAGCTAATACAAAGTAGTTAGATGGTAATCGTTGTGCTTAATACTTAGCCACCGATGCTGGTTATAATAGAACATTATGTTTGCTTGTAGTAAAAAGCAACTGTGAAGCCTTATAGAGTTTCTCTTCTTCCGGCAAATACTTTATTATTAGACCATGAGATATCTCAACTTCAATATCCATTTGTTTTAGCATCCAAAGCCTTCATAGACTCCATTCACTGCATCAAAGGCATTGACCCACTGACCATTGGTATTCTTATAAATAAATCTTTCATAAATGCTTTGTTTCCATCTCACCAAGAAAATAAAGGGATTCACTAGCTGCGAAAGGATTGGATGCTATAAACTCATGCTCCCAGCTTTCCATTTTTATGCAACACAAAGCATAAAAATGGAAAGCCTATATAATAAATTACAAAGGGAAATGCATGATAAATTTGGATAAACTGGGTTATAAGGGAGATCAATGTTTTTCCTGCATTTCCAGCCTCTCCCAGGGATCCACCTGTCACTATTTTGTTGTCTAAGTAACGGTAGAGGGAATCGTTGTCTTTGAAAGGAAGTTGAGCAAGGATACATAGTGATTTAGATTTGGGAAGGTAAATTGTTGTCTTTGCTGTATTTTTTGCTTGCAAGCCAGTAGGATAAGGTGTTTCTTTGGTCAATATAGATATTGTGGATGGATTTCGCTGAGTGGAGTTTGGACCTCAAGCCCCAAGAGATGAGGCAATAAGTGTAGCTTTTAAAAATTTAGTCCAGTTAGGTGCAATTGTTTGTGGCTAGAAAGGCCTAAAAAAATTAACTGAATCTGGTTTGAATCTCATCAAGCTGGGTGTAGAACCTCGATTAGGGATTTTGAGTTTTTGGGTGGACAACTGTTGGGTCGACAGCTGCTGCAAATGCAAATAATTTTTTTTGTTTTTTATATATGTTTTGAGGTTGACAGTATTGATCCGTGACCTTGTGGTCTGTATTTGTCTCACTCTGCCCTACAACTACCTCTCTCTCTCTCTCTCTCTCTCTCTCTCTCTCTCTCTCTCTCTCAAGTATGTCCATTGTTTCATTAGTGACTTGTCTCCTAAGAGACAAAGTGTGATCGTATTATAAATCTGAGTATAGAAATTAAGGAATGTCTAAACCACATTGTTTTCTTCTATTTGTCCATTTATAATATTTTTGAATGTGCTTGACTAATTCTGTTCATACATATCCTAGGTAACTGTAATTGATGGATGTACATAGTGCTGATATGTAGTAATCCTGGCTTGGTTTGGAGAAAAATGGGTCATAGCATCAACTGAATGGATATTTAGTTTTGACATTGAGGAATCATGCAAAAACGAGTAAACAGAGCTCTATAATTGAATCACATAGACTTGGAGAAGGCTCAATTGGGTCTTGGGCACAGCTACAGCAGAGCCAACGTGAAATTCAATGTCGATAGAGTGGATAACATGGTTATACAGGCTATCAGTCTTCTCGAAACCTTGGACAAGGACATCATGAACACCTTCTGCATGAGAGTAAGGTATTGCAAGTTTAAACTTAGTATTGTTTTTACTTTTTTTTGGGTTTTATATGAAACAAAATTTAAGATATTTCAGTCAGGGTCAATTCTAACAGCTGTCAAGTTGAGTTCAATTTCCCATAAGTGTCTTTTAATTCTTTAGTTAGGACTCATGAATCATATTTATACTGAAAGGTAAGAGGATTTGTTTATTAACTTAGATTTATATTAGATCCATGATTTCTTTGTTCTCTGAGAAGTGTTTTAAAATCACTATATTTGATATTCCCAAGGAATAAATAAAAATATACATTTGAATAGTCCTGCGAGGACTCAAGTGTGTTGGATACTATTTTGTTGTCCATCATTCAAAAACAAAGAAATTTAAGAAAACTATTAAAATTCTTCCTTACATATTCTCTAGGATACTCAATTTTTCATCAATACAGAATCATCAAAAGAGTCCTAATATCTAAACCAGCAATACAACAAGACGAGCATAACCAGTGTCTACATCCCTCAGCTATGACTCCAAGCTAATCTGCCATTAAGTGGTTATTAGTACAAGTCTTTTCTGAATCAGATAGGAAGTGACTTTTGTAAATTCTTGTTTGGTTTAGGTCCCCTTTTGTAACAACAAAGTATATTTAGAAAGCTTGTCTGCCATTGAGTTGAAATCACATATTTTGAATCACATAGACTTGGAGAAGGCTCAATTGGGTCTTGGGCACAGCTACAACAGAGCCAACGTGAAATTCAATGTCAATAGAGTGGATAACATGGTTATATAGGCTATTAGTCTTCTCGATACCTTGGACAAGGACATTAACACCTTCTGCAAGAGAGTAAGGTATTGCAAGTTTAAACTTAGTTTTGTTTTTACTTTTTTTTGGGTTTTATATGAAACAACATTTAAGATAGTTCAGCCAGGGTCAATTCTAACAGCTGTCTTTTATACAGGGAAAAATCTCAGAATAATGGTGAGGTACCATTACTGGAACAGGCCCCAATCATGGGAACATACTCAACATACTTGTTTTCTGCAGGCCTGCAATCCATGACAGGAGAGGAATTGACCGCAAACAATGAACCATGTTTCTTAGAGAAATTTGACAAAATTGGTAGCTCTTTAGTGTTTTCTCTCAAATCCATCAATGACTATTCAAAAACTTGTTGATTCTTCTTGCCTGTATTCTCAAACTTAGGTTTGTTCTCACTTGTATTCTCAAACTCATCTCCCAAAATGTCTGACAATTTTGAATGTAAAGACTCTCTCTTTGATCCCTTTGACACACTCCACATATTAACCTCTGCTCGATCATCTGAGCTGCTTGTCAACTCACCAATGTCTGGTCCAAGCAAGTTTCCTTCAGTGGTCAAATTCTAGGCTGAAACCATGTGGGGGTGAGTGAAATATTTGGATTTTTTTTTAAATCCACCAATAGGCATCACTTTTCTAACGTTCTTTTGACACTTTGGTAAACCCATCTGACGACCGTGTCATGACTCCGAATCTTCCGCCCGTCGGACGACCGACGGTTAAAGTGTCGGACCACGTCGGATATTCGACGCGGTCACCATGCCACCGACCCTTTTCCCGTTGGAAGGCTGACTCTTGTAGTGTCGAATGGCATCAGATTTCTGACACTCTATGGATAAAAATACCGACGGCGTCACTATTCCTCCAACACTTCTATCTGTCGGAAGGACGACGCTTCAAGGATCGGAGGACGTCGAATTTCCAACGGTTAATGCAATTATGATTGGCACTTTGGAAGGGAAAATGGTCGAATATGTGACACAATAGTGTGTCAGATCTTCATCCCACATTAGTATAATGTCTAAGATCTGACGTTACGCCACCGATGGAAAAAAAAAAGTGTACGTATCAAAAATGCGACAGAGAAGTGTCAAATTTCAGACATGCAAGGTGTCGGATTTTGGGTTGAAATTTTGTTGTGATCTATCTCCTACCACAATCCATGTATTTGATGCCCAACTTAAATCTAGCTGCATCCTGGTTCTTTCTTAAAATCATTTTCTTTCATCATCTTTCTTACCCTTGCAACAACATCCCATCTTCTAGATACAACATAGATGTTTGAAAGGAGTACATATGTTGAATAGTTCTTTGGTTCCAACTTCAAAAGGCATTCGATCGCATGTTATCCAAGGTTTTTGTTTCCATGAGTTCTACTATAATTGAATAATGTTCCCCATAAAACAACATCAAGTTCAAATGGAATATTGTCAATGAAGAACTTTGTTGCATCAAGATGCATGTCCCAACCTAGAAGATCAATCATACATGCATAGTGTTCAATTTCTAGAATTAAATAATGGTCTCGATACATTGAGTTAAATTAGGAGTAACCTTCATCTATCAATATTGCATGACTGCATGGAAAAGTAGGGTAAAATCATGATAAAAGCAGGAAAAGCAAAAAGAAAGCAATGCAAAAGTAGCAAGGCAAGAAAAGAAGGAAAGTCAAAGACAACGAAAAATCACAAAGCAAGATCTTTCTATTCCAACTCATGAAGGTGCATTGGTCAAGGAGACTTGATAATTAATTCATATAATATATAAGACCAATCAAGTGTGCACCATTCATATATTTTTCTAGTTTGAATATTGAGTTGAGAGCTATCAGCTTCTTTGACTTGGGAGATGTGCTCCTAGTCTCAATCGAGAGGTGTGCCCTAGTTTCTTTTCCATACATATGATGAGATTAATGGATTCCATCCATTGATGTCAATTTTTTGCATATTTTGAGTATAATTCCAGTTAAGTTTGATCTTTTTTAGTGATTGAAGAGTTCAGTGTTCAAATCTCTCAGCAACTCTAGTCTTATTTCCTAGACTGTGATGCTTTATGCCTAGGAAGGCTATATCTAAGCATATATGAGATTCATTTAATCATATTAAAGTTTATTTCAACTTTATTATGTATATATGTAATTTTTATAGCAATTCAAATTAAAATTATTGAGTTCCATATGAACTTTTGCTACCTAGTCTAGATTTCTATGTGAATTTTACTAGTTTTACAGTTTCTTGCATTAAACAGACAAATATCCATGACACTATTTCATTATTGTTCTAATATATCATTAACATGCTTATTAATAAGTTCCATGTCTTATTTTAATAATTTGTGTCCATATTCAAGTGATTTGGGACCCCAGAAGTTGTCCCTTTGAGTAGTCCAAAAAACTAGTTTGCTTGGTGTGAACCTTTTAGACACCCAGTTCAGTTTCAGTCCTACATAAAATTATTTTTACTGATAAATAAAACCATATCATAGATATGAAATCTTCCTTGAATTAAATTCCCTCACCATTGGTTTCTGGGAATTGAATAACAAAGGTTTTAGTTTGCATATCTTGGGACTCCCATGAACCTTTGAATAGACTTTATCCTGGATGATGCTCAAAACATAAATGGACCCAAAACATTCTGCATAGGAACCTGATACTTCATGACCATCTCCCTTCCTTATTTGTACCTCCTTACATTACCTTTGATCCATTAATCAATTCAAACTCCTTGCAACAATAGTTTATTTGATTTTTTTCTTGCAAGGAGTAGTTAATGACCAATATAATTTGATTGGATCATTATAGTGGTATTAGAGCATGGTCCTCTACACCTGTTAGTAGCAATACCAAGGTCATTAAATTCCTAGTTAAAGACATATTTCATATTCCACTCTCAAGTTGCAGTCATGAAGCTAGTCCCAATTATTGAAGATGAATACTTCGGGCCATATGAGGAAGAGGAAGTCGTCTACATATACATAGGAATTCCACGAGACGAAGATGGTTACTTCTGTCACTAGATATTTGATGAGTATATTATTCTTTGTCCACTAAGGTCTAAATTTGTTAGTGATAAATAAAATCCAAGAAGGACTCAAAGACATGAACATACAATGGATCCAGTTGCTTCCTACTTGATGAAATTTTTTCGATTCTCTTCATAGAGAGTCTCCAGCAATTTTTATCTTAATAGAATCAAGAGATAAGTTTCATCGGGTTTCTTGGAGAAGAAAGATCCAATGAAAAACCATACTGCAAAGGATAAGAGCATAAATATTCTAGAGAAAGAACCATGTAGCGCCTTTAATGAATACATTGATGAGGAAGAACAATAAGGGCTTGCTTGTCCAAGTCATTTTCATGCGACTGATGAAATGGATATCCAAAGGTTTCAACCCTTGGAAGAATATCATCTTGTTAAGGATCATCTTTGTTAGCCACAACATTTGGGTGGATCACTTAATGAGAGTGAAGAGAATATCATAGCAGCCAAGGATCTTTTTGTCGATGTCTATGCTTTGGTGTCAAGATGTTTTTGAAGGTCTTCGGAAGAAATATTGAAAGGAGAATGTTTATTGGGACATTTTGAAACTATCATAGAAGAAATGGAAAAGATGAAGGAAAAATAAAAGAATTTTCTCTTCGATAGGAATCAAATTCTTGAGGTGACCAAAATTTACTATCTTGCACATCATGTACTCGAGAGAGAGGAAGATGAAGCAGGAAGGATTGGTAGAGAATTGGAGGTTGCATATGTTTCTTTAGAGAGCACCCAAAAGGACCTTCAACAATCAAATATGAACATCCAAAAACTATAAAAGGAGTTGAATGTTCCACACCTTTCATATTGCATGGAAGGAAATACTTTGGGTATGATGGAGGAATCCCATGTGGAGGATGAAGATGAGAAATGTCTCGATTCACAAGTGTTGGTGAAGGGAGATACCATATAATATATTGGAAAAACCATGTGTCTTATTTCAGAGGCACATATAAGAAGACATACCAATCAGATATCTAAGCAAAGGTACTTATTTATGTCCATGGATTGGATAGGTGAGTGCATAGTGGATATGGATATCCAAGGATACACTAGTATTTCTTTCCTTGGAAGAATACTTACTAGCACATCATTCCATGAGCCATCATGTGAACAAAGAGATCAATCTGAATGGCATGTGCATGAAGAAGATATTATCATGGAGAAGGTTGGTTGTTGGTTTATTGGTTAATACTGAGAGGGGGGGGTGAATCAGTATTGTTATCTTTTTACTAATTTAACAACTTTTTAAATCTATCATTAAAATACATAACAACAAGAATTCATAGAACAAAATTTTAACGTGGAATCCCAATAGGGTAAACCACCAATACGTCCTATTACTGCAAAATTGTTATTTACAAATAGTTTTTCCTGCTGCTACAGACAAGGATGGTATTACACCCTATTTACCAAAAACTACTGGAAGGAGGATACGACCCCTTGGTTTATCAGCTACTACTGAAAGGATGCTATGACACCCTATTTACCAACTACCACTGGAAGGATGCTATGACACCCTAGTTTATTAGCTGCTACGGAAAGGATGCTACGACACCCTATTTACCAGCTACCTATGGAGGGAGACTACGACCCCCTGTTTTATCAGATGCTACTAAAAGGATGCTATGACACCCTATTTTTTCATCTATGACTGACAGGATGCTCCTACACCCTATTTACCAACTTCTGCTGGAAGGAGGAAACAACCCCCTCCAGGCCTGTTGCCTGCCCTAGCGCCACCCTACCACCCTAATATGTTCTTTGTAATATGCTAGATTTCTTCTCCCTCCATACTCTATCTCACCCACTGGTCTATGTTTCTAATTTTATGATGTATACTTCTAAGACCCTTCTCTCAGTCATACCTCTATGTATAAGTACCTTCATGTTTCCTACGGACGCATCTCTTTATTCTGGAAACATACCCTTTCACAATCATGCCCTTTCAAATATGATAGCCACATATTTTCAATAATATGTGATTAACAATTTTTAATTAAATAATTAATTAAAAACTTCTTGATCACTTATGATCTGTGATTTCCCTTCTTCTCTCATCGCAGGATCCGTCAAACCAATTCCTATGGACCTCCTCTCCTCTATCAACGGAATACTCTATCTTTAGACCTTCGAGCTTCTCTTTTTCTCACTCCTGTGGGCTTATTTTCCTCCTCTGTGAGATCTCTATGAGCTATCTTCATTTTAGGCTCATCTATACACATTTCTCTCACAAAACATGGGATTCACCTTCCATCTATGAGCTTCATGTTGGGCATTCTTCTTTACCATTTATGGACGCACCTCAAAATTCATTTCCACAGCTTCGCTTAACATTTTTGGGTGCTTCCGTAATCTCCTTATCCATAATCAATCCAAGATGTTGATATAATTTTTGAGTCTCTCCGATCTGTTGATCTAGCACATAGATTTCTCCCTCGAAATCATATTTCTGCACCACGGTTTCCTCATCAACAATTCCCCACCGTTGATCTTCGTCAGTCATTTTCCTGACTGTTGATATGATTTTGAAGTCTCTCTGGACCGTCGATCTAACACATATATTTCCTCCTCAAAATCGTATTTCCGCACCACAGTTTCCTAATCAACGATTTCCCACCGTTGATCTTCATCGGGCGTTTTCCTGACCGTTGATCTGAAATAAGATGAGGATTGTGGGATGCGGAAATGTAACATTTCCTCAAATATTATCTCAAATTTCCATAGGATCCTTCCCGCAAGATTCTTTCCACAATATCCTTTCCACAAGCTCCTTACCGCAAGCTTATTTCCGTAATTCTTCATCCACACCATCAATCCTTTGCGGAGTCTTTCCCAACCTTTGATCTTCTGTATTGTGGGTTGCAGGTTGCGAGTTCATTGAATCTTTAAACTTTATTTCCATATTTTTCTTCTACATCGTTGATCTCTTTTTTGTGGAACTAATCTCATCAGTCTGATATTCTGGATTGCAGGTTGGGGGTTCATAGAATATTTAAACATTATTTCCGCAATTCCCTTTCTGCATTTTTCTTTTGCACCGTAGATATCTTTTTAGCGGAACTAATCTCAGCCGTCTGATCTTCCGAATTGCAAAACTTCATCCTTCTGCCTATCTTTTGTGGAACTGATCCTTAACCGTCGGATCTCGTGCAGGATGTTTCATGACCGTCAATTTTAGATTGATTCTGGATCTCACCATGACTTTTGGATCAGCATGATTTCTTTGCGGAAATCCTCTTCGAATGTTTCTAATAGTTTTGAAGACTTATATACACAGTGAATTTCATCATGATGCTCATTATAAGGAAATTATAAACACTCTCGCATATATAGTTTCTCTGAAGAATTTATAAACAATCTCATAGATATAGTTTCTCTATTCTTTGATTGTTACATAGATTCTATCTCCTATTCATTTCACTCTTCTGCAGTTCGACTCTTCATTTGTCTAACCAGCTTTGTCATTCATACTGCATCTCTACTTCCACTCGACCTCTGTTCTTTTTTTCATTAACCATTGTTTACATCATACTATCAACACTGTCTTGGAAGTCTTTAGATCAGTTATTCATGTTGTCTTATCATCCATGTCCAGCTCATCTATTGCATTTGATATAAACGAACTTTTATGACATCATCATTAGGACACCATCATATTCTATGTCATCATATGTGTCATGCCACATCCTCAACTATTCCATGCCATCACTACCTTAGTGATATCATCATTAGGAAACCATCATATTCCATGTCATCATATGTGTCATTCCACATCCTCAACTATGCCATGCCATGCCATCACTACCTTATTATTTCACTGAGTTTGTCTTTCCATCATATCCATTGGTTAATCCTTTGTCATTTTTGAACACCTTTAACATCAATGACAACTATATACTCAACAATATCCCCCTTTGGCATTGATGGAAACCTCTAAACATTATCCCCCTTTGACAACAATGCCAAAGGATAACCTGTTATGCCAATGTTGTACCTATTTTGATATAGGATTTCCTATCTTTATACTTTCTGAAAAATCCCCCTATCATCATATCTCCCCTTTGTTAACTAAACTGTGTTATTTAATCAATGTATTATCATTTATCTTAACACTTCCTTTCTTGCAACAGGTTCTTGGATGATAGCTTAACTGATAGATCTATGGACTCACCCTGTCACTGTACTTCCTCTCCTTTGTGAACATTTTTGTGACAAAGTTTACACTCATCATTTTCACACTCTTCCATTTTCTGTCTAGGATACATGTTTTTTTTAAACTATGTTCATGCTGCCATATCTAATGGTCTATCCTGCTTGTAAGTTAACTAACTTCTGCTTTTACCACAATTCCTTAAGCCTATGCATTTAGATATTCAGATAAAAACCTAGCATATACTGTTGGCTTCTTTTGGATTTTAGATCTATATTATCAACTGTCCAAAGACCCATAACTTCAAATCCTCAACACAGAGATTACTTTAGTTAATTACATAGTTTCTATGGTCTCACTATCTTAGACACAAAGACTCATAACCTGAACCGTTTCCTTTGTTTTCTTCTTCGTTAAGAATGCTCTTGTCCTTTTGCAAGTCTTTTATTTCATCATCACATGTATTTTCAATACTGTGAAGATTTTTCTCTTTCCTTGGTTTTATATAATCTACTTTCACATCAACACTTTCTACAATTTTATGTAACCTTTTATTGTAACACCTATATGCCCTTTTGGTGGATGAGTATCCAAGAAATATTCCTTCATCGGTCCTAGAGTCGAACTTTCCAAGGTCATCCTCGTTTCTTTTGATGTAACAGTTACTTCCAAACACTTTAAAATATTTGGTTGAGGCCAGTCTTCCATACCACAATTAGTAGGGGGTCTTATCCTTATTCACTTTAATTTGTCCTCTGTTAAGTATGTAGACATCTATGTATACATCTTCTATCCAAAATGAATCTGATAGTTTTCCTTCATTGCTTATTTTGGCAAGATTGTCAAAACCTAAATATCCCAACCTTTTGTGCCATAACAAACTTTCTTCTACCATAATTAAGTAGCATTGGTTTTCATTTTCCAAGATGTATACATTATTTGTATTTCTCACGTTACTTCATACTTTCTCTTATGTCATCCATACACCAACCTTGATCACCCATCATCTTTGAAGAATATAGCTTTCAATATATTTCAACGTTAGATACCAATTGAATTTTTCTTAGATACCAATTGGAATTTCCTGACTTTAACTCCCCTTGAATATATGATCCTTTCTAATGTTTTTTTTTAGGGTTCTCTTTAAATCATGAGATATATTTTAGGAAAGGATCCCACAGCCATCACTACATCCTTCTTCATCACCTTCATTTTTATTGGTGTATCCTTTTACATCTCCATATTGTTTTTATTTATAATGGATGCCATTTTTATCTTTGGCATAATTATGTTCATTGCCATCTTTGGAGACCTCACTGATGTTTGAAATATTTATTTATTCTATATCTTTGGATTCTTTCTTTCTTCTCCATATTTTTCCAAGAGGTACTATGCTTACTGGTTTTTAATTTCTTTGTTCCTTGGTTTTCATATTCCATACCTTTTTCTGAGATTCCTGGGAAGATCTACATGTATTATTCTTGCAATGTTTTGCAAAGTGTCCAATACTGTGACATATGAAACAAATAAGTATTTTTCCATTAGAGATGCTGGTGTCTTCTTTCCTTATCAGCCCCTCATCTTTTTCTTTGATTCTACAATCATCGGCCTTGTGAACAAACTTGTGACAGCAATGAAAATATCCATAGAATGTATGCTTGGAGAATCTTTGATTTTTCTGCTTGTAATGACTCTTTTCTTTTGCATGTATTCTGAAATTTTTCATATTGGGAGGATGAGAATAATTATGATAACTGGACTTCATTTCCTTGTGATTCTTCTCCTTTCTGGGTGTATCTTTGGAGGAATCATGTTGACATTTAACATTTTCAACGTTTTCATGAATGATGGAGCTTGATCCTTTATGATTATATCCAAGACATGTTTTATCCTTGGGGGATCTTTGTAAGTCGAGGACTTTATTAAGAGCTTCAGTACTTTCCTTTAACTTCTCACTAACAGTCAGCTGATCTTTTAGCTTCTTTAATTCTTCCTTGAATTCAACAACTTCTTGTTTTAAGCTCTTGACCTCTTCCATACTAGCCAACACTTGTTGTATTGAATTGCGTAGATATTCTTGGAGGGTTTTTACTTCCTCTTCTTTTGACTTCTTCTCTTCTTGATATTTTGACAATTTTTCTTTCAAGACTTTGTTCTTTTTCCTACATTTTTCAATTTCATCTACAGCAGCCATGTATTGGGATTCTATGTCCACTTATGATTCCTCATCTAAGTTTGTTGTTCCTATAAATAAATTTTCTTCATCTTCATTTATTTTTTCATCTTCGCTAACATCCTCAAGAAAAGCAAGTCTTCCTTCTGCTCTTTTCTCAACTGAGTAGAGGTCTTTTATCTTGTCCCAAAGTTCCTTTGCAAAGTTACATTCACCTATATTCTCTTTGACATCATCAGGTAATCCATCAAGGACTGAAGCCATTGCCATTGAGTTACTTTTATTGTATTTCTTTTGAGTTGGAGTCCTTATCCTCTTCGGTGGGAAGCAATCAGTGATCACCGAATTCCATACATCATATCCCAATGCCTTCAGATAAATTTTCACTCTTGTACTCCAAAATATGTATCCTTCTTTTCTAAGTATTGGAGATCCATTTACTGTGTAAATCTCTTCTTGTTGATCCATAGTGGTTTTAATGAGATCTTCCTTCCATTGGTTAAACTGTAGTGAAGGAACCAACTCTGATACCAATTGTTGGTTTATTGGTCAATATTGAAAGGGGGGGGTGAATCATTATTGTTATATTTTTACTAATTTAACCACTTTTTAAATCTACCATTAAAATACATAACAACAAGGATACACAAAACACAATTTTAACGTGGAAGCCCAATAGGGTAAACCACCAATACGTCCTATTACTGCAAAATTGTTATTTACAAATAGTTTTTCCTACAGCTACAAACAAGGATGGTATTAGACCCTATTGACTAGAAACTGTTGGAAGGAGTCTAGACCCTCTGGTTTATCAGCTACTACTGAAAAGATGCTATGCCACCCTATTTAACAGCTACCACTGGAAGGAGGCTACGACCCCCTGGTTTATCAAATGCTACTGAAAGGATGCTATGACACCCTATTTACCAGCTATCACTGGAAGGAGGCTACGACCCCCTAGTTTATCATAATATACTGAAATGATGCTACGAAAACTTGTTTTGTCAGCTATCACTAACATGATGCTTCTACACCATATTTACCAGCTTCTGCTGGAAGGAGGAAACAACCCCCTACATGCATGTTTCCTGCCCTAGCACCACCCTGCCACCCTAATATGTTTTATGTAATATGCTATATTTCTTCTCCCTCCATACTCTATCTCACCCACTGGTCTCTGTTTCTAATTTTCTAATGTATACTTTCAAGACCCTTCTCTCACTGATACCTTCGTTTATAAGTACCTTCATGTTTCCTACAGACGCATCTCTTTATTCTGGAAATATACCCTTTCAGAATCATGACCTTTCAAATCTGATAGTCACACCTTTTCAACAATCTGTGATTAATGATTTTTGCACCGAGAGGCGCTCTACAGCCCAGTATGGGGGAGATCTTGTAACGTTACGTAACGTTATTTTTATTAATAAAAAATATTTTTTTTAATAATAAGCCAAAATAAATGTCGGCGAGAAAAAAAAACCTAATATGGGGGAGATGTTGTAATCTTCCTACCTAACAAAACAATAAAAAAGTATAAATTTAATTATCTGTAAAAAAATATGGGTGAGGAAAAAAACAAAATATGGGGGAGATGTTGTAATGTTTTTACTTAACAAAATAATAATAAATGTTGGCCTTGCACATGGTTTTAAAACCATAAACCATGTGCATGGTTTTAAAACCATGGTTTGCACATGGTTTTTATGCACATGGTTTTAAACCATGGTTTTAAAACCATGCACATGGTTTATGGTTTTAAAACCGTGTGCAAGGCCTTCTAAACAACCCATCGTTTTATTGTACATGGTTTAGGAGGGCCTTACACATGGTTTTAAAACTATGTGCAAGGCCTCCTAAACAACCCATAGTTTTATTGTACATGGTTTAGGAGGGCCTTGCAAATGGTTTTAAGACCATGTGCAAGGCCTCCTAAATAACCCATGGTTGTAGGAGGGCCTTGCATATGGTTTTAAAACCATGTGCAAGGCCTCCTAAATAACCCATGGTTGTAGGAGGGCCTTGCATATGGTTTTAAAACCATGTATGGGGAAATGTTGCAATGTTAGTTCATAACAAAATAAAAAATAATAATAAATATTATATGTGGGCCATAAATAATATTAAATATTAATAATAAATTATTATATGTGGACCTTAAATAAAAAGATGTGTCTTTTGGTTTGAATCAAATCAATGGATACCTACGAAGAGATTTGATCCCTCTTGGCGCTTGATAGAGCCTAGGATTTGGATCCACGCTGGTTAATTAAATAATTAATTAAAAAATTCTTGATCACTTCTGATCTGCAAGCTCCCTTCTTCTCTGATTGCAGGATCCGTCAAACCAATGCATGTGGACTTCCTCTCCTCTATCAACAGGAATACTCTATATTCATACCTTCGGGCTTCTATTTTTCTCACACTTGTGGGATTCTTTTCCTCCTGTGTGAGATATCTTCATCGCAGGATCTTTTGTACATGTTTCTCTCACAAAACACAGGCTTCACCTTCCATCTATGAGCTTCATGTTGGACATTCTTCTTTACTGTTTATGGACGCACCTCAAAATTCATTTCCGCAGCTCAGCTTAATGTTTTCTGGTGCTTCCCCAATCTCCTTCTCTAGAATCAATCCAGATTATTGATCTAATTTTTTAGTCTCTTTGGTCCGTCGATCTAGCACATAGATTCCCCCCTTGAATTTGTATTTTGGCACGACGGTTTCCTCATCAACGATTCCCCACCGTTGATCTTCATCAGGCATTTTCCTGACTGTTGATCTGATTTATAAGTCTCTCCGGATCATCGATATAACGTATAGATTTCCTCCTCAAAATCTTCTTTTCACACCATGGTTTCCTCATCAATGATTCCCCACCATTGATCTTCGTTGGGCGTTTTCCTGACCGTTGATCTGAAATAAGATGCGGATTGTGGGATGCGGAAATGTAACATTTCCTCAAATTGTATCTCGAATTTCTGCAAGCTCCTTTCTGCAAGATTCTTTCCACAAGATTCTTTCTACAAGATCCTTTCTGCAAGATCCTTTCTACAAGATTCTTTCCACAATTCTTCATCCCCTCCGTCGATCCTCTGCGGGGCTTTCCCGACCTTCGATCTTCTGGATTGTGGGTTGCGAGTTCATTGAATCTTTAAACTTTATTTCCATAATTTTGTTTCCACATTTTTCTTCCGTGTTTTCGATCTCTTTTTAGCAGAACTAATATTAGTCGTCTGATCTTTCAGGTTGTGGGTTGTGGATTCATAGAATCTTTAAACGTTATTTCCGCAATTCCCTTTCCACATTTTTCTTCCACACCGTCAATCTCTTTTTAGCGGAACTAATCTCAACTGTCTGATCTTTCGGATTACGGAACTTCATCCTTCTACCTATATTTTATGGAATTGATCCTTAACTGTCGAATCTCATGCGGGATGCTTCCTAACTATCGATTTTAGATCGAATGCGAATCTCACCCTGACTTTGCGTATCTGTACAATTTCTTTGCGAAAATACTCTGTGACTGTTTCTAATAGTTTTGAAGACTTATATACATAATGAATTTCATAATGCTGTTGGTTATAAGGAATTTATAAACACTCTCGCAAATATAGTTTCTCTGGAAAAAATTTAAACACTCTCGTAGATATAGTTTATTTGTTCTTCGATTGTTACATAGATTCTATCTCCCATTCATTTCACTCTTCTGTAGTTCCACTCTTCATTTATCTAACCAGCTTTGCCATTCATCCTGCATCTCTACTTCCACTCAACCTCTGTTCTTTGTTTTGTTAACCATTGTTTACATGATACTGTCAACACTTTCTTGGAAGTCTTTAGATTAGTGATTCATGTTGTCTTATCATCCATGTCCATCTCATCCCTTGCATTTGTTATAAATGAACTTTTATGACATCATCATTAGGACACCATCATATTCTATGTCATCATATGTGTCATGCCACATCCTCAACTATTCCATGCCATCACTACCTTAGTGATATCATCATTAGGACGCCATCATATTCCATGTCATCATATGTGTCATGCCACACCCTCAACTATGTCATGACATGCCATCACTACCTTAGTCTTTCACTGAGTTTGTCCTGCCATCATATCCACTGGTTATTCCTTTGTCATTTGTGAACACCTTTGACATTGAATTACAACTATATACTCAACATTGTCCAAGCGCTATCTTGGTACCAAGAAGATTATGGGTTTTCTACATTGAAAGGGAACATGGTTTTCGAGGAGGTAGATGCATTCACACTACTTGGATTAGTCAACAATGAGGTTAAATCATCTACGTATCGGATGGATGGATGCATGGAAAAGTTGAGATCTAGAGATGGAAATATTTTTTATTTCTATGACATAAGGTTTATTGATGCATTATTTTCCTTCCAATTTGATGAGAAGTAGCAAAAATGCCCATGGATGACATTTGATGCATTCAGTATGCATGAAAGGATTTGGAGGTTCCATTTGATTAAATATGATAGAACACATGACATGGATGACAAAGGGAGTTTCTTTTCCTTTTATAAATACTCTTAGAGGGTTCAAAAGGTATTTGGATGATACACTTCCAATTCATATTTTGGGTATGGGCATCGCATGTAAATATAGATGGTTCTTGGTGGAGTCATTCATCCTGTAGTTTTGTGAGGTGCAGCAGATATTCCTATGGCTGCCTTGTGATCATTCCAATAGGAATAGAATAACATGGGAACCCTACTTGAAGTGGTTGGATGAACAGGGTGATATGGAGAGTGTTTTCCAAACACCTGCCCTGTTTGGGGATAATTTTGAGCTACCTCCATGCGAAGGAGATTTAGCTCTAAAAGAGAAGGTTGAAATATTTCCATATGGATCAGCAAACAAAGGTGTTCATTCATTCATTGGTTGGGTGGAGAGATGCACCATTGATATAAATACTTTGGAAAGAAGAAACTTGCAGCCAAATGGAATACATCTTACCATTCTTGACGTAACTATCATAACCAACAAGCATGCAATGGTTAAGTCTATACAATACTCATGGTCGAGCAGATGTGTGGTTAAGATTAACCACCAAATTTATATGCATTTCATAACACCTAAAGAGCCCCATCATGGGAATCCAATTTTGGTAAAGAAATTCTAAATCTATGATGTTGATCATCTATGCAAGAATGTAGTAAAATATGTTCTTAATTATTTTAAAGAATCAATTGTTCAGGGTATCCATTTAGTAGTGTATTTTTACAATGGAAGAATTTCATATGAGCCTCAAAAGGGGTTATTTGTACAATTTGAGGTGTTGGCAGGGGTTTTGGGACAAGCCAGCTGTGCAGCATCATGGATGATGTGCAAGAGAAAAAGACACCGCGCAAGGGGAGAATGGAGCGCAAGGCAGAGAATAGAATATTTTGTATATTTTGTGTCACATTTTTGTACTTTGACCATATTTTGTGAATATTGGTCATGATTTTGTAGAATCAGTTAAGAGTTAGTTAGGAATTCGTCCAAGTGGACCTTGAATGTAAAGGCTCAAGCCTATAAATAGAACTAGAATTGCAAGTGTCGAATAGACTGAAAGAGGCAATTAGAGAGCACTTGGTGATTTTAGAACTATTTTGAAGAACCTGTTGTTTTGTGCGAAAGTAATATGATGAAGAGGAAGTTGATCTGAATCACTATCTTTTCTATGTTTTACTGTTTTCTGCGACCCAATGATGAATTTTAGTGAATCTGTGATATGTATCTATGATGCAATGTTTCCTTGTCTTAAATGATGTCATTTTTTTAGATTTGTTTTGCACTGCAGTATGTTAAATCCTGTTATGATTGAATGATGCAATCTATTGAAGAATAATGATGAATGATTCTATGAATGCTAATGAGTAATCAGATCCATTCATGTCATGCATAAGCAGAGTAAATAGACAGATGCACATCCTCCTCTTCTATTCTGCGAAAACTTGGTTCCAACAACTCTCCCTCAAATGCCTCGGGTGTTGCTGGAAGGGGTAAAACCTGTCTGGGTCGGTGCTCAGGGAGATCGTGGTGACTTGAGGGTCGACAGAGTGGAACCCTTGTCAAATGGGATTTCTTAGCTAGGTATGTGTCAACAAATGGTTCCATTGTCAGGACCTTGTTGCGACTGAGGGGAGGATATGTGGCATCTGACAAGACCAGAAATTTAGGAGTGGCTCGACCAAAAGTTACGAGAATTTGCTGAGACAAAGAACCAGAACCCAAGACTAACAATGGATAAATGGATGGAAATGCACATACACAATGATCCACATGAGTATTTTTTCTCTAAATTTCCCATCATATTGTACGAGTGGTTGGCAGGATTTACCTATCGCAAGACAAATTTCCAAGGAGGTGAGACAACATCCTGGACCCCAGAATTGATCTAGGAGTTGTAGAAGACCGACAATAGGGCATCACGGGCTGTTGAAGTCTAGTTGGATAGTATCTTAGAAGGATATATCACCAATTTCACCTTCGATACTACCAAATCCTACAGTGAAGCAGAAAGGGAATTCTTCAACAGACCAAGAGGTAGATTCTTATTGTCCCTGCAATTGTCAATTAAGATGCTTGTCTGTGAAAAAGGAATACTAAAGATGGACCTTGAGGAGTAGACCTCTGGTGTGCGGAGGTTGTGGATACCGTGCCGAAAGGGGAGAGACGAATAGAAGGATAAGGGGTAGATGGGTGAAATTTTCGACGAGACTTTGAGAGAAGCAGCGGATGAAAGTGATCTTATGAGGGGAGGAGCAAGGTTTCGATAAGAGAAGAGGCAGAGGAAAGGGGAAGGTCCCGCTACGATCGAAATGCAAGACTGCGAAGGAATACCACACAAGACGAAGTGACCCTAGAGTGACGAAGAGGATGAACAGACTACGCCTAGGATAGCGATAAGATCAACCCCTAGCAGCAGTGTACCCATGCCTCCGCGCACTACTCCGCATTCAGGAAGAAAAACAAGTTCCACGTCGACTTTCCTGGTATGCCAGGAGCATTCTAGTAGTAGACAAGCATCTATAGGAAGAAGGCCTAGGATGGCGGGAGATGACACGAAGTTACCTTTCTTCCAGGGGAATGGGACAGACGATCCCGAGCAGTACTAGTTTCTATGTGAGGCAGTATGGACTGTCAGGAAAACTGTAGATGATGATGTCAAGAAGGGCCAATTGGCCACCACTCTTCAGGGTTGTGCACTGGATTGGGACATGAAATTTACACAGGTTCCTATGGGGACCCCTGCAAAGAAATTGGCAGAAATCAGGAAGGGACTCATTGAAGAATTCAGAAAACCAAAGTTTGAAGCATAGTACAATACAAAGTTGAAGGCTATTAAGCAATTTCCTAATGAAACCGTATGGGATTTTGACCAAAGATTCAAGACGTTAATGGTGAGGGTCAATTTCGAGATGAGTGGTGTCCAGCATAAAGAATGGTCCATCGCAACGTTGGTATCTCATATCAAACAACCACTGATGCAGTATAAGATCGTGAAACAGAGCAAGGATCTAGATATTGTAATGAGCTTGGAAGCTTCACCCATTGGAGAAAGTGCAGCTGGTATGAACCAAATTCGGGAACAACTAGCAAACTTGATGCTCTAGTTACAAGATATAAAGAAGGGTAAATAGCATCGTGGAGACCTATGGTGTACTTGATGTCACGCAGATGGACATACCAAATATACTTACCCTAATTTATGAAATTATCTATTATCAGGAGCACCGAACCCATTGAGTTGTGGCAGTGTACCATGGTGCTGCATTTTTCAAGTATATGGGCACCGACATGAAGAATGCGGATACATGCAAAAGATGGTGATGAAGCCGAAAAACCTATACTACTCATTTTGTTGATCTGTTGGGCATAAAGATAAAGACTGTCGTGCATATGACCTAATTCAAGAAATAACATATGAATAGTACTATGTAAAGGTAGAGTACGGCAGCTACAGCCGCAGGTGGTACACCCACCACCCCCACCACGAATGAAGTTTATACCACCATAGCCGCAACTGCAGTTTGCACCATATCCATAGTATAATCATATGTCAATGGCTCCGTAGTAGCCACAGGACGTTAATTCAACACACTATTTCCAACAACAGTCGAATCCCACGTAGCTGCAAGTCAATCAACCACAATACCAGCATCAAGGAGGATTCTGAGGATGAGGAGGACGAGGTTGTGGACCTATCCAATGTTACAATTGTGGCGGATTAGGTCACTACCAGAGGGATTTTCCACAATTACAGTGCTCGTGTACATATTGTACCACGATTGATCATACTGTTGAGAACTATCCACATCTAGTCGTGAGATGGTAGGCAGGAAATGTCCCGTAGTTGCAGCATCAGAACCAGTTACAAAATCAAAATCAACTATAGAACCAGAATCAACTGTAGAACCAGTTGTTAAACCAGAATCAAGTGCAGAATCAAGGTCAGAACCAAATTCCAATTCAAAACCAAAATGTGACTCAAAACGTAAATCAACCTATGAATCCACTGCTAAACCAAAATCAAGGACCGACAGTCACGACGATCTCGATGGAACCCAGAACAAAGGATGTCGATGTCGTTGTCGTCACTCATCGAGGTGCAATGACTAGGGAAGATAGCTCTCATCCGTAAATTTAGTTAGCTGGAAAGAAGAAGGTGCAGTTCGATATCGATGCTGAGAAGGACACATTCTTTGAAGCACATGATCTGATCGAAAGGAACCTTGGTAAGTGACCTATTTGCAAAATTCCCACTACTTTTGATTCTTCATTAGAGGTGGGACCATCGCAGCAGCATGGTACCTTGTAGAACTTCTTTGAGACTTGTTTTTCACTAGAAAAAGATCCCGATGCTCTTACCAATATTAGGAACTTATTGCATCGACCGACAAAGGGATGAAAGGATTCCACAGTGAATTCATTTCATAAGAAAAATACGAGCAGAGAGATGTGCATGGACATCGAAATTGGAGACTATGAAGTAGATTCAATCATTATAGATCTAGGCTCAAATGTGAATATACTAACAAAACAAACATGGCAGAAGATGGGGAGGTCAACATTGGGTTGGTCTCTAATGTAACTGCGATTGGCTAATCAGGACAAGGTTCAACCAATCGAGTGGGTGTCACACTTGGTAGTGGATGTTGAGGGCATGATTTTGATGTAATTGAAGTTGTAGAGGCTGGAGGATCCTATCCTGCGTTGTTGGGGATTGGATGGGCCAATGATAGTATGGAAGTAATCAACTTTAAGAAGTAGATGATGACATTTGAGAATCAAGACATCAGATTCATTTCTTTGATGGATCCAAGCGAAGGGCGAAGGTATGTTAAGCCAGTAAAAGATGAAGTTGTCAGGGGATGGGATCATGCTTACAATATCTTAGAAGATTAAATCCATCTAACTGCAGATGGAGAACTTGGTTGGGGCAGCGCTAGCTCTGCGTCTTCTGATTCTGATGATGCATTAGAGAACTGGAAGAATTCCATGCATGAAGTATCGGTCGGGAATTGTGGTTTGATCACACAGTCACTATGTCGCATTGCGACTGAGGCTATTGTATTACCCACTTATGAGGGATTGCCCGAGTTTTCTGCATTCCTAATGGATTTTGAAGAAAATGTATATGAACCTTAGTTCTTGTTGGCATTGGAATAAGCATTGAAGACTTCATAAAAAACCAATTAATGTATGGTCACAGTGTCGACGACTGATGACAGTTCATTTTGGAGACGCAGAAGTATACCATGCTAGACGTGTTGGAGACATTTACCACCTTACACACTCATTTTGGTCAATTTGGCCTAGTTAAACCACTATCCTAAGTATTATTGACTTAATTAACATCAAAGGAGCACTACATTACATCATCTAGATCACATCCACACCTACCTTCAGTAAAGGAGGCTAACTTAGCCTTCTCCTACATTCGGGGAGGCTAACTGGAGCACTCCGGGGGTGATCTGAGTGTCATTAATGCACCATATTTCTAACTAATGGTTACAATTAGTTAAACAGAGCAGTGAAGGCACCCTCCATCATTAAATTGATTATTTAATGATTATTTAATGAACTGGATTCAACAAAGGCACCTCCAATCACTTTTGATGTTCAGTTACACTTCAATTAACCTCATCGAGGTTCATTGGAGTCATTGATGTGCTATCACTTGATGGTTGGCTTACTGTGACATGTGTCTGACCTATTTTCATTTATACTTAGTCATTTATTGCACTTCAACTTCAGTTATGGCTCAGTTGAGTCAATTAGGGTTTTGATCAGTCGTTAACTTGAGTGTTGACTATGGCTTACATTCAGTTAAGCTAGACTCACTCATTCAATTCGAATGACCTCCTTGGGAATTTGAATTTCTTTGTCATTCATGCTTGCAGCATGATCTTATATTGTAATTACTCATTCTTTGTGTGAATATACAAAGTGGCTACTCATTTTGTAGCCCTATTACACCATTTTCATGACTTATTGTTATTAATCTTTGATGAGACTTGTGTTTAGTCCTTAGATTACTGTGGCAGATTAATATGGTATCAGATCTCATAGCGAGACAAAGCTCAGATCTCTCAAAAACAAGGTTTTTGATAGATCTTGCATGAAAATTGAGCAATAGCTCAAAAATCCAACATTGCACTAGAAGCCAAGGCTTACCACTTAATACCCCAAGTAAAGCACTTGTTGATCAAACTTGCTTGATTGACTATGCTGGGTGTGATGAAAGCATAAAATGTGCAGGTTGTCCGACCTTACATTTCCCTTTCTATTGTGATTTTCAGGTTTTTTACAGGTGAAGCATTTGCTCCAGCAGATTCAGATGGCCTCTTCAGTAGATCTTTTGACTCCATTCAATTTCCACTCATGGAAAGGAGACATGGAGATCCAGCTATGCTCCAGAGGACTCTATAGAGTCACCATGGACACTGAAGATGAGCCTGGCACTACTATAGACAAATCAATATTCTTGAACAAGAAGGATGAATCATTCGGATTCTTGTGCCTCTCTATTTTCCAGGATCTTCTTTTCCATCTTTCGGGATTGAAGACTCCAAAGGAAATTTGGGACAAATTGGAAACCCTATATGGAAAGCAGGATGATTTGAGAGTTTACCAGCTCGAAAATGAATTGATGTCTCTCCATCCTTCCAATTTCGAGACCTTGAATGACTTTTTCACAAAGTTCAAGCACATTGTCTTACTCTTGAAGCAATGCAAAGTGGAGAAGGTGGATGATCAACACATCCTCGCCATACTCTCCAAACTTGGAGCTGATTATTCATTTTTTGTCTCTACATTCCGTGTGGGGAATCTCACAACCCCTGGATGGAAGATGCCTACACTCAATGCCTTCATTGAGTCCCTAACAAGTGAACATGATAAGCTTGTCCAGATGGGGATCATCATATCCTCCCATGATCAAGCCCTCCATGTCTCGGGGCCCAAATATCTGAAGGGTAAAGGAAAGCAGTAGAAGAACCCAAAAACTAAATTCAAAGCTCCTAATCCTAAAGTTGAAAACCAGCAGCATGATGAGTCTTTTGGCTCAAGGAAGAACAAAGTTAAAGGGCATCATGGAAAGGAAAAAGTCAAGTGTTCATACTATGGGAAGGGCTTCCACCTTGAACATGCCTGCATGAAGAAGAAGCTTGATGAAGATAACTCTCTCATTGAGAGAAATCACATCAATATTCTGGAAATCTTTCTAAGGAGAGATCAGCAAGATCGAGAACCTCAGCATGAAAAAGGTCATGCCCTCATGGCAAGCACTTCGAAGTCCAAAGCACTCTTGATTGATTCTGGAGCTTCGAACCACATGATGGCTGAAAGAAAATCCTTTTCATCCTCATATATTGGAAAATCCATCCCCATCCACATGGGAGATGACTCCACCATCATTTCAGAAGGACAAGGTATGGTTGATCTTGAGAATGGCTATTTTTCAAATGTTTTGTATGTACCGTCTCTGGCATCAAATATCCTTAGTGTCTATCAAATGACACATATAGGAGTGCCTAAGAGAGTTTCTTTCAACCCAAATGATGTTGAGATAATGGAACTTGCATCCGGGAAACTCATTGCTAAAGGCCTTGCAAACCATCATGCAAAAGCCTATGAGTACTTCTCCCACTTTGTGGCGGATGCAAAGCCCACTGCTCTACTAACTCATGGAAATGAAGTTAGGAGGCTGTGGCATGAAAGGTTTGGCCATTTAAATTTCAAATATTTGCAGCAATTACAGAAAAACTCCGTGGTTGAAGGCCTCCCGGTCATCAAGGCAACCACTAGAAATTGCAAGGGATGTGTGGTTGGAAAACACACTGAGCACAAGTTCGATCAGGGGAAGGAAAACCGAGCTACATGCATATTGGGGATGATACATTCTAATATCAGTGGTCCGATGCATGTCACATCCATGAATGGATCAAGCTATCTTATGACTTTTATTGATGATTTTTCAAGGTACACATGGGTCTTCTTTCTCAAAAAGAAGTCTGAAGTATGTGAAAAAAAAATTGAACTAAAGGCCTTGATCAAGAATGCCTCTGGGCTTAAGATCAAGATCTTGAGATCTGATAATGGTGGGGAGTATGTCAGTAATGAGTTGCTGCACATATGCTCCCAAAGTGGTATTCAGGTCCAACATTCAATTCCCTACACTCCCCAGCAGAACGGAGTAGCGGAAAGGAAGAATCGGTCTCTCAAGGAGATGACCACCTGTATGTTGGAATCAAAGAAGTTGGCTGCAAATTTGTGGAATAAATCCATGCATGCTGCAGCATACATTCAAAACAGGGTTCCACACTCATCTGTGAAATGAAAGACCCCTTTTGAAGCATACTTTAGACACAATTCGGATGTGTCAAACCTGCGGGTGTTTGGGTCCACTGCATGGGCTCGGATTCCACTTGATAAAAGAAGGGATTTGCAACCGCAAAGCATAGAATGTATATTTATTGGGTATCCTGATGAATCAAAAGGTTTCAAGCTGCTGGATATCAAAACAAAATATATCATCATCGAAAGGAGTGTTAAGTTTGATGAGCCTCTTCAGGAGGTGTAACTAGTGAAGGAGAAAACTGTTGATTTTCCTTCCTATTCTACTGAATATTTGGATGATGAAATTGGGGGTGATTACCCTGATTTGGATCCTTTGATTTCTGATATTAGTGTGCATAAAACATCAGATTATGAATCAGAACCTAAAGTACAGAATCATCTTCCCACATGGGCCTGATAGACACTTTCCTCCGCAGGAGATAACATTGGAAATCCGAATGATCCAAGGAGAACCCGGTCTGATTTCCAAAGAGCAGGTGTTGCGCTCTCTTGTCCTGATAATTTGCTGTCCAAAAATTGCTATTTGATTATTATTTCAGACCCAAAATCCTACTACCATGCTTGAAAGGATCCGAGATGGCAAGTTGCCATGGATGAAGAGATGAATTCTCTTCAGAAAAACACTACTTGGGAGCTAGTTTCTCTTCCTCCGGGAAGGAAATTGGTTCAATGAAAGTGGGTGTTTCAGACTAAGGTTTCTGCTGATGGAAGCACCTACAAACATAAGCCAAGGCTGGTGGAAAAAGGTTTCTCTCAGGTCCAAGGTGTGTACTACCATGAGACCTTTGCACCGGTTGCAAAAATGGACTCCATCCGCCTAGTTTTGGCAATTTCGGCATCTAAGCACTGGGAAGTGCATCATATGGATGTTAAGTCAGCCTTTCTGCATGGAGATATTCATAAGGAGATATACATGAAGCAGCCTGAGGGCTACATTTCTGATCCATCTTTGGTTTGCAAGCTAAATAAGTCACTATACGGGTTAAAACAGGCCCCAAGAGAGTGGTATTCCAAGATGGATGCCTTCCTTCTCTCGCAAAACTTCCAAAGGTGTAGATCAGATCCAAAAGTGTATTTACAGCATTCTAATGGTCATTTTATTATTATTTCTTTATAATGTTGACTTACTGATCACAGGTAGCACAGTTGCTTCCATTTCAGCCATCAAAACTGCTCTCCACAATGCCTTTGAAATGAGTGATTTGGGGCTCCTAAAACAATTTTTGGGGCTCAAAATTGAGAAAAATTCTGATGGGATAATGGTCACTCAGTGCAAATACATATCATACCTTCTATTCAAGTTTAACATGGTTGAATGTAGGCCTGCGCCATTCCCTTTCCTTTCAGGGATCAGCCTTGAAGAAGGAAAAAGCACACCTCCCATGGACTGCACTATCTATCGACAGCTGATTGGTAGCTTGTTGTACTTGACACATTCTCGGCCTGATATCTGTTATGCCATGAATGTTGTATCAAGATACATGTAGCAGCCTCATGATATTCATTGGAAGGCATCCAAGAGGATCCTCCAGTATATTCATGGAACCAAGACCTACGGCATTCACTATGCTCCAGACTCTGAGCTAGACCTGGTTGGATACACAGATTCTGATTGGGCGGGTGATTATATTGATTGAAAGTCTACATCCGAATATGTATTCATGCTTTGTGGTGGCCCCATTTTCTTGTCTAGAAAAAAGCAGGCTTCCATAGCACTATCCTCAGCAGAGGCCGAGTATCGAGGAGCGGTGAATGCTTGCATCCAAGCAGTTTGGTTGCAAGGCATTCTTTCAGAGTTTGATCTTGGTAGTAATTTTTCCACTGTCCTCTTTTGTGACAATCAAAGTGCTATTAATATATCCACAGATCCAATTACCAGGTAGAGGACCAAGCATGTAGAGATCCACATGCACCATATCAAGGAGCTAGTGCATGACAGGACCATCATTCTGCAATACTGCCCGACTGATGAGCAGATTGCAGACATCTTCACCAAGAGATTTTCAGAAAATAAGTTCACTTACCTCCATTCACTGTTGGGGGTGATTTCATCAGGGTGATTCAGACTACTTTCAGTGTTCAGCTTGAGGGGGGGTTTTTCCCACTGGGTTTTCCCTCTTTTCCTCACTTAGTTTGTTTTTGAGCATTGTTTCAATTTCAGTATTGTACATGGTGACCTATGGCCTTAGTTGTTGGGGCCCTAGCATTCTTATGCACTTTATGTTTTCTACTCCTCTTGAGTATAGCTTAAGGTGGGTGTTGGAGACATTCCACCTTACACACTCATTTTGGGCAATTTTTCCTAGTTAAACCACTATCCTAAGTATTATTGACTTAATTAACATCAGAGGAGCACTAGATGACATCAACTAGATCACATCCACACCTACCTTCAGTCAAGGAGGCTAACTTAGCCTTCACCTACATTCGGGGAGGCCAACTGGAGCACTCTGGAGGTGATATGAGTGTCATCAATGCACCATATTGCTAACTGATGGTTACAATCAGTTAAACAGAGCAGTGAAGGTGCCCTCCATCATTAAATTGATTATTTATTGATTATTTAATGAACTGGAGTCAACAGAGGTGCCTCCAACTAGTTATGATGTTCAGTTACACTTCAGTTAACCTCATCGGGGTTCATTGGAGTTTTCGATGCACTACCACTTGATGGTTGGCTTGTTGTGACATGTGTCTGACCTATTTTCAATTAGAGTCAGTCATTTATTGCACTCCGACTTCAGTTAGGGATCAGTTGAGTCAATTAGGGTTTTGATCAGTGGTTAACTTGAGTGTTGACTATGGCTTACATTCAGTTAAGCTAGACTCACTCATTCAATTCGAATGACCTCCTTGGGAATTCGAATTGCTTTGTCATTCATGCTTGCAGCATGATCTTGTATTGTAATTACTCATTCTTTGTGTGAATATACAGAGCGGCTACTCATTTTGTATCCCTATTACACCATTTTCATGACTTCTTGTTATTAATATTTGATGAGACTTGTGTTTAGGCCCTATATTACTGTGGCAGATTAATAGGACGATACAAGAAAAGTCCTGGTGATCATCTATTTGAATGTCAAACCTTGTGGGCATCGCAACCTAGGGATGAGTGGTTCCATGCCTTTTTCCACACATTGGATGAAATTCCAAGATCGTGGTATGTATCAGCCGAACTACGCAAGGAAATAACCACTTGGGAGGAGTTGAAAGTTTGTTTTACGCATAACTTTAGCTTTGTAGATGCCAATCCAGACATCAATAATGTGCTACAACTCATGTGTGATTTGGTGCTGAAAGTGGTTCCAATCACATATCCAGTATATCCACATGCAGTCGATGATGGAATGTTATAATGTATTTGAAGGACCTGAGGACGATGATGAGCTACGAAACATCAATATCCCAGAAACGAAGGGGATTTGGGATGTCGTAGCACTGGATGTACCGACGGACCCGATAAATCAGCCATTGAAGATAATAAAATTCAACTTGGGATGGAGGAGAACCCAGAATTCGCATGTGTTGGGGACTATTGGGATGAAGAGACCATAGCAAAGATCACGTATCTGCTACATGAATTTCAAGATCTTTTTCTGACCAAATTCTCTTAAATGAAAGGGATACTAGGTGATTTAGGGGAGATGAAGATCCCATTAAAGCCAGACGCGAAACCAGTAAGGCAGAGGCCATATTTCTTGAATCCGTGATACAAGGAGAGAGTCAAAGTTGAGCTGGATAGGATGTTGGATGCTGGAATAATTGAGCCAATCGAAGAATCGAAATGGATCAGTCCTATCGTGGTCCAAGTCAAGAAAACAGGTGAAGTTTGAATCTGTGTCAATCTGATAAAATTGAATGATGCATGTATGCACAATCCATTTCCGACGCCATTCATAGATGAAGTGCTAGAAGGAGTAGGCGGTCAAGAGATGTATTCTTTCACAGATGGATTCTCTACCTATCACCAGATTAGGATCGTGAAGGGAGATCCACATAAAACCACATTTGTTACTGAATGGGTTTGTTTTCAGTATACTATGATGTCATTTGGGTTGAAAAACACACCTGCAATATTCTCTCGGGTTGTTTTCATTGCATTCAAGGATTTTATTCAGAATTTCCAACAAGTCTACATGGATGACTGGGAAGTTTATGGATTGATCAAAGACCATTTGACAAACTTGTGATTGATGCTGGAAAGATGTTGATAGCATGAGATCGCACTAAACCTAAAGAAGTGTATTTTTTGTGCACCCTTTGCGATGTTGTTGGGTCACATTGTTTGCAAGAAAGGACTGTTGGTTGACCCTACAAAGATTGCGCTCATTTTGATCCTACCGCCACCTACAAATGTGAATATGCTTAGAGCGATGTTGGGGCACACAGGATATTATCACAAATTCATAAGAGGTTATGCTGCAATCATGGCCCCTATGAAGAAACTATTAAAAAAATATACAGCATTTGTATGGAGTTAAGAATGTCAAGGGAGTTTCAACACACTGAAGGCCAAAATGGATTCTACATCGATCCTCGTTTTTCCTTATTGGAACAAGGAGTTCCATGTTCATGTGGATGCATCATCTATTGCACTAGGAGTGGTGCTTGCACAACCAGGAGAAGGAGATCTTGATCACCCGATTTCTTTAGCTAGTCGGAAGTTGTCATTTGCAAAGAAGAACTATACAACCACAGAGAGAGAAGGTCTAGCAATGATATATGCACTACAAAATTTCAGGAATTACCTATTGGGGGGCCATTTCAAGATGTTTACAGACCATTTTTCTTTGAAGTACCTAGTCAATAAGCATGTGTTGGGGGGAGGAATATGTTGCTGGATACTTCTCTTCCAAGAATTTGATTTTGAGATAATTGTGATGTCGGGCCGCTTAAATGTGGGCCCTGATCATTTATCTTGGATTAAGACAGGTGAGGAGCCTACAAATATTGAATACGGACTGTCGGATGTGCATTTGTTCAGAGTCGACATGGCACATGGCTATTATGCTCAAATAATTTAGTTCTTGGCGACGGGAGTCACCCCGAAGGAATTTTCAACAAGACAGAAGAAGCAGTTGGTGGTAAGGACCTCATATTTCTAGTTGATTGCTGGTCAGCTATATAAACTAGGACCATATTAGATTTTGCGGTGATGTGTCCTGCATGAACAAGGGAATATATTAGAAGAGGCCCATGCAGGAGTTTCTGGTGGAAACTATAGAGAACGAGCTACTGCGAGAAAGGTGCTTCACGCAGGACTCTGGTGACCAACCCTGCATCATGATGCGATGGATTATGCGCGCAGTTACGATGTCTGTCAACGCACTGGAAAGCCATAAAGAAGGGATGAGATTTTGTTGGTATCTCAGGTGACATTGTAGCAATTTGATAAATGGGCGGAGGATTTTTTGGAACCAATCAACCTACTAGGGAAAAGAACTAGTGCGCAGTACATTATTATAGCAACAGACTATTTGATGAGATGGGCAGAGGCTGCACCAGTCATGGATTGCACTGCTGTGGCAACAGCTAGGTTCCTATTTAATAACATTGTAACACGGTTTGGATTCCCCTAGATATTGATGAGTGACTAGGGAAGTCACTTCATCAACCGCACAATAAGCAAGTTGACGAAGGAGTTGCAGATACAACACAAGAAAAGTACCCCATATCATCCGCAAGTGAATGGAGCAATAGAATCATTCAACAATATATTGGACCATGTACTTACAAAGGTATGTAATACTAACTGCGATGACTAGGATTTGAAGATTCTAGCACTCTTGTGGGCTTATTGCACCACTTGAAAGTGATTAACGGGGAAAACACCTTTCAAATTGGTGTATGGGAAGGAGGTCGTCATGCTGATGGACTACATTCTTCCGAGTCTGCGCATTGCAGCAGGGACAAGCATGGACAATGAAGAAGCACTCAAGGAGTGCATGGAGAAGATGACACAGATCAAAGAGGATAGCTTCATTGTAGGTCTCCATCAGCGTGTTGAGAAGGATCGAGAGAAATCTTGGCATGATCGTCGCATAAAGAACAAACAACTTCAGCAAGGAGATTTGGTGCTTCTATATGACAGCAAGTTCATGAAGCATCTAGGTAAGTTGCAGATACATTGGTTAGGTCCATATCTTGTTAATTCCATTACTTCTGGAGGTGCAGTTCAACTACAACAATTAGGTGGAGCGATGCTGCCAAAACTAGTGAACAATAGTAGGTTGAATCCTTATAAGATGTGCCCAGAACCGAGCGGTGCTTGAGGCACTGCGCAATAATATAAAAAAAAGGTAGGATGATGGGTGGAAGGATGGCGCACCAGGAGGAAGTGGTTGCGCAATAGTAGAATTCATTAGCGTAGTTAGAAGGTCACGTTGTGATAGCTGTAGGCCCGTGACATAGTCAAACCCGCAATAAATGAAGATAGATAAAGCAGTTAACCGACAGTGCTCGTTAAAGTGATGCACATTTATGGTTGATCCGACCGTTGGATTGACATAATCGCCGACGGATTCGGGTCGTTAATGATTTATTTGGTCATGATGACCGCGTTTTCTTTGGTAATGATAAGGAGGGATCGAGATGATGCTATAAGAAGGATCTCAATGAGGGTTGGAAGCACCATTGCGTTAAGTTGAAGTTGTCGAGTTGAAGAGTTGAGCCAAGCACAAAGAAAATTGAGTGAGTGAATTGAGTGACTCTCCAAGAGTAGAGAGGGTGTGTGACTATTAGAGTTTTGGAGGATATTGGTGTGGCATGCAGAGCACCCCAGACACTGTTGAGATTTCCAGCTAGGGAGATTCACTAATCATACCAATAACAATCGTGGAAGAAGTCACTAGTATGTAAGTTTGATCGTCGATGGTGCCGAAGGGGAAAAGAAAGGTGCAGAATCTGAGCTCTTTGGTGTCGCCCAAGAAGCAACTACGCATATGGGGCCTTTGATCTCTAGTGGTGTGGAATAAGTGGCTCAAAGAGGGGTTTCCACCAAGGACATCCCTGGGTACATATCTCCCACTCGACCTGATACACAGCCTCGGTGGCTCAACAAGAACCAAAAGTATCAACCGAGGATGTCGTCGTTGCCAAAGGGGATGGTATGCAACAAAGATATCGATCCTGCAATAGTCTGAATGAAGTACGATGACCATGACTTGCTCGTGTTGGCAGACATAGCGAATGTGCCCTATGTGTCATTGCCCTCAATCAAAGGCGGGTCAATAGTGTGTGTCCTACAGGATTGAGCAAAGAGGTTAGAAAAAGCTAGATTGCTGGGGTTAATCAACATGCCCCACTTTGGGTGACTGAATGAGGAAAATTCCTGTGTCAAGTAGCTTTTGGCCTGCTTTCATGGTGGCACATTGTGGTTGGATACACCAGTTGCAATCATGGTTGATTTAATCTTCGACATCACAGGGCTACCAAAGGATGGGCCAGACCCATCGCAATATTTCAAAGGAAGGGATAATGATAAGTGGCTTGTTGCAAGGATGAAGAAGAAATATGACTTGCAGTGTGATGGGTGGGCTTACCGCATTGATAGCATTAATGACTAGGAAGTGGGTATTGGCGTACAAATTCTAGAAAGCAAGATCGTGAGGTAGAACTGCCACATCCAATGCACTTTGGGGGTGATTGTGTGTGCGGAGCAATGTGTAGAGGGGGTGCAAATGAACTGGTCACTCTTCTTGATGAACCAGTTGATGGAAAACGCAGTGGCGGTCCAAGAAAGAGAACGGGCCTTTACATATAGTTGGTTATTGATTTTAATTGCACTCGTGGCTTGGGTGGAGCCATTCGATTACTAAGGTATGGATCTTGAAGTAGTTATGGTATGCAAGGGTGCACGATATCAAAATTTGTGCTAGGTGGAGGAAGCTACAAGACAAGAGGATTGCGTGATCCAATTTTGGGTCTACTAGGAAGCACTATAGGCAGTAACTGCTAATGTTCCTCGACTATCAGAGGAAGACATAGCAAAATATCATAGGATCGCTCGGTTTGGAATCCATTCATCTCTAACCATGACGCGACCCAAACAAGAAATGGTTTTCGATGCCTTACAAATTGTCCGATGAAGAATTGGGTGCAATGATTAATGATTGGCCTACATCATGGAGGGAACTGGTCAGCTCCAAAGAAGTATCGACGGGGCCACTGGCAGACGCACCTGAAGATCCCGTACAAAAAGATGACTAGCAAAGTCACCATGAATCTGATGGAGAATCATCGACAGAGACACCCACTGATCCAAAATATTAGCACATCCTCAATTAAATCAAAACAAAGAGGTGCATGGAGTGGGCCGCAAGTAGTAGCACTGTGTCAGTAATGGAATCACAACTGATTTGGCTTGTCAAGGCTGTTAATGATACAACTAATGCGACCGCAAAGGAAATGAAGAAATTGGCACAGGAAATATTCATAGAGGTCAAAGCTAAATTGGATTCTGTATATGATGTTGTGTTGAAAAGAGCACCAGAGAGTGCGACTGTGTATGAGTACGCATCAATCAGCACCAAACCGCTGGCCAAGAATGTTCAAATTCCCTTGATTGCGATTGATGCTGGAAGAGAGGACTTGAATACCTCCCTGCAGCAGTTGCACAACATAGCATTGGATATCAATAGGCTGTCCACTCAGACATTGGAACACATGCAGTGGGTTTCCAACGAGGATTTGGTAGACAGACAGAAGGATATCAGAAACTAGTACTTGCGGTCACAAGAGAAAGAGGAGGCGATCCAAAAGGAGGTAGAATAATTACAACACGCAAAAGAGAAACTGATGGAAGAAACAACGTAAAAGATAGATGCATTAAAGAAATCACTAGAAGAGTTGAAGATGAAGACTGCCGAGGAGATCACGGAGCTGAAGAAAGAAACAGATCGACTCATTGTTGAGAAGGATCACCTTTTCGATAGTCAAGTGCAAGTATAATAGGTAGTTGTGAATGCCTGCACGCACGTCAGTGAGAACACCGCGGCATTGGATGCAGTCATGAAAGCAAAAGCGGCTTGAGGAAATTATTGTGTAGTTGCAACACGATAACAATATTTTGAACACTCTGGTGTACCCAAACACACCACCAGAACAAATTGTTGAATGGAAGGGTGCCATTAAGGAGATAGCGGCACAATTTGAAGAGATGGAAGAAGATGCAAACAAGATCACTGAGGCGACAACCCAATTCTGGGTCAGCGTTGTCCAAGATAGAGAGTTAGAGAAATTAACAAAGCAGTTGTAGGAAGAAGAGGGCCAGCTAGCGACACTGAAGACAGAATTAAGAATAATGTCACCAATTTTTCATATTACGCAGTCCACAGAATTAAAGGATTTGCAGTAAGGAGTTGGAAAGGCTCAAGAGCGACAACGGAAGCGCAATGAACAGCTAGACGAGTTCCAAGACATTGGAGTTCAATTTTCGGTGAAAGCAGTTGTTGCACTATAGGTCATATAGGAATCCAAGAAGGAGGTGACCGTGAAGCTGGTGGAGCACCCACTGAAGTAGGATTTGCTAGGAAGTCAAGATATTGCTGATAAAATTCAAGTGCAAGTAAAGGAGATCACTCAGCAGTACGATGAATTCAAGTTGAAAATCAATGAGTACACCATGTCCAACTGACGTGGCTCGAGGGCGAGCCACAATATTGTGTTGGGGGCATGTTAGAAGGGGTTTTGGGACAATCTAGTTGCGCAACATCATGGAAACTACGCAAGAGCAAAATACATCGCGCAAGGGAAGAATGGCACGCAAGGTGGAGAATAGAATATTTTGTGTCACCTTTTTGTACTTTTACCATATTTTGTGGATATTGGTCATGATTTTGTAGAATCAATTAAGAGTTAGTTAGGAATTTGTCCAAGTGGACCTTGAATCTAAAGGTGCAAGCCTGTAAATAGAAGTAGAATTGCAAGTGTTGAATAGATTGAAAGAGGCAATTAGAGAGAACTTGGTGATTTGTGAACTGTTTTGAAGAACCTGTTGTTTTGTATGAAAGTAATATGACAAAGAGGAAGTTGATCTGAATCACTGTGTTTTCTATCTTTTATTGTTTTACTTTTTTCTGCGACCCAATGATGAATGTCAGTGAATATGTGATATGGATATATGATGCGATGTTTCCTTTTCTTAAATGATGCCATTTTGTTAGATATGTTTTGCACAGCAGTATGTTAAATCCTGTGATGATTGAATGATGCGATCCATTGAAGAATAATGATGAATTATTATGTAAATGCTAATGAGTAATTAGATATGTTCATGTCGTGCATAAGCAGATTAAATAGACAGATCCACATCCTCCTCTCCTATTCTATGGAGACTTGGTTCCGGCATCTCTCCCTCGAACTCCTCAGGTGAGACCTCATACGCTCCGCGGGTGTTGCTGGATGGGGTAAAACCTATCTAGGCCGGTGCTCAGGGAGATCGCAGTGGTTTGAGGGTCCACATAGTGGAACCCCTATCGGTTGGGCTTTTTTGGTTGGGTTTGTGTCAGCATGAGGTCATGAAAGAAGTCATCTATTGGGTTCCAAAATCAGTTTGCATGAAGGAACATATGTGGGATTCCCATGATGTGCTCCTAGTTGGCCACTATCCTGGAGTGGAAACTAAGGCACAACCAAAGATCCTTCAACCTTGAAAACATATCAAGAAGAATGAAGGTGAAATGGAAGAATCAAATAAAGAGTTTCTTGAACTTGGATTCACAAATCTTCATAAGATTCCATTTTCCTCCATGGTTCCTTGGGAAAATGAAAGGGATGAATGGAATAAAGACAAGTTCCTTCTCAATATTGATCTCTACTTTGGCCATCTTCAAGGTCAAATGAAGGAAGATATTTTACAAGAAATAATTCAATTTGGCCATTACAACTACTAGGGATCCTCATGCATCAAAATTGGCACGGATGATGCATTTATGGTGTTTCCTCCATCCCAATTTTGCATAAACAAGGTGTTGACCAAATAACTTGGTAAGTATGTACTAGTTTTTAGTTATCATGTTTTGACTTCTATCAAGCGTTGGAAAGAATGCATGCACCATTTGGGAACTATGCTAACCACTTTTACATAAAAATTTGCATGCAAAGCAGCCCGAATATAAATTTGGAATGATGTGAATATTCCATATTGGCCATACAAATGAGAAAGATGGTGCCAAGAAACACATGGAGTATTTTGGGGCCATTCTTGATTGGCTGAAGAAAGTCCTCGAGTTGAGAAAATTATACCCCTACACTTATTCCCACATGTCTAATGGAATGTCTTCATTCCAAACTTGGAATTGGTATGAAACTCACATCTATATGGATCGGAATTATGAAGAATGGAATGCAAAGTTAGGGACAATCCTCTATGTTCCATGCAAAATAATAAGAGGATTGGAAAGGTTACTTGGGAGTTGGGATTTCCCAAGGGAGGAAAGGAATACATTATAATGTATGTCTCTTATTCCATATAAGCAGATGTGCAACAAGTGACCATGTCAAAGAATATTCTTCCAAATGATGAGAGACACATGGTTCATGTTCCTACAAGGGTTCTACACGTAAATAAATATAATCATCCAAAAGTATTATGTGCATGGGAAAGAGTTTTGTAATGAGGATGTGACATGGGAAGAAGAATAAAGTTACAGTACCATGGATTAAAATTGCTTGAGGACAATGAATTTCGATATGGGAGGATTGTCATGTCCCCTTTTTTTAGATCACCATGGAGTTCCATGTACGATCCCTAGTGGTATTTGATTATTCCCCTAACCAATTAATTATATGGGTAAAGAAATAATTAATTAGGATCAAATGGAATATTAAATGTTTGGGCTAAATTTAGGCAACAATTCCTAAGTTGATTTATTTATTAATTCCCCATAAATAATTAATTTTGGATAATGTGAAGAATAGATGACTAAGAGGGGCACACTAGGACAAGTGGGGACATCCATCGCAATGGAAAGTTGCATAAAGGGAAGAAAAATCTGAAGAAGGGTGCACCAAGGAAAAATAATACAAAGCAAGCAAGTGAGGAAAGTCCAACTTTTGGGAATAAAGTTAGGGAGATAGGAAAAAGTAGGAAAAGAAGGGTAAACGCAAGATAAAAAGAAGAAATTTCTAGAAAAACAAAAAGAAAGCAATGCAAAAGTGGAAAGACAAGAAAAGAAGGAAAGTCAGAGACAAAGAAAAAGCATAAAGTAAAGATCTTTCTATTCCAACTTCTCTGACTTCTCTGACTTGGGAGATGTGCCCCTAGTCTCAGTCGGGAGGTGTGCCCCAACTGCTTTTCTAGTCATATGTTTAGATTAATGGATTTCATCCATTGATGTCTCTTTGTTGTAGGTTTTTTAAGATAATTCCATTCAAGTTCCAACGCTTGTAGTGATTGAAGAGTTCAATGTTCAAATCTCTCAGCAATTCTAATCTTCTTTCCCACATTGTGATGTTTTATTCCTGGGAAGGCTATCTCTGAGCATCCTATGAGATTCATTTCAGCCTCTTCAAGTTTATTTTGATGTTATCATGTATCTCTATAATTTTTACACCAATTCAAATTAGTATGGTTGAGTTCCATATGAGTTTTTTCTGCCTAGTCTAAATTTCTATGTGAATTTTACTAGTTTTATAGTTTCTTGCATTAAACAGACAAATATCCATGAAATTATTTCATTGTTGTTCTGATAGATCATTAACATGCTGATTAATAAGTTCCATGTCTGAGTTTAATAATTTGTGACCATTTTCAAGTGATTGGGAGCTTAGAAGTTTTCCCCTTTGAGCAGTCCAAAAGACTAATTTTCTTGGTGCGAACCTTTCAAACACCCAATTCATTTTCAGAACTACATAAACTTCTTTTTACTGATAAGTAAACCATATCATAGATATGAAAGCCTCCTTGAGTTAAATTTCCCTCACTATTGGTCTCTAGGAATTGAATAGCAAATGTTTTAGTTTGCATATGTTGGGACTCCCAAGAGCCTTAGAGTAGACTTCAGCCTGGATGATGAATGAAACATAAATGGAATCAAAACATTGTGTATATGAACCTGAGATTTCTTGACCCTCTCCCTTCCTTGGTTGGAACTATTTACCTGATCTTTGATCCATTAATCTGTTCAAACTCCTTGCCCCAATAGTTTATTTTAAAATTTTATTGTGAGGAGTTAATGACCAATCTAATTTGGTTGGATCATTACACCAGACAATGCCTTATGTGCCTTAAATTTGGTTATGCATACCTAAGAACATCATCCTAACAAAATATCCACAAGCAGTTGACGCTTAAGAAATACACCATACATAATTTGAACAACTAGATTACAAGAATATTTAAGAAAACCATTGTTATATCATGTACCAAAAAGATAACTAGAGCATAGTGTGGGCATTTTGATCCATAAATCATTACACGCACATTAAATCCCCCCTTCCTTATTATCCCTTAAAGCCCCTATTCCTTGTGATAACAACGAGGCCTACAAATATAAACCAAATGGGCAAAATGAGGCTATAAGAGATTCAACAAAACCAAATTTCATTCTTCGATGACGAAAACAAGCCGATGTGGGTATGGGATAGTACACAATAGTTCACAGTTAAACAAGGTTATACCTTCCACCTTCGGTACTTGACAATCTAGATAGAGAGACAACATTTGGAACAAGATCTGTAAGAGGGTTTTCTAGCCTAAGGTGGTTTCCTTTGTATGGTTTGAAGTTCAAAAGAATATTTCAACATATGCTAATCTCCAAAGGTGTAGTTTTGTTGGCCCTCTATATTCCCTAATTGTAAGCAAAACAAAGAAACAGAAAACCATTTATTGGTGAATAGTAAACTATCTATTACTTGTTGAAATTATCAAGAGTTTATGATACGAAGTCGAAAGGAAAGTTAATATACCTAACCACATCTATAAGAAATTGGCCTTGAAGAGAGATACCAATAAGGAATTATCAATAAAATATGGGGTATAGAGCCCTTCTTCATTGTTCAAATTGTCTAGAAGGAAAAGAATAAAGGAATATTTTTTAAAACAAAGAACAATCTACAATTTAGGTATTGAACATAATTATGAGAAGGAATACACAAGAAACAATCAAAGCTATGAGATAGAAGGAAGAAGGCTTGCTCTTCCCTCGTGGGAAGAGATGGAATTACAAGATCTGGAACACGGGAAAGGAATAGATTTGTATTGAAGAGGAAGCAAGAACCAACAAAGTACAACAATAACAGATGGTGGAAAAGGTGAAACCATATTTCCCTTTTGTCTAGATCAACTTTGGTAGGGCTCCAAAGAGAAACACAGGAGTGGAAGGGTTAGTTAGATTTCTTCAATATTTGGAAGGGAACAATTATATATATATTTTTATGTATCAACTAGGGCATGCCACAAACAAATGAAGTTGAGGCTCAAGCTCTGTTAGACAAGTTCAAGATAGCAGTCAAATTTTAAATAAAATACATGTACATAAAAGGTGACTCCATAATAATGATAGAAGCCATAGCATGGAGTGGAAGAGGTAATCCTTAAATAAGTTTGCACGTGGGCTCCTTGTCCCAAGAAACATTCACTATTTAGATTACATTTGAGAAGGTAAGATATTCCCATGTTTGCATATCAACTAATAAGGTGGTCGATTATATGGTGAACATCGGTGCTAAATCCAATGACCACATTAGTGAAACAAGATAATCAGGTTTAAATCAATGAGGTATGGTCACATGTCCAAGACCTCATACATGCGGAATTTGATGATGATAGAAATAATGACAAAAACATCAACATCCATCCAGAAGCAGATTATGCATGAATCCCCGCTTCAGGCCTCTCTCCACACTCCCTGAACTCGACAATGACTCACTATAAAGAATCCCGCAAATGTTCCACATATTAATCATTGATTTTTATAGTACAAGATCTGGCCCCTGGGGATCTCAATAACATGGAGAAGTAGAAGAATAGTGTGGAACCTGACTCAAAATGTGAAGAACAAGTTCCACAATCTGAAGATGAAGATGAGGGTGAAAGAACAAGAACCAAAAATATTTGAGAGCAGGCGCGCAGTTGTAGATGATGAAAGGAGAGCAGCAGTGAGGACGACAATACATTATTATTGAATGGTGAAGCTCCTTGTGGAAATTATGATTTATTTTTAAAAATTTTGGAACATCCACATGTTGCTTGAAGGAGACTATATACTGAAGCAAGATCTACAGTAATCTTATATTAGATTTTGTGTTCTGTATTTCCAATGTAAATGGCAATGTTATACAAAAATTGTAATAGAATCTTCCAACTGCAGGTAAATTAGCCAGAAATTTGTTCGTCGGTCTTAGATGGAAGTAGTCGAAAATCAAGGTAATAGAAATACTATATATACCTATAAAGATCAATGTCAAGAACAATTCAAAAAGTGAATCGCATGTTCAAATTATCTCAGGTTGCTAGTTTATGTCTACCCTATTTTGTACTAGTATTTGTATTTTAATGAAATTAAGTTTTTTAACCAACCAAAACAGAACAAGTATAGAAACTCTATAAAATACAAAGAAACAAAATATATGTATCAATTGATCTATAAGGTGCCAAAACTCAAACACATAGTTGTAACTTGTGTTGTTCTTACAAAGAATAACAAAATTACATCAATAAAAAAATATTGGACATCAAAAAAGAAAGGGATGACTACAATAATAATAAGATAAATCATTTCTTAGACTTCCATTGTAAGTTCCATCTTAGAAGCATTATGTTGCACAGCTTACAGTGGATGGCTTCATAATAATAAGATAAATCATTTTTTAGACTTCCATTGTAAATTCCATCTTAGAAACAATATGTTGCATAGCTTACAGTTGATGGATTCGATATATCCTTATTATGGATTACCACACCAACTAATATTCACTTTAAATTTAATTTTTTAACTTCTAATATTGTTTCATATTTCACTGTATTGTTGAGATATCATCAGGTAGCGACTACAATAGATTATGCTTTGTTTTATTGAATTTCTTTCCTTATTTTACACTTCAACTCTATCAACTGATTCGAGTTTTTTTCATGAAAACGTTACAATTTCTCCACATAATGTTATGTAATTTATAACATCTCTCTCATACTAGGTTATAGAGCACCTTGCTACTCTCGATGCAACTACAAAAACATTAAAGTAACAACTATCGGCCTGAATTCTTTATATGCACTTTATTATTCTCCCATTTCTCACTCTCCTCTCCCTTCTCCATAATAATGTTGGGGAGTACCTTTTACAACTAGCCATGAAGAACTAACAAGTATATATTCAGCAACCTCAAGATAGATGGCACAAGAATTCAGTATTAGTTTCAGCAAAAGTTATGCTATCACACTCATCTAGATTTTGTTTCCCTTTGCCATGGAGATTTTCCTGGTATATTTTTAATAGCTTCAAAATATAAGCTAACAAATAGTTTATTTGCAATACAAGTTGAGAGCATTTTACATGGCCTTAAGTGCTTCAGAAGACCACATTTACAGCTTGCATTTTCCTCATATTCTTTCTCAAAGTTGTTAATCAGAGCTTCCCAATCCTTTTTGTCCATTTTATGGATTGGATCGATTCCTAATCAAATGTAAACTGAAAACAATGATAGCGATATTATTGCTTACACGGTTTCCAAGGAAATTGGGAGGCCATCTCCAACTAGAAAAATATCAAAGCAACAAGATGGAAGATATACAAAGGTGTAAAGGTATTAAATTCGCAATCTTGTCGTGCAAGAAGTCATTTTCATGGCTTAGCTACTTTAATTTGGATCTTGATGCAGACACTAAAGGTTTATCTACTATTGAACTAAGGTCAATGCAATATATTTCAAAAATGGCAATTGACCAAATTGCATTAAATATAGTTCAATTTAGCAGACTAATATGTGAAGAAAACATGTTTTAAAATGGGTATTTTAATGGAAAAGGTAAAAAGTATGGAACATCTATGCACACATGAAACATATATAAATAATATTGATGAAGGAATTTTGTTATTTCTAAACATTTTGGTCTTCTGTCACTTTTTTCCACTGCTTAGGACATGGAACTACTATTCTCATTACATTTTTGAGTTTCTTTCTACTACTCTAGACATGTCTAGACATGGAACTATTATTCTCATTACATTTTTTAGTGATTAAACAAGAGGAAGGGACTTGTTGTCCTCAACAAAATAATGAAACTAGAGTGTACGCATATGAAGAGTTTGTTTAGCACATTATTAAACCTTATGAATCATGCTAAAGATTTGACTTTACACTTCTTCAAAAGGTCTCAACTATGACCCTTTCATTTCACAAATAGGAACAAGTAAACAGTCCAAAACATGTACAAAGCTATGGGGGAAACAATATTTACAACAGATAAGGGAAAAAGGAACAAAAGAACCCTTGTTCAAACAGCTAAGTTGAAAACATATTATCATTCTAAAATTCATGAATAGAACTCTCATCTGAGGCTTAGGTGGATCCATCAAACTACTAGCATGACAGTACTAAGCTTATTTGTGCCAAACAAAATGTCTACGCCAATATCTATGTTGTGTTTTCTCTCTCTCCTCTCTAGGTGTCGGGGGCATGCAAGTCCCGTGGTTTGTTTAATTTTCCTTCACAACTATCTAGCCTATGCATACTGTAAGATAATTATTTTTTCATTACCATGTTGCACCTGTGTAAATAATTCAAAAATAGTACAAATCTATGCGAGATGTAAGTCTTTTCCACATTCAAAGTATATGCAAAATCTATGTACATAAGGTAGATGCCTCTTAAAAAATTATCAATTCAAAACATTTTATTGATTAAGGAAATGTGCCAAATCACTGGGAAAGACAAATAATGATCCATCAAATTCAATAATTTATGATTATTTGTGGCCAGAGACTCACCTATGGAGGAAGCATATGTTATAACTTTTGCAGTGTCATTCTCAGAACTTATAGGTGGAGGAAATACTATCAGTTATGTCTTGTTATCATTGGTGGAGATTACAACTATGATTACAGACTTATTTTGTAAATCATCATGAGATCCAAAAGGAGCTTGAGTACTAATTGACTGTAATCGCTTTTCTGAAGGTTGTAAACTTGAATTTGTTGATATAGATGGATTACCCGTCAGTGGAAATTGCTTGACAGACTCGTTCTTAGCCATATATCCATTTGCATTTACACACACATTTAAGTCCCCCTTTATTAAAGTCCCTTACTTTCCCAATTCCCTTAAAATCTAGAGTTGGTCCTGAATGAGCCTCAGCCTATCAATAATTTAGTAAGCACACGAGAGATATGGCCTTCACGCAATAATAGATTAAATCAATCCATCAATAAATCAACCCGTCAAGGACCATATCCGCTTATTATGTAATCTCTAGCTTCCTTTCCTTAATATGTGCTATGAAATGTGGGTCGATGGATTGGGAATACCTAATTCCTACCTGTTATGTGGGTTATCAATTTATTGATATTTTTCTCATATATAATGGGACCACACTCATGCATAGTGGTGCTTTCACATCTAACTAAAATATATTTTTATTTATTAACTTTATTATATATCTATGTATGTTTTTATATGTTTTTTATACTAACTTTATTATATATTTTATTGTATAAGACATTAATATATATTAACTTATTATACTAATTTGGTGTCAATTTCTCAGCTATGGCACATGAGAGGGCTTACAATTTCTTTTATCCTTTATGTTTTAATGATGCTTTTGGAGACAAAGGTAAGAAGGGTATGTGGTTATGTCATAAATGGGGGGCTTCTTTAAAATGGATGTTCATAACATGTAGAATGGGTAAAAGGGATAGAGGGTTAATTAAAAGGGACCCCTTTTAATTAAGGTGGGGAAAGAGATTGTTGTAAATTTCCAAAATTATAATCATAAAAGTAGAGTAGAAAAGATTTAAAATCTTACTATTTGGGGAATAGAACTTTAGAAGGGGTAAATTATAAAGATGAGAGTTTTAATATAAAAATGAGGGATTTTTATTTTTTTTAAATGGAGGATATAGGCCTTTTTTATCCATAGGAATACCAAGGTGCTATTTCTAACATTCTAAGCATAGGCATGATGAGTTGGCATCCATAGACAAGATCGAAAAATTAATTGGGAGACACAAAATAGGCGGATTTCAACTAATGAGATGCAAAAGACTCTTACTGAAACTTCAACTACATGCCAAAAGGATCAAACAATGACGATTTTGGCCAAATGAAATATGAGCATGATAAGTGAAATAAGTTCAACACAATGGTATAAAATTCAATACATGATGATGATTTTAACAAGAAACGATCAATCTCCTAGACACGGCACTAACTGGACTATCATGACGATATAAAAGACACAACTTGGAAAATCTATCGAAGGGGTTATACGAAAGTGTAAATGGAGAAACAAGATATGGATGTGATAAGTATATCTCCCTAGACATGATTGTGTGGGTGTAATGATTTTACAAAAAAGTTCATTGGGTTCACCTCTGATGTCATTTTTCAACACTTCAAAAACATGTTGATATAGCTAATACCCAACCTATATTATTAAACGGGTCTTAGGGGTCTCTATATTGATGATAATAAAAAAGAATATGTTGGACACAATGGTCACACTAAGACGGGGGTGAATCAGTGTGATGGAAATTAAAAAACCATTTTCAACTTCTATCAACTTAGTAGAGTTCATCAATGCATTATAATACTAAATACATTATCAAATTTCATACGGATTGATCAACTAACCAACAATGAATCATAATCATATCATCAACTAGATCAATGAATCATAACAAGTACACAACACAAGAGAAAACATGATTTGTATGGTAAACTTATTTTGTATTTTGATGGAAGACTTCAATATTCACAATTAAAATCAACACCAACTAATACCAGGAGCACCAACTCTCTATCTAGGACCCAACCTGTCCTTCTCACGTCCAACTAATAAAGGTTGAGGAATCTAGCCCTCAAGTGCAATACTCAGCTTGTAATAAGGAACAATCACATCACCATTGTTGCCACTGTCAAGTCAACTACAATCACTATCATACCAATTCAGTCAACTATCTTTGTCCTATCAACACTATCCACTTCAAGGTGTCATTGTCATCAAGGTCATGTCACTGTAAAGTTGCTCATCACTTTCATCATCTTCTCACTTGTTAATTCACACTTTGTCACTGAAGTTAGAGAGGGCTTTTATAAATTATCCATATGTGAACTGTGGAAGTAAAAGACGAAGGGATTCTTCTTGTAAGTATTGTACCCTTAAGAGAGACTTTGTCTGACTATATTTTTTCATTGTATATGCTTCTCTGAAGGATATAGTTTATATAATCTATTCACTATTGTTCTATATTATTATTTGCAAAATCACTTCTGCTGATATGGACTAATTTTTCTCTTGGAAGTGGCCCGGAGATGTAGCCCAGGAGGGGTGAACTCCATTATCAATTGTTGTCTTTATTTTCTGGTTTGCATATCTTCTTTTTATTTGCTTATGTAAATGAGTTTAAGTATTAAAAATTCGTCTTTTAAGCATGTTTACGAGTAATTAATATATAAATTTCACATGCAAATTAATGGTTAAAAATATCCTGAAGATTTTCAAATCAAGTTTGGTATCAGAGCAGCTCAACCATTGCATTGTGAATTTATGTTAACAAGATCTAGGCTAAAGCAATGTGAAGGTGTACTTGAAACTTTCAATCCAAAGATTGGGTGTGCACATCAAAGAGAGAAAATGGCAGATGAAGACTACCGAGGAGAAGATGAGAAGGCCTTCTGAAAGGCTTTCTATTAGATGGTGGACATAGTAGAAAAGTTGTTTGTGTATTATCAAGAGAGATTGGAAAAGAGGAAAACGAAGAAGGAGAAATCAAAGGATAATGCTTGGGGAAAATGAAAAGACCATTCTGAACCTTTTTCTCCATCTTCTTCTTCTTCTGAAAGCTCTGATGCTGCTTCTTCAAATCCAAAGAAACAACCTGAGAAGGCTAAGTCTGATTTACCTTATTTAAAAATTGATATTAAGTTTGAATTACCCACATATAATGGTGAGCTTAACGCAGAAAAACTAGATGATTGGATCAGGTAGATTGAGGTGTATTGTAGGATTCTAAAGTTTGCAGATGATAAAGCAAATATCCATTTGGCTACTTTCCGTCTTGGAGGTACTACGCTCATCTGGTGGGAAAGTAAGATGTGGGAAGTCCTCCTTACAAAAGGTAAAATTATTTTTTCCTGGTATGAATTTACTGCTGCATTGAAAAACCAATTTTATCCATTGGGCTACATACATTAAGCCATGATGGATTGGAAAAATTTAAGGCAGGGTAAAGGTCGGAATGTACAAGAGTACTCTCGGGAATTTAGAAAAATAGATTTGATTTTCGGCATACCTCTTTATAGTCATGAAACTCTTCTCAAGTTTATTGGAGTACTACATAGTTATTTGTGTCATACAATACTTATGTTTGATCCTACTAACCTTGACGAGGTATGTGTGCATGCTACAGATTGAGTCCAAAGGGAAGAGTGTTCATGATGTTCCTTTAGCTGAATCCATCCAAGAAAAAGAAGGCAAGGCAAAAGGGAAAAGTAAGCATGCAACTACAATGAGGAAAGGTGATGAGATGCCTACATGCTCACATTGCCAAAATCAAGGGCACGAAGAGGAAAAGTGTTGGGTACTACATCCAAAACTAGAACCGTATTGTTTTAAGGATCATAAAGGGAATCAAAAGGCCACGGCTATCGTTGAGGACCTTGGATCAGAATCTGAGGATGAAACAAAGATAACGATTGTAGGTGTGAAAGGTAAATCTATTTTTGGTAATGATTCTAACATTAGTTCTTCATGTGCTTCTACTTCTAAATATCATGTTAGTTCTAAGGATAAAAGGAATGCATTGTTTCATATAAGGGTGATTACAAAACAAACAAAGATTGAAACACTCATGGATAGTGGATCCCAGGCTAGTTTATTTCAGAAGAAGTAGTTAAGCAGTTGGGATTAACAACAAAACCACACAAGAGACATTATCCATTAGGTTGGGTGTGCAAAGTTAAAATAATACAAGTAACAAAATAGTGATCTAAAGTTTGCAATAACATCTAAGTTTATAGATGAATTTGAATTTGATGTGGTTCCACTAGATATATACATAACTGTGTTGGGTAGTCTGTAATTATATGATCGAAAAGAAATCTTCTATAGAGAACATAATCAGTATCACTTGTTTAAAGAAGGAAATAAGTACATAGTGCATTCACATTCATTCAAAAATGATAGATTATTGGGCATTACACAACAATTAAAAAGGGTTGTTAATGCAAGTTGGAATTTGGCACTTATGTCTATGCAATGTATGGAAGAAAAGAATCCTAAGCATGAAAAGGAAGTGTCAATTCACTACAATGAACCTATATTTCTTGATAGTGATCCTATGTTAAAACATAAGCATGTTGTGGGTACAATCTCTTTCATATGTTCAATGTTTATATTCATCTTATTACTGATCAGTAGTATATGGTTTGTTCCTAAAATATTGAATGAAGATTTTATGGAAAAAGGGATTAATGTACTTAACAATGTCAGTCTAGTGTTGATTGTTGTTATGCTGATTCAAATGTATAGGTTCCGGGAAGATTGGACAGGTGATAGAGGACAAGTGAGACGAACATGTCCTAACTTGAATTTTGAATGATTCAAGATTTTGGTAGTCCAAAAGCTTCTCAATGGGAAGGTTTGATCCAGGAGGATCATTTCATCTTTTATTGAATTTAAAGTCTTCAAAATGTAAATTCAATCTTACAGGGATGAATATCTCGTCAATATATTTCTATTAGCATTTGTTTCATGTAAAAATACCTCTGGATGCAAAAGTTATTAGCAGTCGAAGTTTCGACGAGAATGGTGTTATCCTATGAAATGGAACTTCTCCATCTGAGTACTGACACTCAATGTGTCTGTGCACAAAAGGAAAAAATGGATGGAAGTGGTCAAATCCCCATATATGTGCATGTTCCTACATATATCATCATCTTGTCGGTCTTACCTCTTTTTTATAAGTTGATTAAGGAGAATTCACAACTATTCCCATTGCAACTGGTGAATCATTTGTGAGTATTGACATTACAACCTGCGAATAGATGATAAGGGTTTGAACATGCGGGTTGCCCTTATAAATTCGTGTATCACCCGTGACTTGCTAGTATCAAAATTTGTGAATGCCTAAATCCAAAAATAAAATAAAATAAAAACAAGTTTAGTCAAGGATAGTTAGGCTCCTAATCATAACTATCCCAACTTTCTCAACCATCTCAACCTTCGTAACCTCTTTCTTTCAACAAGTATAAATAGAGGGTATGGATTGAGGCTAAACATGATCAATTCCAGAGCAAGGTTATCCTAATGGATTTCCTTTGGAGATCTTGGAGCAGCAGAGATCAGTTTCCTTGGCTAGCAGAGGAGCACTTCTTTCATATACTAGTTGTAATCTTCCATCACTTGTTTATCAATAAAGAGAGAATTTCTTCCAATTTGTGTCTTTGTACTCTTATGTGTCATGATTTCTGAATTGTCTTGTCATTTCATTACAAGCATATTATTTCATTAATATTCCATATAACGTCTAAGATATTGCAGGAAAGGTCTGGCTCTTTGCATGTGTGGAGATTCCCTAGAAGCCGTTGGAGCAATTTGGATTGAAGAAGAAAGCTAGGATCAACCTCCATAAACAAGGTATGATTACTTTCTTCCTTATTTCTCTGTCAAATTCTCAAATGGCTGAATGTCTGCAAGTTTATTTAGTACATTGGTAACCCCAGAGACCCTAGGCTATAAGGTTGTATTTCCCTGAAAAATAGAACTGGCGACTCTGCTTGGGAGTCCAACCTGTTGTGGGTCCATTCTTTTGGCTTCTTTACCAATTTTGCTCGGTTTGATCCTGTGAGTGATTTGTTTATTGTTTACCTTCAGTTTTCAATGCTTTATGCTCAGAACCTTTGGGTCATTTATTTTACTCTTTTAAAAAGTCTGACTATATTCGCGACCTGTCAGTATATACAGTCGTGAATTGTCTGTTGTATTCGTGTGTTGCTTCGGTAACATTCGCAAATGGTATGCGATTTGTTTTGATGACAGCCGCAAATTCCTATAGGTCTCTGTCATCCTGTTAAGGTTTTATTTTCCTTTTCTCTCGGATCCTTCAGGTGCATTTTAGTGTTCATGTTTAACATTGTATTGTGGCTTTGGGTATATACATTTCATTGTTTGCTTGTTGAGTCAACTTTTTTGAGTAAGTTAGGTATGTCTTCTTCGTTTGTGAATGTGTTGGATCCTTCCTACTTGGATTCTTGGTCCGAATTCTTGTGTCTTTTTGGTCACTGGTGTCTATCAGTTCTTTAAGGACACTAAGATACTTGGGATTTCTTTTCTAGTAGTCTAAGTGAGTCATTATTGCCATCTTTTGGATCTGTTGGTCTTTGTAAGTCAATAGTTCTGTCAACTCTAGGGTTTGAGTCATCTCTTCCTTATTGGTTGAAGATTGTTACTATAGGATATGACTGCTATCATTTACATTTATATGATCAGATTGTTTGATTTGCTCAAAGTGCATTTAATTGCATATAGTTTTTGAATTTTTTGAAAAATGAAAGACAAAAGGCAGTTTGCATTTTGCATTAGTTTGCATTAGTTTTTTTTTCTCACTATTTTTTCACAAAAATAAAATAAAATTAAGTCTTGTAGTTTCTCAAATTGTTAAAAATTTCATTAGTTTTCATTTATAAAAATAAAGGAAAAAGTTGTTTTATTAGTTGCATTCATTTTGAATTTTACATATCATTTGCTTTCACATTGTTGAATCTATAACACCATTCAATCTCATTCCGCTACCCTTTGAGTAACACATCCATCTAAAAAGAACTTTTAGTTAAAATCTATTAGTAAGTTTATTTTTATAGGTTCGTACATCAACTAGCTTAGGCTAGGTTTTTGGACTAGGAAGATTTAAACTGTACAAAGGAACTTTGACTTCAAACATAGTGGCTTATTTTTAGGTAAACCCACTTCTACAAGAGATAATCCAAAAAGCTCCTCTCACACGGGATTTAAGCATGAGGCCGTGTGTGAGCTCGGTTGAGGAGATACCCCTCCACTTCCTTGTTCGATCGTTTACCAGGATTGTTGTGCGTTTAGGGATCTTATCAATACCACTTCTTGGGCCTTGTGAGGTGTCGGTATCGATAGGATTTCGGGCTTAGCTACCCTGCCAATTCACATCAATCAAACTTGCGACTGTTCTGCCAGACTCTCGGTGTAGATTCAGTAGCCTTAGTCTCCAGACACTGGGATCTTGCACCGATGGTATTGGAAGGCTATTTCCAGTACACCTAGGATGAACTTGGAAGGTGACCTCCGTAGATAATTTGGGAGGGAGATTGGGTGATTCCAGCGCTTGCACCCAAAAACATATTCATGAGACGCCAAGTAACCATCCTTCGATCTTCACTAGTTGGACTTGAGCCCTAATCATCCCAGGATTTCCTTTGGAAGGTGTATCTTTTATCTGATGTGTCTGTGCTACTTAGGATATTTTTAGTGTGTGTTGTTTGTTTTGTTTACGTTTCGTTGTCCTTTAGGTGTGTGAGTCATATATATAGCTATGGAGGACAAACCTCTTCATAGGTCCAAAAGGTTGCAAAACCTTCCCCCGTCTCTTACAGTGGATCCTCCACCGCCACCTCAAAGGAGGAGACTTGATATAGACGGTTAGTTCGAACTGACTGGTGTTAGAGAAGTTCCTGGTGAACCCGAAATCAGACTTAATTAGGAAGAAACCTTAATTATAGAGATAGAAGACTTGTAGGCTGACAAGTTCCCAAGAAACTTTAATTCACCTCTGACTGATATGAATGATCCTGTGATAGTCCAAGTCCTCCCATTTAGTTCACCTGGTTTTGGTGTTCCTTTGATCCAAGTCATGTCTAGCTCAGGAGAGGGTATGTCTACCCCGACTTCAGCCATTTTGGTTGGTGGAGTCTCACCTCCCCTGGTGAGTGCTCCTAGACCTGGTGTATCTACGACACCCCTTTCACCAAGTGCTCGAGTGTTTCAGCCCTCAGCACCCTCTAATGTGGTAGGTCAGACTAGTAGGGTGGTCACTAGGATTCCCAGTGCACCATTTGCTTCCCCTTCGTTTATGCAAAGTGCTCAAAGTGGTCCAAGTGCATCCATTTCATTTGTCCAAGGTTTTCGTGGAATGGAGGACACATTCCTCCATCCACTCCTTATGTAGGCCCTTCGCCTGCTTATGTGTGTATGTCGTCTGGAAACACAAAGGCCTTTGGTCATAATTTCCATACACCTAGTCAGGTTTCAACCGCTCCTTTCATGAGCTCTCCCTTTTCACTGTTTAGTGGAGGGATCCTTAGTCCTGTGTTTCAATCTCCAGTTTCAGCTGGAGCAAGTCAAACCACATATCATGCACCACAAACTAGTAATCCACTAGATTTTAGGTGGAATAATTTCCAAAATGTTGCAACCACTTCACAAAGGGTGGATGGAGGAAACCACACCTTTTCGTTTGGGAGTCAAGGGGAAGGTCCTTCCACACCCCAAACTACTTATTATCAAACCCCGGTTAGGCCCAAACTTCCTTTCCTGGCAACGTTAAACGTTCCATATTTGTCAAAGCTAATGAATGACCATGTGCGGAACAATGTGGCATGGCCACCTATACCCATTAATATTCCCTCGGGAATTCCTAAGTTTGAAGGCAAAGCTAGTGAAGATCTAGGTGCACACATTACCACTTTTCACCTTTGTTGCTCTTTGAACTCATTGAACTATGACTCCATTCGGTTGAGGTTTTTTCAGAGAACGTTGACTCATGTGGCAGCAAAATGGTATATAGAACTTCCCTCTGATACATATAATAGTTTTCTATATTTAGCAAACGTGTTCCTTAATCACTTTCAACTTCATGTCTGGTATGATGTTAGTACAGACTTGTTGTTGACTTTTCGGTAGAACAAGACCACACATATTTTCGATCACATTCAAGAGTGGAAAATATGAAAGAAGCTTATTAAATCCACTATACCTCCCAAGTTTTTGCTGGAGTCGTTCTTGAAATCTTTATTGCCTTACATTTCTAAGGACGTATCCACTTCGGGGGTGACCATGGAAGAAGAGGCTATCCTCAGAGCCCAACAGTTAGACTTGGTATATGCTCAGACTGGGATTTTTTATGAAATCATAACTAGGGTGCTGAGGTAAACAACTGATCAAGAGAAACCCAAGCCTAGACCCCATGCTGATGGCATGGTCGGTTCAGTTAGTTCTCCCACTATTGAATCACTGGCCAATAAAATCCATGAATTTTCAATGAAGCAATCTCTAGTGGAGGTAGCTAAGGCTGCCACCCCCTCACCACAAAGTGCAAATGTTTTTTCACAGTCTTCTTAGAAGGGAAATCAGCAGCCCGGTAGGAAAAAGAAGAAGGGGAAGAAGGGTGAAGGTAACCAAAACAAGCAAAAACCCACAAACAATGCTTATGGGGGAAAGAAAGACAAGAAAAAGGTCAAGTTTCCTTGTAAAATGTGCTAGGGATACCACCTTACTTATCAATGCCCTTTAATGGAACAAGCACAAATGCTGATGAAAAATCAACAATCGGTTGTCCTGAAGGATCCCTTTCCTCAAGGACAGAATGCAGCTTCTACTTCGAATGTAGTCGGGGGCACTTTTAGTGCTCCTACTGATCAAAATTCTATCAATATAGTACAATCCAGCACTTTCCTCCAAACAAGAAATAAAAATTATGAATCGGAGGCCCAAGAGAAGGGTAAGTCTAATGTTGAAACTTCTACCCCTCTCAGTATTGAAAAACCAGTTGATCAAATGCCCAAGATACTGAAAGGTGTCTTTAAGAAAACATTTCACAACCCTAATGCTAGGGATGCTTCCAACTATTCTGGAGTTGAAGACTTAGCTCAAACTCCTTGTATGATGTCGAAATTGGAGGTGTTATAGAGTTGTCCTTCTCAGAGGGATGCACTCTTAGAAGCCATAGGTAGCATGGATTCAACTAGCCTGTTCGCGAAATTTAATCTTTCTGATGTTAAAATACACCTACCATACCATGTGGCTTTGTCAATTGATGTTGTCCATGGAGAAAAAACCATTGGACGAACAATGGTTGATGAAGGTGATTCCACATGCATAATGTCGATGTCTTGTTGGAAAGCCTTGGGATCCACATAGTTGGTTCCATCGAACATTCTACTTACTGCTCTCGATGGAAGGTCTTTCTGTCCGCAAGGTATTGTACCAGCTTTTGAAATAAAGTTGGCAAGGAAAGCAGTTTTTGTTGAGGTTGAAGTGACCGATGCTCCGTTGGATTATAACCTGTTGTTGGGAAGAAGTTAGACTTACGCTATGTGTGCTATCCCCTCAAATGTTCTCTGAGTTGTAGTGTTTCTGCAGGAAGGGAAGTTGGTTACTATTGACCAACTCAGTTTTACTCAGAAAGGTAGTTTGGAAAGTAATGAGGCCACGGTACCATTGATAGATCAGTCAAAACCGTATAACAAGAACTTGGAAGTTGGAATGTATTCATCTTTGATGGGTACATTTGATATACCAACCCCTATTAACTACTTACGTTCTATGAGTGTAGGGAAGTCTATCGCGACAGTTGTCGATAGAACTGATCCTTGGTTCTTTATTTCCCGTCATGAGCCTCAAGTGCCCTTATCTGCAGTGGAAGTAGCTTATCAAACTTTTTTTAATGTCACTGTCGATTCCATCGCGACTCCTTCTATAGTCTCAGAGGAGCCAAATGAAATTCATATTCCCGCCTAGGCGGAGAACTCTTCATGTTCATATGATTGCTTGGATAGGGTTTTTCCTTCAAACAAAGCCATTCTGGAAGATATGATTGAATGAGAAAATACTTGTGAAGACCTTCACCATAAGTCCTTCTTTCTTCCAGAGTTGAGCAGAATTGAGAATCAGGAGTTCCATGTGAGACTGACGGAGGGTGTTGATTTTTTTATTAATCCTTTACCCAAGGAGGGAGTATATGTTGAGGGGAATATAGAAAATATCTATGCTACCATTCCAATCAACATATCTACAAACCCTAACGTCATTGAAAATGTGCATATTGGTGCAAACTGCTCTCCAGAGGAGGTTTCCATATATACTTCCTTATTTAAATAATTTTGTGACGTCTTCGCTTAGTCAAATGAGGAGATGCCAGGAACAGATCCATCTATAGCTGAACACGAAATCCATAATTACCCTGACACGAAACCTGTTCGAAAAAAATTAGAACAGTAAATCCGCGAAAAGCGGCAGCCGTAAAGGCTCAAGTGAAAAAACTATTGAAAGAAGGGTTCATTTACCCAATCACTCTGACGGAATGGGTATCCAATCTCGTTCTTGTTGATACATTTACCCAATCACTCTGACGGAATGAGTATCCAATCTCGTTCTTGTTGATAAAAAACAAGGGACTATACGGGTGTGCACTAACTTTCATGACTTAAATAAAGTGTCCTAAGGATAACTATCCCACGCCCTTCATCGATCATATTATTGATGCTTGAGCGGGTAGTGAGGTATTTTTCGTTTATGGATGGTTTTTTCGGGTATAACCAAATTCAAATTAAACCGGAAGACCAACCTAAAATGACCTTCATTTGTCCTTGGGAGACCTTCGTGCACAAGAAAATTCCCTTCAGTTTGAAAAATGTCAGAGCTACCTTCCAACGGGCAATGAATTTGGCCTTAAACGATATTAAGAATATTGTCGAACCTTACTTGGATTATCTACCTGCCCATTCTCGTAAGAGGAAGGACCATCTATATCACCTTCATATGATATTTGAACGATGTAGACATTATAAGATACGCTTGAATCCCCACAAGTGTGTTTTCCGCGTCGAGTCAGGGAGGTTTCTAGGGTTCATTGTGTCAAACAGAGGAATATATGTGGATCCTTTGAGAGTCGAGGCTATCGTAAATATGCCTCCTCCTCGTTCTATCAGGAAACTTCAGAGCCTGCAACGGAAATCCAATTTCCTTTGACGTTTCATAGTCAGTAATGCCAAGATAACTAAGGGTTTCATGCACTTTCTAAAGCAAGACACTCCATTCCTGTGGGATGAAACCGTATAGCTCGCTTTCAAGGCATGAAAGAAGGCTTTACTATCATCTCTTGTACTACGTCCACCAGATTATGCCAAATATTTTATATTGTATCTGGTTGCATCGGAGTTGACTATAAGAGTAGTACTAGTTCAAGAGGATGGCAAGCTCCAGGAGCACGTTGTCTACTACCTTAGTTGTGCATTAGCAAGCCCTGAACTTAGGTGCTCACACATCAAGAAGTTGGAATTAGCAGCAGTCTATGCTGTTTAGAGGCTACCTCACTACATCTTGCTAAAGATAACCATAGTGGTTGCAGATGTAAATATGTTTCAGTATGTTTTGTTTCGACGCATAATTGGGAGGAAATTCAACAAATGGATAGTCATTCTCCAATAGTTTGACTTGGATTTTCAAGCTGTTAAGTCCAAAAACTCCTTACTTTTCGTAGAGTTGATCTCGAAATTTCCTATGGAAGAGACTATAGTGGCAGAAGAAGGCCCATTCCCAGATGATTATATCTTTCTAAATTCTACCTCTGATCCCTAGTATAGAAATATCCTAATATATCTCTAGACTCTTAAGTGTCCTACCTCCTTCTCGTGGGAAGATCGACATAAATTGCATGTCAATGTGAAAAACCATTGGGTCATCGTTGATACCTTATATCAACGAGGGGTAGATTCGATCTTGCATTGGTGCCTCACCCGCGAGGAGGCAGAGCTTGTCCTAAATGATTCCCATAGCGGAGTGTGTGGGGGTCATTTATCAAGGTTAGCAATGGCCCAGAAAATTTTACGTGCCGATTATTTTTGGCCCACTATCTTCAAAGATTGTGCAGAATTTGTAAAGAGTTGTCATCCTTGTCAGCTCTATACCAGAAAAATGTGGTCGCATCCTGCTCCTTTGTTTCTCTTCATCATTGTAGGTCCCTTCACCAAGTAGGGGGTAGATTACATGACATGTAACCCAGTTTTTGTTGGGGGGCACAAATACATCATTGTCATTGTAGACTACTTCATGAAGTGGGCAGAGGCAATGCCTACCTTCAAAGTCGATGGTGAAATGGCAACTTACTTTGTATTCAACCAAATCATTGCTCGTTTTAGTATACCAAAGCAAATTTTCACTGACCATGGAAGTCATTTTCAGAAAAACATGATGACTAAGTTGACCACCATGCTAGGGTTTAGGAAAGATCATTCATACTCCTTTTACCCTCGAGCGAATGGACAAATAGAGGTGGTTAACAAAACCTTGAAAACCATTCTAAAGTGCACTCTCAATGCAAGCAGATCAAATTAGCATATCATGTTGTACCTTGCACTTTGGGCATACCAGACTAATTTCAAGACTGCTACTATTTTCTCGTCGTTCCAGCTCGTTCACGAGGTGGAAGTAGTCACACCGGTTGAGTGCGAGATTCCATCCCTTAATATTGTTATTCATGTGCTTCTTGACACTACGGATCTGGAAGAATGTTTACTTCACCTGGAGAATATGGATGAACAACGCAAAGATGCGCTAACTGCAAATGAGGCTCACAAGAATCAGGTCAAAAACTAATACGACAAGGCTGTGAAACCAAGAGCTTCATCCTAGGGAGAACTTGTTTTGCTTTGGGATCAAGACAAGGAACCCCTGGGGGCAAGCAAATTTAAGTCAATGTGGTTAGGACCCTACGTTGTGTCGAAAGTCTTAAAAAATGGAGCTTATGAATTAACTGATTATGATGGAAACAAGTTGTTGGAGCCCAGAAATGCTCTACCTGAAGAAATATTATGCTTAGGAGTGATACTATATCTTGTATTTTTCTTGTATGTATTTTTATGTACAATAGGTCATTAGCTAGTTAGTGTTTCCTATACGGTCTGTTGGTTATTTAAGATGTCATCTGAGTGGTTTGTAGGTTTTGTTGATGGCGCTAGCCACCATACTTGTAATCTAGCTTCAGCTGCCTGGGTTATCTATTTACCCTCAAAACAACTAGTTTCCTCTGGTGGCGCATGTTTAGGTCCTACGACTAATAATGTGGTTGAATACAATGCATTTATTGAGTTGTTTTGGGATGCTACACTACGTGGCATTACCCGTCTATAGGTCAGACTTGATGCACAGCTCATGGTTTCCCAACTCAATGGTGATTATCAGGTGCGAAACCCTAACTTATTATGTCAATTTTTACATGTAAAATTGCTTGAAAGAAACTTTGAATATATTTCATTCAATCATATTTCAAGAAATGAAAACAGAATTACTAATGCATATGTAAATTACATATTGTATTAGCACTTTACACACATACTGTAAAATAAATATAACAGACACATTTGAGGCATATGTATATAACCAGAAATATATATATAAAATATGTCCATAGATATAGCGAGTTTGATCCGAGGATCCTATCTCAAGTGTATCAATATACAAAAAATAGGATTATAGTTTGTATATGCCTAAGTCTAGGCCTAATCATCAGCCTCCTCGGCTATGGCTGCCTCTACAGCCTCCATGTAATGTAGTACGGCCCTAGCCACCCTTTTGAGAAGGCATAGCCAGGTCGATGGAAACCCAACAACATACTCCTGCATGATCATAGGGATCTGATCTATCCGAAGTGTAGGGACATCCTGGGCATTCTTGGCCAGCTTCCTCTCAATAACACATAGCATAGTGTCATCCCCACCACCTTGTAGAGGTCGCACGAAAGTCCTGGGATTCCCATCGAGACGAACTGGTACAACATTTGCATATAAAACATAAAGAAGGATCAAACTCGTATGCATATGTATATATAATTTTATGAACAAAACTCATAAAAATCAAATAATATAAAAATATAAAAACATACCTATCTCTCCCCATGCTCCTCCTAGAGGAAGTATGAGTTCAAGGTCTCCTCGGAAATCTATTCTGGCATATGGAAACTACTCGAGCGTAGAAACATGTCTATCCCACCAAGAATAGAAGCCATCATCGTAGCCACTTTGGATCCCGCCTCCACCACCTTGACGGAGGAAAATGTCTCCCCACCTCATGTGTAACACCCCGGTTTTGACCCCATTGCATTAAATGTACATGATGTATATATTGTAATGAATCATGGTGTGGAGCTAAACGCAAAATCCCCACCATCTATTTAGTTGTGTTATGTTTCAGCGAACGAAATCGTTGCCGATGGTCTATCGTGGTATATGGCATATATTGAGTTTTGTCATCATGTAAATATGCATTTTTAATTAAAATCAACACCAACCAGCTATGTTCGCGGCAACTAAATTGAGAAGGGGCATGATTATCATAAGGATAAGGGTGGGGGATGTCAAACCTTGGGCTATGGGGGGGGAAATCCATGTGTCACCACCCTGTTTGATTTTCCCATATTTCCTTGTCTTATCCAACTACCACTTTAATTTTTTGCTAAGCAGTTGAGGCAGTTATGGTTGGGAGTGGAGTGTGGCAGGACTGTCAGTCCTTGCCCACATACACACTCCACCAGGGGATTGAACCTCACGATGGGCAGAAGAATGACTACGCCCCTCATTCCACTCTCTCCACTACGCCATTATTTCCCTTGTATGTTCATCCTCACGCAAGGACGATAGTCTGAGAATTCCCACGCACAAGCTTCTTTTTTGATTGGTCTCACACAGCCAGGAGGGGGGAGCAGTTCGAATGTCATTCACGTTTCCACAGAGTGGTATCTAGCATGTTTTCCATCTGAATTCCAGAGGTCTGATGTAAATTTCTCTCACGCATAGGTCGGGAGTCTGTATTTTCTTCCCCAGTGTGGTCTGTGTTGTTTTGTAAGTCGTTTTGGCCACGATAGGGCCAAGAACAACTCAAGAGTTGTTTTCCTTAACCAAGCTTTGAATCGCTTGTGCGACTGCGTGTATGCAGTGGTTGGTCTTCGGACTATCTTGGGAGCAGGGATGGGGGCTTGTTTTTCTTGATAAACCTGGTGTGTTTGGAAACCACACAGACAGAGCTAGAGGGTTGGCTTTCTTCTCCACAACCCCTGAATAGCACTGGAAGGGAAGTCAGGGCCTGAGGGACTGTGTAGCAGAGAAGGGACTGATCCTTGTGTTGGGTGTGTGTGGGTGTCTTAGAAGTCATGCTAGTTCTACTGTAGGTGTTCCTAGCTCTATAATGGGCTCACCAGCTTAGCATTTAGCCTTTCCCAGCTCCTTGATGGCCTGATAAACCTGACCATGTTGGCTTGGTTGTCTTGTTGATGGCCTGATAAACCCAACTGTGTTAGGCTTGGCTGTGTTTTGGTGTACCCTTGGCTATGTGTAAGCCTGTTTGTTCCTTATTCCTTGGGGAATCATGCCTAGCTCGGGGGTGGGAGCATTGCTGAGAGATTTAGGAGCATGCTAGACTATGGTTGGGTGGAACGTTGCAGCGGCGTAGCTGGTTGCAGAACGAGTTCTTCATAAGATAAGTAATCTTGTCTATTTTACTTCTACAATCATATTTACTGTTAATGAATGTGATGAACATGTTGAATGCTTGTATGAACGTATGTTTGCTTCCGTTGTATGATAAATAATCATGTATGCATGTTCTAGCTCAAAGCATTTTTGTTTCAGCATTTTATGAATGCACATGTTCATGGGGCTCGTTGCCCGGATGGTTAAGGCCATGGTAGCGTCCTCTTCGTCGCTCGGAGGGTCGGGGACCCTACAGTGTGGTATCAGAGCTTGCAGGTTGTAGCATGGGCCTCTATGGGCCATGAAAGACCAGTTAGCAGAGGCATGTTGCCTTCTGCCCAGGAGAAATCAGTGAATGACTGGGAAATTCACAAAATTTGTCTAAGTATCTAAACTGTCGGTTCATCGGAAAACTTAGTGGGACAGACCTCCGATGTAGCGGAGAGCTAGGCGGAAACACACCCGATGGAGGACAGTTGGAAGAAAAATTGCGGGAAAAATTTTCTAAGTGTTCGTTGGCTGTCGGCAGAAAATAGATGTTGGGTTCGCCGACACCGCTGAAGAATTTAGTGGTTTTTCAATCCGTCATTGCAGCTGTCATGTGGACTAGCACTCTGATGATTAGAAGTTCAACCGCCGCTGCTCCGATCGCCGACACATAGCACTTAGTGGTTCCGAACACCGATAGATATTATGTTCCGCGAAAAGAAGAAGAGAAAAAAATTTCAAAAATTTGTCTAAGTGTTGAGGCCATCGATGATCGGCGACGGTTAGCTGTTTGGATCGACGAAAGTTAGTGGTTCGTGCGCTGCCATTTTGGAAGCCTAGAGCACTTGCCTTCCGACGAGAAGAGACTGTCGATACCGATCAGGTTATGCCACAGTAGATTGGGCTGTCGATTGGAAGAAGATCGAAGGTGGTGGGCCGCTGATGGAACTATTTCGCCGACGAAAAGAAGAGAATTGAGCCGATCAAGCAGCGAAAAAGAAGACTAAAGGGAAAATTTTGAAAATTTCTCTAAGTCCTGGAGTCGCCGGCCATCGACGATGGTTAGTGGAACACATTACCCACACCTAGTTAAATTCAGTTGCCGATGAGCTACGACGGATGGAGTTAGTGGATTGAACATCCGCCGTTGCGGCTAGCCAGTGAACTATCCTTCCGATGGATAGAGGCTTCAACCACCGATGCCGCAGTTATTAGTACATCTGACAGCCGATGAGGAGAAAATTTGAAAATTTTGTTTAAGTATAAGGTCGTCGAAAAGTTATTGAGGATCGGATCGTCGATCGGGTACATTAAAGGTTTGAGAATCCGTCGTTGCGGCTGCTTAGTCAACTAGCCCTCCGATGCCACAGCAACTAGTGCTTTCGACCGCCGATAGACTTACGGCTGCGGAAGACTTAAGGAGATTATCGATCGCCATTGTGGAAAGCTGGGCGACTAACAGGTTATGCTAGTCTCGATCAGACGCGGAATAATAGACCATTGCAGGCCGATGCAGTAGAAGGAATCAGACGAGTAACTTGCCGATACAGCGAAAGGACTTAGAAGTTTCGACCGTCGAAACGCCCGATGAGCAGTAGTTGACATCGCCAATCGGAAGTCTAGACTTTTTCCCATAGAAACCAAAGAAAGAACACTTTCCATCATTGCGGCTGCGCAAAGGACTATGCACCCGATGCATAGTCAACTTGATCGTCGATGCAGATCGGAGGTGTAGTTGTTTTGACTACCACAGTGTCGGCAGAATAGCTGGGAAGAGGTTCGATTGGGCCTAAGGAAATTTGGGTTTTTCAAAAGAATTTCTCAGTAGTTTTTCAAGAACTTTTCGACTGTCTTCAGTTGGTTTTCAGCAGATTTCAGTAGACTGTCCATGGTCACAGAGCTGAATATGAAATAAAATAAAAAAATCGGTGTTTTTGCATAATTGTTGTTTTATGAATTTCCAGAAGAAAAGGTAAGTAATTTTGATTTATATTAATATTATGCATCTAATAGTTTGCTACGAACACATTTGCAGAACTTTAGATAACTTCCAAGAGCAGTATTCCAGAAAGAACAGTGTGGTAAAGCCAGAGGTGGTTCAGTCATGAGAACCCATGATGGGTATGATGCTCAAGATTCTTACGAGTGAGCAGAAGATGCCATGGGAGAAAATGTCTGTAATGGGAATGATGACATTGAGTCCAATGGAAGGAGATTCCAAGAGACACCGTTAGATGTTGCAGCCACCATGAGAAGCTTAATTAAATTCCAGGAAGAGCAACATCGATTGAATGTTGCAATGTTGCAGAGTCTAACAAACTTGTAGAGAAAGATAGATTATGGACGAGGTACAGCAAGACCAGAGGGAAGCAAGAGAAGTACTAGGAGAAGGAGAAGGACTTCTAGTGGGTCATCTGACTCTGAAGAATCCCGCGTGGATTCAAATTTTTCTTCTCATAAAATAAAAAGAAAGAGACACCATAGGGATCACCCTCGGGATGAATTTAAGAAAGCTAAACCTCCTACATTTGATGGTGAGGTAAAGACTGGACAAGAGGCTGAAACTTGGCTTCTTGGGATAAAGAAGTACTTTCAAGTGCATGATTATTCAGGAAACATGAAGGCAAGAGTTGCCATATTCCATCTGAATGGAACACTTCAAGCAAGTAAAGAGGATCAGTGAAAGGAGACTTAAGTGGAAATAGTTCAAGAAGTATTTCAAGCAGAAATACCTCTCTGACAGATATTACGATGACAAGATTAAGGAGTTCCATGAGTTGAAATTAGGATAGCAAACCATGGAAGAATATGCAAATAAGTTTTTGGAGCTGTTATGGTATGTCCAGTACATCAGAGATGAAAAAGTGAAGGTCCAGCGTTTTCTGAGTGGATTACCCCAGTCTTACAAAGATAGAATTGAGTTTTATGAACCTAGAACCCTTGAAGAAGCAATGAGGAAGGCTAAGTATTGCTATGAGAAAAGCAAAGGTAAACCAGATTACCATAAGGCATGGAAGGACAAGAAGAATGAGAAGTCTGACCAAAGAAAGAAAGGTTTCAAACCTTCTAACTTCAGGAATCAGCAGAAGCAGTCATCCCAAGCTGTGAGTAAACCAGTTGGAGTGACAGGAGAAAAGCCTAAGGATCCACAACAGAATAGAGGACCACTCCAATGTTGGAAATGTGGAGGACCCCACATGCACAGAAATTGTCCACTCGACAATGAGAGTGTAAGACCGGCTTATAACATTCAAGAAGCAGAAACAGTGGGTCAAGTAGCAAGGGCATCCCTAGGATTTATGCAGCACTGGAGGACCGCCAAGCAGATCACCAGTCAGCTATGGTTGAAGTTGTAGGTAAGATTGTTGAACAATCTGTTTCTATTTTGATTGACCCTGGTTCTACTCACAGTTACATTACTCCTAGAGTAGTGGAGATTTGTGCTTTTAAGAAAGTAAAGCATAGGAAGTCTTGGTTAGTTTAGCTAGCCACTGGAACTAAGAGAAAGGTCAATGAAGTGGTAGAGAAATGTCCATTGGTCATGGATGGATTGGTCACTTGTGTAGATATGAATGTCCTATCGCTTGGTTCCTATGATGTTCTCATTGGAATGGATTGGTTAGAAGCTTATAGGGTAAAGCTTGACTGCTACAATAAGACATTCGAGTGCATGAATGAAGAAGGGAACCTAGTAGTTGTGAAAGGTATTCCAAAGGTGATTTCAGTAAGGCAGGTTTCAGCGATGCAGTTAAAGAAGTTCTGTAGGAAGGGTTGCCAATTGTATGCAGCTCATATTTTGGAGACATCAAGAGATGAAACTCCTATGTTGAAGAACTATCAGGTGTTACAGGAATTCAGGGATGTGTTTCCTGATGAGATTCCAGGGCTTCCTCCAAAGAGGGACATTGATTTCACAATTGAACTTGTACCAGGAGCAGCACCAGTGTCCAAGGCACCCTATAGGATGAGTACACCATAGATGCTAGAGTTGAAGATGCAACTACAAGAGTTATTGGAAAAGAAGTATATCCGGTCGAGTGTGTCTCCTTGGGGAGCACCAGTTCTGTTTGTAAAGAAGAAAGATGGTAAACTCAGGTTATGTATTGATTACAGACATTTGAACAAGGTTACTGTGAAGAATAAATATCATTTTCCTAGGATTGATGACCTCTTTGATCAAATGAGGGGAGCAAGGGTATTTTCCAAGATCGACTTGAGGTCTGGTTACCATCAGGTGAGAATCAAGGACGAAGACAACCTTCAGGACAAGGTATGGACATTATGAGTTTGTAGTGGTACCATTTGGTCTCACAAATGCACCAGCTACATTTATGTGCCTTATGAATAGTGTCTTCAGCAGGTATTTGGACAAGTTTGTTCCTGTTTTCCTCGATGAAATTCTTGTTTATTCTAAGAATGAGGAAGAACATGAAGAGCATTTGAGATTGACATTGAAATTGCTCATGGAGCATCAGCTGTATGCAAAACTGAGCAAGTGTGACTTTTATAGAGATAGAATTCAGTATTTGGGTCACATTATCTTAGAGGAGGGTATATCTGTGGACCCTGAAAAGATTGAAGCCATTATGAATTGGCCTACTCCAAGAAATGTGACAAATGTAAGATCTTTTATGGGACTTGCAGGATACTACCGGAGGTTCATTGAGGGATTCTCCAAAGTTGCACATACCATTACTTCTTTGCAAAAGAAGGGGATGAAGTTCGAATGGACATCGAGGTGTGAAGAAAGTTTCCAACGGTTGAAGAATCTTCTCACCAGTGCACCAGTATTGAAGGTTGCAGATCCAAAGAAAGACTTTGTGGTGTGTACCGATGCATGCGGACAAGGGCTTGGAGGAGTCCTTATGCAGGACAACCACGTGATATGTTATGAGTCAAGAAAGCTGAAGGAGCACGAGAAGAACTATGCCACTCATGATCTAGAGCTTGCAGCCATAGTACATGCCCTCAAGATGTGGAGGCATTACTTGATGGGTAGAAGATTTGAGCTCAGAAACAGACCATTGTGGTCTGAGGTATCTGTTTGATCAGCCAACTTTGAATGCTAGGCAAGCAAGATGGCTAGAGTTTTTATGTGAGTTTGATTTTGAAATCAAGCACATAAAGGGAAAGGAAAATAAGGTAGTTGATGCACTCAGCAGGAAGGTGCAGGAAATGCATGTGGCATCTCTTAGTAGTTGCCAATCAGATTTGAGGAAACAGATTGTTAGTCATGCTGCTGGAGATGAACTGTATGAGCAGGTAAAAGACAAATTGCAGCAGCAAAGTCTTGAGAAGAGATATGAGGGATATAAATTGGAAGAAGATGGACTTCTCACTTATAAAGGTAGAATTTATATTCCAGATGTAGCAGATTTGAGGAGAGTTGTTATGGATGAAATCCATCAAGCTCCGTATTCTGGTCACCCAGGATAACAAAGGACAAATGTTGCAGCTAGAAGGTAGTACTTTTGGCCAGGAATGAAAAAGGTTATGGCTGAGTACATTTCGAGGTGTATGAAATGTCAACAGGTAAAGGTTGAGCATCAACATCCAGCAGGTTTGTTGCAGCCCTTGCCAGTTCTGGAATGGAATTGGGAAGTTATTTCCATGGATTTCATTACAGGATTGTCTATGACTTGGAGACAACATGATTCCATCATGGTTGTGGTAGACAAGTTGACTAAGGCAGCGCATTTTATACCAGTTAATTCTACGCATAAGACTGATGATATTGCAAGGATCTTCATGAAGGAGATTTTCAAATTGCATGGATTGCCGAAGGCAATAGTCTCTGACAAAGATGTCAAGTTCACTTCCAATTTTTGGAAAGGGTTGTTTGCATATTTGGGTACAAAGCTAAACTTCAGCACTGCATACCATCCTCAGACAAATGGGCAGACAGAGAGAGTTAATCAGGTGCTTGAAGACATGCTTCGCATGTACGTGATGGACAAACTGACCAAGTGGGAAGATTACTTGCACTTGGAAGAGTTTGCTTATAACAATGGACAGCAGACATCCTTGGGGATGAGTCCATATGAAGCTTTGTATGGGAGAAGGTGTAGGACACCTGTGACTTGGGATAATCCAATGAACAGTATTATGCTTGGACCAGAATTGCTCAAGGAAATGGAGTAAGAAGTTGTAAAGATCAGGCAGAATCTGAAAGCAGCACGGGACAGACAGTAAAGCTATGCAGATAAGCATAGGGTGAACAGGGAGTTTAGTGTTGGGGGTCATGTTTACCTCAGAGTGAGGGCAAGGAAGAGTTCCTTGAAGCTTGGAAGTTGTGCCAAGTTGTCACCAAGATATTGTGGGTCGTTTGAAGTGCTTGAAAGGATAGGACCAGTTTCATATAGACTTGCATTGCCTACTAGCACTAGAGCTCATAATGTTTTTCATGTTTCTTTGCTTAAGAGATATGTACATGATCCTAACCATGTGATAAATTGGAATGTGATTCAGGTGGAACCCGAGGGAGAGTTCCGAACCGAGCCAATGCGCATCCTTGACAGGAAGGTCACAATGCTCCAGAATCGGGCCATAGGTCAGGTAAAGGTGCAATGGGAGCACTACAGACCTGAAGAGGCTATGTGGGAGCTGTAAGATTCCATGCGATTGGCACATCCATTTTTGTTCAATTCTGCAGAACACTGAGGTGATACCAGTGTAGCATTTTGTTCAATTTTGTAAAGCACTAAGGACAGTGCTATTGAAGGGGGAGGGGAATGTAACACCCTGGTTTTGACCCCATTGCATTAAATGTACATGATGTATATATTGTAATGAATCATGGTGTGGAGCTAAAGGCAAAAGCCCCACCATCTATTTAGTTGTGTTATGTTTCGGCGAACGAAATTGTTGCCGATGGTCTATCATGGTATACGGCATATATTGAGTTTTGTCATCATGTAAATATGCATCTCTAATTAAAATGAACCCCAACCAGCTATGTTCGCGGCAACTAAATTGAGAAGGGGCATGATTCTCATAAGGATAAGGGTGGGGGATGTCAAACCTTGGGCTAGGGGGGGGGGGAATCCATGTGTCACCACCCTGTTTGATTTGCCCATCTTTCCTTGTCTTATCCAACTACCACTTTAATGTTTTGTTGAGTAGTTGAGGCAGTTATGGCTGGGAGTGGAGTGTGGCAGGATTGTCATTCCTTGCCCACATGCACACTCCACCAGGGGATTGAACCTCACGATGGGCAGAAGAATGACTACGCCCCTCATTCCACTCTCTCCACGCCCCTCATTCCACTCTCTCCACTACGCCATTCTTCCCTTGTCTGTTCATCCTTACGTGGGGATGGTAGTCTGAGGATTCCCACGCACAAGCTTCTTTTTCGGTTGGTCTCATGTAGCCAGGAGGGGGGAGCAGTTCGGATGTCATTCACATTTCCACAGAGTGGTATCTAGCATGTTTTCCATCCGAATTCCAGAGGTCTGATGTAAATTTCCCTCATGCACAGGTCGGGAGTCTGTATTTTCTTCCCCAGTGTGGTCTATGTTGTTTTGTGAGTCGTTTTAGCCACAATAGGGCTAGCCACGATAGGGCCAAGAACGACTCAGGAGTTGTTTTCCTTAACCAAGCTGTGAATCGCTTATGTGACTGCGTGTATGCAGTGGTTGGTCTTCAGACTGTGTTGGGAGTAGGGATGGGGGCTTGGTTTTCTTGATAAACTTGGTGTGTTTGGAAACCACACAGACAGAGCTAGAGGGCTGGCTTTCTTCTCCACAACCCCTGAATAGCACTGCAAGGGAAGTCAGGGCCTGAGGGACTGTGTAGCAGAGAAGGGACTGATTCCTTGTGTTGGGTGTGTGTGGGTGTCTTAGAAGTCAGGCTAGTTCTGGTGTAGGTGTTCCTAGCTCTGTAATGGGCTCACCAACTTAGCATTTATCCTTTCCCAGCTCCTTGATGGCCTGATAAACCTAACCATGTTGGCTTGGTTGTCTTGTTGATGGCCTGATAAACCCAACTGTGTTGGCTTGGCTGTGTTTTGGTGTACCCTTGGCTATGTGTAAGCCTGATTGTTCCTTATTCCTTGGGGAATCAAGCCCAGCTCGGGGGTGACAGCATTGCTGAGAGATTTAGGAGCATGCTAGCCTATGGTTGGGTGGAACGTTGCAGTGGCGTAGCTGGTTGTGGAACGAGTTCTTCATAAGATAAGTAATCTTGTCTATTATACTTCTGCAATCATATTTACTGTTAATGAATGTGATGAACATGTTGAATGCTTGTATGAACGTATGTTTGCTTCCGTTGTATGATAAATAAACGTGTATGCATGTTCTAGCTCAAAGCATTTTTGTTTCAGCATTTTATGAATGCACATGTTCATGGGGTTGGTTTCCCAGATGGTTAAGGCCATGGTAGCGTCCTCTTCGTTGGTCAGAGGGTCGGGGACGCTACATCATGAGTCAAGGATAACGGGGTGAGAGCGATGGTAATGGTACTGCGGGGCTGAAGGCAGGAACCATCTCGAAGAAAAATGCCACTAAAATACTGTCATAGCCAAAGTTTTTTCTTTCGCCGCTCCTGCGGTCATAAATTTGTTTCTTCATTATTGGGATCAATCCCCCACACCATTCAAACAACGTTCCTCGCATACATTCCACTGCAACATGCATGTGGGTCTGTGTTTCCATATGCAAAGAAGATGAACCAACAACCCTAGATACTGTGCTTACCATCACTTTCAATGGGAAGCTAGTTATTTGTGAAAATGGGACACATGTCCCCGAATTCTGTTTTCCAGGTAAGCAGTAAGTATCAACATAATCTTGCACGCTAAGAGTGTCACCGCCCTTGCCAGTGCCCTCCAGGTTTACAGGTGTGACCCTGCTGAGAAAGTCCTGTGATGAAATATATATCATCTATTGTTAACTCTAAGGTCTCCCCTTGGAGTTCAAAGATTCCAAGCTCATGGTCCCAGTATCTCACTAAAGTCTCCAATAGACGGACTTGTGCTCTCATATTATAAGTGCAATAGAATTTTAGCAAGCCACTTCTTTGTAATGCATGCAGAGTAGGGGCATCTTGCATGGCTTCTCGGTCCATGTCTTCATGTTCCCTTTCTTTCCAATCCAGAACCATCTTTTCCTACCCAATACACATTATTAGCCATTTGCATTTGTGCATTTTTTAAAAATAGAAGGTCGTGCAGTATTCGCGACTGTGCTTTCATCACAACGCGAAGCATACGCAAGTTGCAGTACAGCAACCTGTGAATAAAACATGTATTCACGACTACTATGAAGAATACCCGCGAATGCTCTGGACCTCTCTTTGGACAAGATTAAAATCAACAAATTTTGCATTAAAACAAAAAATTGAATGGATAGAAAAGAAGAGAAGGGAGAGATAGCTAACCTGCAACTCACGGAATTGAAATTGGTCCACTGGTTTGTCCACTACGATCAACTGAAATTTGAAGGTGAAAATTTCCAAATATAGTAAAATTTCCAAATGGTATGTTTATTTTTAGTTTTGGACTATTTATAGTAAAAATTTCAAAATTTTTACCCATTGTCTATAGTTTAAAATCTATTTTTTAATATATGAACTAATATCATGGTCTTTTTGCTAGCTGCAACAGGGCCTGGATCATTGAAAAGTTGTTTTTTGCCGCATATAGGGTAGGATTTGGTCTTCATTGCAGACTTTGCATTCATGCCTTATCCTTCACTTAACCCTAGGATCACTTTTTCTTCCATGGACTGTGGTGTATAAACCACTTTTCCCTCCTACACATCATTGTTCTTATGTGGATAGGGCCTCATTTACATGGGTACCCTAGTTTAAAACATTTGATTGTTTTTCTAGTACCCATGTTGCAGTTGTGGTAGGTTTGCGGGAGCATTCTTAGTTGTATTTCATGACAAAATAAACCTCATTTTGCATCTTTTTACGAACTATACCCGATTATAAGACTCCCTACACTTATGGAGTTTTCTTTAGGTCGTGGTCTGACTCCTCAAAACAGACTGGATTGTCGAGTAAACTTGTTCGTTCAGACTCGTTAAGAATAACTGAACGATTATCTACATAGGTGGTAATTTATCTCTTTCTCAGACCATGTAGATTATTTTCTGGACCCGAGGGACTCAACTTATGGAAAATGAACACCTAGTATGAGCTTAGTTTTCTCTTTTTCATGCTCTAGACCCAAACATGAAAACGATTCTAGGCATACTTTATGTCACGTCCCCACCCTTCTACAGGCGAGAGGACGCGACTATAATGCTGAGAATCCGAGCAATCTAGGCCCCCATGAACATAAGATATAAAATGCATTGGAAATGAATCATACACAGATGCATAATTCGTTTAAACATACAGCGGAAGCAAACACAATCATCCAATACATTCAGCATGTTCATCATATTTATAAATCAAACACAGCTACAAGGATTTAAACATAAGAATACTTATCTTAGAAGAAGCTTGTCCCGCAACTAACTACGTCGCTGCAACGTTCCGCCCAACCATAGGCTAGTGTGCTTATCAATCACTCAGCAACACTACCACCCCAAGCTGGGCATGATTTAATAAGGAATAAGGGGAAACTAGTAGGATCACACGTAGCCAAGGATACACAAAACTCAGCCAAGCCAACACAGTTGGGTTTATCAGGCTAACAAGGAGCTAGAGAGGTTGGTTGCTAATATAGTGAGCTCAATCCAAGAGCTATGGACACCTGAACTAGAACTAGCCTGATTTCTAAGACATCCACACATACCCAACACAAGGAAGCATCCCCTTCTCTGCTATGTAGTCCCTCGAGCCATGCCTTCCCTTCTAGTGCTATTCAGGGGGTGTAGAGAAGAAAGCCAGCCCTCTAGCTCTGTCAATGAGGCTCCTAAACACACTAGGTTTATCAAGCAGGCTCAGACCCCATTTCCACTCCAAAAACAGTTCAACCAAAACAGCAGAGGCATACACAACAATTTCTAGATCTGGGATTGATGAAAATCAACTTGAGAGCCAAAAACGAATTTGCAGATGGGTAAAACAACCCCCTTAGCAGCAATTTGAATTCCAGGTTCATTTATGGCCCTAACGTGGCCAAGACGAACTCAATCGGCACCCAAAATTGGTGGCTCTGTTCCTCCCATTGGTTGTGCAACTATGAACATGAAATTCCCCAACCGTGGAGAGGTAGAAACAACATAAAGACACGCAGGAGAGATCCCAGCCATTGACTATTAGCAAAACCACTTCACAGACTTGGTGAAAATGAAGAACACGACATAAAACATGAATGGTGAATGCCAGGAGCTCCAAAATTGTGGGGAACACTAAAATCGTGAATGGTTTCACACACAGGAGTTCTAAATGCCTGAGAGAGCTCACGTGAAGGAAAAAAATGGTGAGAAACACATGAAAACATGGAAGCATGGTAGAATGGCCTACGTTTTTGTGTTTTTGCTTGCCCAAGGAGTCAAAACGCGTTTCCCAAAAACTAATGGATTCTCCAATTCGAATTTGGGTTGTCATACCTTGCCCATCCCATGCAGTAACCAAACCCAACCAATTCCTGGCATTAATAAATGATTGGGTGAATGAGACAAGAAAGGTAGTTGATAGTTTGATGGGTTCCCCCTTTGAAATTTGGCTTTTCCCCATTGACCCAAAAGGTTAAATATCCCCCCCCCCTTATCCTTAGGAAATCATGCCCCTTCTCATTATTGTTGCATTGACATAGTTGGTTGTGGGTATCTTTAATTAAAATGCATATGTACATGGTGTCCATAATTATAACGTGCCTGGCTAGCACAAAATACCATCGACAACAATTTTAATCATCGGAGCATACAACGATAATCCATGGTGGGGCTTTTAGCCTTTAGCTCCACGCCACGATTAATTACAATATATACTTCATATACATTTAATGCAAACGGGGTCAAAACCAGGGTGTTACACTTTATGTCTTTGTCATGCTCGCAAAACCTAAAGAAAAATGCATCGAGATTACTATTGTAAGCCCCATTTCTCGTAATCAAACAGATCTTTCTGAGTGATCTTTCCTTCCTTTACACTCATTAAACTCAAGCTATATGTTGCTTTTGAAGGTGTGTTGGTCTGGTATTAGTTTACCCCTTTTTCAGACCTCGCGACTAAGTACAAAAAAGGTATACCTTAGTCCTTCGGGAGCTAAGAGAGTTCTTCTGTGAATTGTTTTATACTTTTTCGACCTCGGGAGACTAAATTGTACGAAAAAACACCCCCCTAGAGTCTTCTTCAGATTTTTCAGACTCTCAAAACTATGAAAACACCAACGAGCATCTACTAGTTCGGGCTCGTAAAATCCACGAATCACTACTATATCAAGCATTATTCTCTCCCCTCTTCAAGCTTGTCAAAAATGAAGAGACACTTGAGTTAACTTTCTTGGAATTGTTAAAATTTAACAAGAAAGATAAGGAACAATTTATCTTTTTGGGTTATAAACAATGACGACATGTTATCCTTGAACAAAGAACTCTCTAAACTTCCCGATACTCATGTCTCAATTTGCACTTCCAACTCAGCTATTACTTCAATTTTTTACTCCTCCACCTGTCCTTTATACATGGGGAATCTGATCATGTCTCCTGCATGACAGATAAGTCTTGTTGTCATATCTGCAAGTCAAAAGCTGCCTTGGGTCATCTCTATGGTGTGCTCACTGTGCAAGGATGTGTACCTCTATCTGATTATCCTGATCCCCATTATTAGCATCTCTGAGATTTCCTTGTGTCTACCTTCCCTCATCCAGTTTCCTAGTCACTCTTGTGATTTGTTGAAGGATCCATTGCCTTCATCCTCACATCAGGGTTTCTCATCAACTCCTCCTGAAGACGAAGAACTAGAGTTTTGACGATTGTACCTTACAATTCACTACCCTTATTGGTGAACTCCTTTTCTTGATTTTTCAGCACTACTTATTCATTGACATTCTGTTAAATTCCTTCCATGTTCGACTTCATCTCATCTATTCACATGGTAGGATTTGTACTGGTTACTATGGATTTGTACTGGTTACATCACCATAGCAGATTGGCCTATGAACGATTTTAAAAACAAAATTGTGAACCCCCTATGGGAACTTCTGCCAGGTTTTACCTTATGGGAAATTTGGAAAACCCGAAACAGACAGACCTTTGAGAACAAAGCTAGAAAACAAGGGGAAATATGGAACTCTATAGAAGCTCACCTGAAAGAAACCATATCTCTACAACAATGGACGCAGGAGGAATATTTTGCTAAAGCAAATGAGCGAATTATTCTGTATGATTTAGGGATTGGGGAATTACCTCCCAACAATTCAATGGCTCGCCCAGTTCCAGCGCCGGTTTCCAGCCCGAACTCCTGGTATGCACCTCCAGCTGGGTCTTTTAAGCTCAATGTCGATGGAGCGGCTAAAGGTAACCCAAGGCCAGCCGATTATGGGGGCACTATTAGGAATTCGAAGGGCGATATCATCAGTTTGTTCTGGGGATCCATAGGAAGCAACACGGACAACATGGCTGAGCTCGAAGGCCTTATTAACGGTTTGAAATGGGCATTGCAAACGAGGAAAACTCCTCTGGTGGCGGAGGGGGACTCTCATATCATCATCAACCTAGCATGCTGGCTTCAATCGGGCGCCTTAACGGCCCAAGTCTCAAAGAACTGGAGATGGAAGGGCTATTTAAGCGCTCTCGGGCAAATTCTCATAGGTGAGGAAGCCATCCTGCTTTCGCATGTAAAACGAGAAGGCAACAAGGTGGCAGATGTCATGGCGAACGTAGGTGTGGAAAGCAGCATGTCTTTCCATGCAGAGGAAGGCCAGGACAATGGAAGGACTCAAACCATTTGGCAACGATGTTTGAAGCTGGCGGAGGACGACGTGGAGGAATGTGGTAACATGTACCATCCGATGCATGTGAGCGACAGTTGTCATCAAAATTTAATGGGAAGACAAACAGGCAGCGTGCCGACACCACGGAGCGGGCCCGCAAATGTCACGGTGGCTAATATGGTAAGTCTGGAAAGTTCTCGATCGCCAGGTGGGCCCAGAGTGATGCATGCCTAAACACGCGGTAAAGGTACGGCGCACGTGGAGGCAACGCAAGGTCAGTTCGATAATGGGACTTGGGCTCGGCTTTATATCAGCGGGCAGGGGTTCTGTGCTTCCCGATCCATGGGAAGTTAGGAGGAGAGGACGAGCAGGTACTGAGTTCACGTCTGAAGTGGAAGGAACGGTAAATATGGCATAGGCCCGTATCATTTGGCCCCCTACGAAACCTAAGGTGGCGAATTAGTCACACACAGTGAGAGATCTGATGGAGTGTGGGGAATGGCAGAGAATTATGGCGAGCACGCGCAGAGTCAAGGGGAATGTCTATGGATGGGAGAATTCGGAGGAGAAAGGCTCTATAAATTCGGGCTCAGAGGAGAGTAAGGCCTCAAACAAGGAGTTGTTTCTGTTTCTTCTACTACCTAGTGTTCGCCTGTGTGTTTTCACCATGCCGCGTTTATGGAGGGCCCGAAATAGAGCGAGAGGCCCCAACAGGGGAGCAAGCCACAGTGAGGCTTCCCCTAGTGCCATGAATGACTCTACGCCTTCAAGTGGAGGTGTCCTGGTAGCAGAACCCTTCAATTGGGGTGATCAGTACATGGCGGAAACGCCCACGGCTATTGAGGCATTCATCGCCATTCTGAAAATTGACCTCCTGCAGGAGTTTGAGGCCATGATGGGCTGTCCTCTACTTCCCAACCCCTTCTGGACCGCCCACATCCTGCTTGACCGGGACATCAGGAAAAAATTCAGACTGCCCAAGGAATCCGAGACACTCTGGACACCATTCGACGCGGACAGCAGGAGAGTGCTACGGGTTTTCGTCTCCTGGAGCAGATAGCTCAGAATATCCTGGTCGGTCCAGGCTTCAACGCTACCACCCTAATGAATACCCCAGCGAATTCGCCTGCAAGCACCGTGCCGACTCCCTGCTAGGATCAATTCCAGGACCCCAACAGGGTGGCCAAAAGCTAAGGTGGGACTCTTCAGTGGGGGCACTTGACTCTTTGGTTTTCTGATAAATGTTGATTTCGGCCAGCTTCGATGTTGGTTCTCTTTGGTTTGGTCTTACGGCTCGCCTCGTTGCAGCCAACTTTGTTAAGCAGTTGAGAGGATAGATATCTCTGTCTAAATGTTATGTTTTGTTTTTGTTTCTGGGGGAAACCAACCCTTGAGGTTCCCCTAGTGCATGCAGTCTTTGTTTCAAGAAAGTTTGAAGCCTTATGTAGTTTTTGACAGGCGGGGCAAGCCTTAACCAGCCGGGTCTTAGTCCCGACGGGGGTCGTTTTTCTAATACCTCTTGTATATCACCACTCTGTAACTTTTTCATATTATAATAGATATGTCCAACTTACTTACAAAAAAAAAAGAGTCAAAAATTAGTTTTAAAAGAAATCCGACATATCAACAAACTCCATCCAAACTTCTTGATAACTAGGTGCTAAATCGATATTTATAAATTCATATGAACAAGGACACTTGTTCTTTCTCTTTATTTTATAAAATAATGTGTAATATGTTAACAATGGTTATCCATTCTCCTTTGGTGCAAGGACAAAAAAGGATCCAATTTGAGAAGTGTTGGACTAATCTTGCCCCCATTAATTAGTTTTGTATGGTGTCTTTCTAGCTCTGGACTTGCAATGATAACAGTGCTTCAAAAAAGTTGATTGGAAAGCTAAGAGCTTCGGATGAGTTTGACAAAGAGTTGAATGGCCTGCACAGAAGGAAGACCTTAGATCCCTCAAAAAAATTATAATAATCATTAAAAGGATCATCATTTCTTTGGGCAGAAGATTGTTAAAGATATATTTTCAATTTGTCCAATAAAACAAAGGGCAAAGTGCCACACAATATTGGCCTCTTTGACGACTATATTGCTAGAGACAAGTGCAGTGATTGACGAAGGCTTAAACTAGTAAATACCGTTGTCCTTGCACATTTGGTATGCATTTCAATATGGGCCATAGATTGCTTCTTGTAGATATCATGTGCATTCATACACCGCCTACAATCCGGTAATTGTGCAGTGATCAAGAGATGGTCTAGTTAATAACTACAATTAGAGAATGCCTTTACTCAGTTGACTACTTTCAAGAACTAACAAAACAATGGCTTTATATTTTCCCCATTAAACCAACCAATGGATCCAACGATATATAGGCCAATTTAACAAGATATCCATTAAACTCAAGGTCATAGATTTGGATGAGATTCTAAAACTTAAATTTATCAAGGGACGCTTCTCCCACATCAATGAAAATTTTAAAATTAATGGAATGATTCCACATCAAATTACTCGAACAAGAATAGAGTTCAACCAGGTCAAAAGGGATAAAGTAAGTTCCATGAAAACCTTTCTCTTTAATGTCTTTGTATGCTTTGCGTTAAAATGGTAAAACTCCTTCAAAGTCTGTCTATAAGCCTAAGTCAAACAAGGAAAGCATCGATCAAAAGGGAGAAAAGGCTTGAACAACAGTGACAGAATAAAAGGAATTATATGGCAAATACCATCTCATTTAAGTCATTGATCCCAGAACATCAAACACTTAATAAGTGTTCATGACTAAAGAATTTTCCCTAGTAAATAAGGAAAGATGCTCACTCAAAAAATTTCAAAATAAAAAACAATTGGCCCATTACATTTTTTACAACAGCATGAAGAATTTGATTTTAAGAATTAATCACCTTCCTACACTGTACAGTTACCTAGGAGGCTGCATCCAAAGTTCTATAAGCCCGTTGGGTCAAGAGCAATGGCCAACCTAAAGTGGGTAGAATCTGTAGTGTTACCTTTGCTATTGAGACTTTTGACAACACTGTGGAATGCAACATAAAACCCATGGACAGTTGTGATCTTTATCCTTGGCAGGACATATCATGTGTGCCATAGATCTTTCACGATTTTAAAGATGAAAGTTTCGTAGATCACACCCACGGACTTGATTTTGGAGGAAAATATTAATGAAGTCATTCTTAGAAGCATAAGTAAACACATGTAACATTTTTTGGAATGGCTTATTCCAACATACGAAAGGGAAACAGTGGCATCGTAATTCATTATTACAATACATTGTTTCAAGCTGTTGGATGTTATTGGAATAGAAAATTAATGATGACCTTGCAAAAAATCCAGTCTCATTTTTTGGCTAAGGAGACATGTCCAAAACAGAACTTGAAGCTGAAATGTCAAAACAGAAGTTGAAGCTAAAACAGAGATGTAGAGTTATGAAAGAGATGTAAAGCTTGAAGAATCAAATCCAAAACTTGCATCAACATGGGAGAGGGAAATTGATAAAGGTCATGGGTTCTCATGGATGAGACCTATATTCAAACCCTAAGCAATTAGGCAAAGAAAATGTACTGTGTACTGTGTTGATGTAGCATGGGATTCATAGCTCCCCACAAAAACACAAATATACATTTACCCAGTCAACAAAAAGAGAATTATGTCAAAATATTAAGGTTTTGATAATATTTTTATAATAAACAGTTAGAAAATGTACTTTGTACTGTATTAATGTGGCATGGAGTTCATAGCTCCCCACAAAGAACAGAAGAATACATCTACCCAATGTAAAGGTCTTGACTATATTATATATAATAAACAGTTGTATGTGTCTTCTAACATAGTCTTTTCAATAGGGTTTTGTCATCTATATCTGTGGCGGGATCGATCCCCTATCCCCTGGGACATTTAACACTAGGGATTCATGGGTAGGTCAGAGAGGATGCAAGCAGCAAACACTGGGAATCAAACCTAAGCCAGTAGTTATCAAGGACATTTGGGCCAATAGTTATCAAGGACTTTGGCTTTAACTCTGTTCTAGAGATCCATTACGCCATTGATATTTTGATTTCTATCACTGACCAGGATTAGAAAATTATAGAGTAGTTGACTACCCCAGGGATTGGAACAAAATCGAGAATGGTCATACAAATCTTAAACCAGTCAACGGTTTTCTAGGACTAAACATGAAGACTTGCATGGCAGTTTTGGACCAAATCAATAACTAAGTCTGACATGCTGCCAGTATGAAATGTCCCTTTCAAGAACTTTGAATCTGCTCTCCTAAAAGGAAAATGCTCCAAATGAGAATCTTGTTTTTTTGTTCTCATTATCAGACAAACAATTTTTTCTAAATCAAATTGCTTACATCATCACAGAAAATTCCATATCTGGCCCATTTTATTTAAGGGCACGGTATTAGAAGATATAAACCTTTCCCTAATTACTTTCCAAAAATAAAAAGGATTGGCAACTAGACTTGATGTTTTGATAATGTACTTATTCAAAACAAAAGCAGAAATTAATGGTTGCTTATTAAATTTAAATAAGACCAATAAAAGTTTATCAGGAATGTTTGCAGCTTCACATTCAAACAAAACGATTAAGTGCAAGTCAAATTATGTATAGTTAAAGTCTGTCCTCTAATATCCTTCCCTGGAGCAGCTATAGGATACATTAAGAAATTACAAGTTGCACTAATTTAACCTGCCCAGAATTAATAATTTCACATATAAGGAGATAGGGTTGACTCTGAAATTGACCCAAAGGCCACTTTCTAGTGGGCGATATACAAGGTAAAATAGTTGAATCACTTCTTCTATAATATATTAATAACATATGTTTTGCTATGTGAATTTCCATAGTGTAGATTGTCAGCTAATTTAAAAATGGACAAAAGTCAGTTCAATTAAGTCAAGATTTTCACTTGACAGAATTGCTTAAAAACTGTAATCCTAAGGCTCAAGTTCATGAATTAGTTCAAGATCGAAGGATGAGCAAGAAATGTAAATATACCAAAGGATTTCACTGTACAGAAAAAGTCATAGAATTGGCAAAAATCTGTTCTCAAAAAGTGCTTATAATATATATCAAAATGGTTGCTCCTCTAGTCCTACTCATCGGTTATTTTGAAGTCATCTTGTCCATCTACCCTTGTATGCCTTTTGTGTATGAGATTGCTTCGAGGGAGGACATAAATCAGTCATAATGTACAGGTTTCTCCTTTGCTTATGTTCTTTGTACTTGTAGTGACCAGTTTGCACACTTTTTCATTGTCTCTAATTATTTCCAGTTGGCTGTGACCTCTTCTGGCCTTGTTTCAGTAAACCAATTTGCTAGTTCTGCTCATTTGGAATGGCATAACAGCTGAGACTCTTAAGGGTACTAGGTTTTGCAAAAGTAACATTTTTTTGGCACGCACTCAAGCCTGCAATGAGCATACTGTCAACAAGAAAGTGAACAAGTGCAGATTCTTATGCCTTAGCAAGTACAATAAGACTTAAGTTTTCTAGTATCTTCAAGCAATCAACAATCTTTGGCACACACTTTGGAAGTTGTTTTCTTTCTCTCCCCTGAGCATACCATCAATGAGAACATGAAGAAGGTGCAGAATCTTAAGGTTGGCAATGTACAATGAGTTTTCCTCTATTTTAAAGCAATCAACAATCTTTATTTCTTTAATTAGGAAAACAATTCCATCTCCTTATATTCAAAGCTAGGCAAAACTTCCAGATTAAGAATAAATGGCACTGTATTAGTACAGTGCGGAGAAATAACTTCGGAGCAGAGAATCTTTCACTTTTTAGCATCGTATTGTCCCATCCCTCAATTCTCATTTTTTAGAGTAAAGTTGAATGGCAACTTACCTTCAACTCTAGCTACACAATCAAGGCAGACACAAGAAACTTGTCTTATTTGTAAAGCACCTAAAAAGATTAAGGGTCTGAAACCAAGTTATAAAACATGTTTAATAAGGAAATGCCTATTAGAACAAAAGATTCTCATTAAAAAACTGCAAAATCGTATTCATTTTCTATAAGTATAGTGTAGGGATCACCCTTCGGCATCCCATGATTACTGTAGCATTGTGGAAAATACAAATTGTCTTCCCTAGTAACTAATAGTTATTAATTACCAATAACCTCTAAGTATTTGGTCAATGGGATCCCAAGGTTTACGACTCTTTAAATTTAAGCCACCAGGATATATTTTTAAGTAGCCAACTTAGTAATGCACCCTTTTCAGACTGCAGCTTGCGTGGTAAGAAAGTTGAAAGACTTCTTACCAGTGCCCTTCTGATCATGGTGGCTATGCAAATCCATCTCCAAAAATTTGGTGGTCTCAGGTTCCATACTTCCGGAGCCAATTTCAGGCCTTTCCTAGCATTCCTGGGTCTCCAAGCCATGAAGAATGTCAATAGATTCCAACTGTGTGTCATGCGCCCATAACAGAGTTTGTATGCAAAGTTATAGCCCCAGGAAGTTGACATTACAACTCAGTTTCTCAAGACCCCTGCATTTTTTCCTTTCCAACTTCTAGTGTTAGGGTTTGTCTTAGAATTGTCCTTTGGGTTTTCTGCTTGCTATTGTAATAACACAGGCTTCAACGTCTTGTTATGGGATTTTTTACGAATGAGAGTAGTCGCAGATCTCCTCTCAAAGATAACTACCAACATTCACGGTCAGAATGCATTGTACAATTATTTTACCATTCTTTCATTAATAGAATTTGGCTGAGTATAGTATTTTGTGTTTCGTTTGTGCTCATCTCTTTCTCTACCATAATCCTGATTGAATTCCCTAGGCATACTAGGTTGACTCTTCCAACTCTAGTTTTGTTGTTAATTCTGTGAATTATTCCAGTTTGTTTTCTATTTGGAGCTCGTGAGAAAACAGCCCTTCTCCAATTATATATACATATATAACAAAGGTTTAGTAAATGGTGGAAGAGACAACATCACTTTATATGCCCTGCCATTCAAGATGGTTTGCTATATAGTTATAAATGATGGCGGTGTTACCTCACAAACCCTCACCTCTAAAGATAAAGTCCTAAAAACTCAAGTGAGGCCTTGGAGAAACCAAGAGGGAGGCCACTATCACCTCACCATCCTCTTCTACACTATTGGTTGGCTCTCCTCCAGCACAAGGGAGGCAACCTTAGGGTAGGATTGCTAGATTTTTTTATGGGCAGGGGGTGCATTTGGGTTTTGGACTAGAGACGATACTATCATGTGTATGATTTGATGTTGTTGTGTGTGGGATGAGATGTTCTAATGGTGGTCTAGTGGATGAGATAGTTGTTAATTTTTCTGATCTCAAGCCTGGGTGAAACAATTCCTAGTTTTTCTTTGCTTAAAAGTTTTTAGTCAATTGACTATTTTACATTGTTGAGATCTATTAACAGAAAATTTCAGCGGAAGCAATATTAAGCAAATCACAAAACACATACAAATTTCTGCCCTTCAAAATCAACTTTTCATTAATTAAATTTCAAGCTTACAAGGGCTCCCTTATTGCGAAAATGGCCTTGAAAAATACATGGAAAACCTGAAAAATATGCCCTTTAGAAGACCAACTTCTTTTGCAAATCTGCCCCTGGAATCTTCAACAGAAACCAAGAAAAACCCAGAAATTTGTTTGCAAAAATCATCCCTGCTACCATGTCCTATACGGTACAGTCCATACGACTATGTGGATTGTGTACGGCCTGCCCGTATGACTGTAAATAAACCATATGGTCTGTTCTGTACGAATGTACATAATCCGTACAATCGTACGCCTTGTTCTGGTTGCTCAATTGTGCCTCTATTGAACTGGTATGGCTTCCTGTTGGTCCCTGATTGCTGTCTTTTCTCTCCTTGGCCTGGAAATAAAAAACCCCTTCTCCTTTCCTTCCTTGGATGAAATTCCTTCTTCACCCTTACCCAAGAGACTAAAAATCAGAAAGTCCTCCTAATTCTCACTAAATGCTTGAGTCCCTCTCTTGTGTTTTCCTCTTCTCTCCTTAGTTGCCTTTTATACTTTTGGGATGAACCAAAACCTTAACTTCAATGGATGAGATTAGATCTCATTCACTTGAGACCAAGGAATAAGATTCATTTGATTAACTTAAATCACTAAAGCCCCAAAAGTTAGGGTTTTCTCCAAATTAACCCCAATTACTTATAAAAAGGCATTCACTATAATAATTCCCTTAATTAAAGTGAATTTCTTAAGTAACTAAAAGGTATTAATGATGACTTCCACATGTAAGACACAAACCACTGTGGAAGTACATGTCCGATGCTACAAATATCAACAATAGCATGGTCTAGCTTTTGATGATTGTTAAAGTTTGGGTTAGATTACGGTTTTTAAAAAATTAACAACTTTGCACATCACTTCAGTCAACTACTTAAGACGAAGTAAAGGTACAGCAGTGGTAACATAAGATAAATTTCAAGATGCAAGACAATACAACAGTAACATTGAACAAAATTCCAACATAGCGCTAGACGCAAACTAGTAAGACAAATTAGAACATAAATTTTCATCTCTTTCAACTTTAGCACTCCTCAATGGTCCCTGTGCTAAAGTTGGTCCTTGAGATGCAAGAGACAGTAGCAGTAGTACCATGTAAAACATACTAATGAATCAACAACTAAAGAGTAGTGATGATGAGCTGTAACAATATTGAATTAGATCTAGTTTGGATATGCCTTATACTTGGATACTTTTAGGGTCAGATCTTCTCACTGAAAGGACAAGCATCCAAAAGGAGCTAATGACATACTTGAGAGAGTGAGTTTGAGAGTTGTAGGTTAAGGTTAGACACATACAATAGTAAACAAGATACCTTAGTCATCAAGTGTGAAGACCCTTGTCATTTAGGGCTTAACACAGCCACAACTCAGTTCAAGATAGGCTGCTAACAAGTCAAGGCCAGAGAGGTAAGGTCAAATCAGCCATGGCTTAGCTAGAAGAGGTTACCACAGTTCACATTAAGACTGAGGGAGATCATCACAATCCATAGCCCAGTAGTATATACAGTCACAACTAACTAGTATACACAATCACAGCCAAAACTTGGAAGGACTCACAGTCCCACACAATCCACAAATTAGGTGTATAAGGTGACGGCTCAATAGGAAGACAATACACAGTCCATAGATCATCCCATAAGGTCACGACTCAGCAGGAAGACAATACACAGTCCATAGATCAACCCATAAGGTCACAGCTCAGCAGGAAGACAATACACAGTCCATAGATCATCCCATAAGGTCATGGCTCAGCAAGAAGACAATACACAGTCCATAGATCAGCCCAGCAGACTTCAAACATTCACGGCCCAACCTTAAATAGTTAGCAGACTTCAAACATTCACGGGCCAACCTTAAATAGTTAGCAGACTTCAAACATTCACGGCCCAACCTTAAATAGTTAGCAGACTTCAAACATTCACGGCCCAACCTTAAACAGTCATGGACTATTCCATAAGAAGATAGGAGCAACAAGAAATTAAAACATCCACCCAAAGCAGCAGAAACCCTAGGCGTCAAGCACAAACTAGCAAAGGATCAAAATTGAGCTTCTTCTCATGTCAAGATACTTGCTAGAAATGGAGAAGTGAAACTTATTTACAATGTTCCCACAAGTTTCCGAGACGGGGGGACGTGGGAGCGGGGAAACGCACATTCGGGACGCATGGAGACCACCTCCAAATTTAGGGATATTCGGGGGGGACGTGGGAGCGGGGAAACGCACATTCGGGACGCATGGAAACCACCTCCAAATTTAGGGATATTCGAGGGGGACGTCTCTAAAATTATAAAAATAAAATAAAATATCAAAAATAATAATTCATTTGATGTATATTAATGATTGTGCAACGTAAATACTAAATATATCAGTTTATTTTATAAGTAGTACCAAGTAGGAATTGTAAAATGTGAAAATAATGGGAAAACATTAAAAAAAAAATTCCCAAGGGCATGATTGGGGAGGGAAAGTTTCGCCCAGAAGTCCCCAAGTCCCCGGGATGCAGGAAACGTGGAAATGCATCCCCGACCCTACGGGACGCGTCCCCATGGAACATTGCTTATTTATAATCTTGACAAGCCTTCTAGAAAGGTCACTTAGTAAACCCTAGGTTTTAGGATGGTCAAACATAAAAATAAAGTTAAGTGAACTTAGGATAGGGTATCAATGGTCCAATGGTCTTACAAAATTAAAAACAAAAGGTTAAGTTGACTTAAGATAGGGTACCAATGGTCCAAAACTAAAAACCATAAAATTAAGTTGACTTAGGATAGGGTACCAATGGTCCAAAAATAAAAACCATAAAATTAAGTTGACTTAGGATAGGGTACCAATGGTCCAAAAATAAAAACCATAAAATAAAAGTCATCATGCTAAAGGTACACATAATAAGAGTGTTGGGACCAAGTAAGATAAAGAACCATAAGAAAACCAAAGGGGCAAAGGGGTCATAAAAAGAAGGTAAGACAACCCTCATACCCACAAGACCAAGGTGTACCATAAAGGTGGACAAACAACCTCTCTTTTACCTATAGGACCAACAGGACCAAGGTGTACCATAAAGGACCAAGGACTTTAATCTTTTCACTCTCAAGGTATATTGTCATGTGTGTTCCATACATCTTTATCATCACTGTATAAGGAAAAAATCCAAACCGGATGATGTGATCCTCTGGTCCTCAGTACTGCTCCTAAGGGTTAGGTGCTAGTGACATCATCAAGGAGTGGCCAATCCCTTGAGAAACAACCTAGCAATAACTGAATAGGAGAGAGGACATCACACATCATCATCTTGGTCAACTTGACGAAGATCCACTTGGTTAACTGACCAGGAATGTACTTGCAGGAACTGCTTAGTCCCAGACCAAGAATCTAGCTGGTCCCATACCAGGAAGTCTCTGTCTCAACCTATAGGATCTGCTTGGACATCGTGTCCAAGAAACTGTCTGGTCCTACACCAGAATACCCTAGAGACATATAGGGGCCCTAACCATATGTTAGGGACTTTGCCATGGCATCAACCTGCTTGGTCCCAAACGAAGAACCCCAGGAGACTACTGGGGGGCCTAGGGTACCTTCTAGGGTATTACTCTTCCCTAGTTAACTAACTACGGTACCATCCTCCCTGAGAATGGGTCTCGCAGCTACACTATCTTTAACACTCCCTCTCAGCAAGAGAGGCATTCTCAGCAACACTAAGCTTGTCTCGAAAGTACTTAGACTTCGACAGAGTCTTAGTCAACACATCAATAAACTGTCTACTTGACAAAGCATATTGCACCATGTCCCAGACATGGTGATGCTTCCTCTTGATGTGATCCTACCTGTCATAGAGCACATGGTTTTCTAAGAGATCCAAACAATTCTAATTGTCAACAAGAAGCTTGATCTTTTATAGATCCACTTGGAAGTTGTAACCAACATCCCTTGTTAGCTGAGAACCACTTTTCACACGTCATTTAACATCTTTACCTCTTCCAAACCTGATTTTTGGCTGCCTCCTCATAAATGAAGGATTCTAAACAGTGACGTGGCTTATCAAAACCAGAGCAATCATGAAACCTCTTAATAGGTTTCTCAAAGATATCTATTGAGGACTCCCTGACCTCCTTCCTCTTCTCATCTAAGAGAAATGACTCATGAACTGGGTTTATTTCCATGTCTATATCACTGGGGAGGATTCTCAGAAAAAATTTCTTCAAGGGAGATCACAACTTTTCTTTGCAATCCCATCCTATTGGGGATTGATGGGGCACATTTGGTTCCCTCTTGATCTCTGAACTTACTAGTTATAACAAATGCCTAGTAGTTTCTCTGGGAGGATGAACATCCAACATAACTGATCCTGCATTTTGTGGAGCCTCTTACTCCCTCTGTACTTGAGCACTCAACTCCCTCTTGAGTTGTGCAATTAATTCTAAGCATAAACAAGATCTGCAAACATTCATTACTTGTCACATCATCCTCTTCTTGTGAATCTTATCTACAAGTTAAGTTTGATTGTTATCAATATCAATTTAACATGATCTTATCATTCATATATGTACAAAGCAGCTATCTTAATGCCATAAAGAGCATATCCATGTCATAACAAAGAATCAACATAAGTTGGGATAGAAAGTCCTCCCTCTTTATATCTGCCCTTATGCAGAAATCACATTGTGCATCTTGATCTTGACATCAAATTGAACATGTACTCTTAGAGGTGCAAAGGTGTCAATATCATATCATCCTCATGCAATAACATACATGCATTAGCACAATCTATGTTAGATCATAACCCTAGATATGAGGCCATACATGAATGAGTTCAAAGCATAGTTACATATATCGTGAGTCATTCCCCTTGGCGATATATCGCCACTAAAAAATGGTGATATTTTTGACATTTTGAATATATCGCGATATATTCAATGTGTCGCGATATATTGCGAATATATCACGATATTTTGGAAAATATCGCCCTGCTAAAAGCATTTGCATGGAATTTGAGAAATAAATCCATGGGTTAAGTTTTTGGCAGTGTTATTAAAACTAAATATATTAAACTCTTAAAGTAATAAATGCTAATATTAAATTCTTAAAGTAAAAGTGACATTCTCCTTAACTTTCATTTTCTATCCTTTTACTTAAATTTTTAACATTACCATTAAATGTTTCAGGATGTTTGAGAGTGGTTACAACTTCATCGGACTTCATATGCAAAAAGTAGAATTTTAGATCCCATTTAGAATTCAACAGACTTAATAGTTTTTCAGGATTTCAAGATTTCAATAATTCCACTGGATTTTATCAAGTATGAGGGTATGGGATTGGCTTTTAATCAAGCACATCAACCCCTCTCTGTACCTTGATGTTGGTGGCATTGATTGTTGAAATCTTTTATCATGAACTTAATAAAAATGTGCCCTTCACTCATTAAACATGGGAAGTTTCATCAAAATTGTAGAGTAGTTGGAGCTTCCAATTTGATGCCTAACTCATACAAAGCACCTACAAGACCCCCTATTGCTTCCAAAGGAAGAGTGGTGCCCCTTTCCTATAAAAGGGGTAGAGGGAATCGATGATTCCTACTATTTATCATTCTATTATGCAGTATCTAGATGCCTCATGTGTCATGATGATTCATCTCTTGAGAGACATCTATTTTGATCATTTGATGTGATTTTCTATCATTCCATCAGAAACATATTTCTGTATTTTCAGTTTATAGTCAATATGTGATCATGATCCACCATTTGACATCTTATGCATCTTATATATTAGTTGTATTTTCATATTTATGTAGCAATGTGTTTATTTGATGTTGTTGTTGCTATAGATGTTAAAAAAATTGAAAAAAAATAGCTATTTTTGAATTTTTTTTATGCTTTACAACATTTGTTGATATTTTGGTCGTTGCTGCCGATAAGTTACATTCCGGACCCTCGGCGATATATTCGCCGACACGATATATGTAACTATGGTTCTAAGCTTCTTTGCAAATTCATTGATTGACGCATCACAACAATGGTTAATCATTCTATAACAATGTCCTTTAAACCTAAGCATGCACTTCTTAAATAATATCATTCTCAAGATCTCATGCATCATCTCTCTTGTTAGTACAACATAATCCAGGATAGTTATATGATCATGATCATGAACTCTAACTTCCTTATGCTAGCAAATTCTTGATCACATCAATCAATGCACAACACTAATCAACTATAAGGTATCATAATTATGATACAAGTTAAGATTCAACCATATGAAGAGTTAAGTACGCTTTCTCACTTATCATAGAAAATATGCTTGAGTCAAGCCTCCTGAGATTTGTTGGTCATAACTAACATACCTTTTCAAGGGGTCATCATGTCCACAATCTATCAAATCCATTTTCTGATATAACACTTGTCATTACTATTGATATAAACACATCTCTTTGCTCAGTTGTCATTGATTTTAAATCTAGTCAATTAGTGAGATCAACCTATTTTGTAAATATCAGATCTTTAACACTTTAATGGCCAAAATAAAGTTCAAACCCTTATTGTTACTTGAAACCCTTATCTTAGGATCATTGTAGATCTGTTAGACTACAAAACAAAGTTAACTACAAACCCTAAGCTCTGATACCATGTTAAAGCTTGGGTTAGATTAGGGATTTTCAAAAAATTAACAACTTTGCACATCACTTCAGTCAACTACTTAGACAAAGTAAAGGTACAACAATGGTAACATAAGATAAATTTCAAGATGCAAGACAATACAACAGTAACACTGAACAAAATTCCAACATAGTGCTACATGCAAACTAGTAAGACAAATTAGAACATAAATTTTCATCTCTTTCAACTTTAGCACTCCTCAATGGTCCCTATGCTAAAGTTGGTCCTTGAGATGCAAGAGACAATAGCAGTAGTACCATGTAAAACATACTAATGAATCAACAACTAAAGAGCAGTGATAATGAATTGTAACAATGTTGATTTAGATCTGGTTTGGATCTACCTTATACTCATATACTTTTAGGGTCAGATTTTGTCGCTGAAAGGACAAGCTGCCAAAAGGAACGGATGACATACCTTGAGAGAGAGAGTTAGAGAGTTGTAGGTTAAGGTTAGACACATACAGTAGTAAACAAGATACCTCAGTCATCAAGTGTGAAGACCCTTGTCATTTAGGGCTTAAAACAGCCACAACTCAGTTCAAGTTAGGCTGCAAACAAGTCAAGGCCGGAGAGGTAAGGTCAAATCAGCCATGGCTTAGCTATAAGAGGTTACCATAGTTCACATTAAGGCTGAGGGAGATCATCACAGTCCATAGCCCAGTAGTATATACAATCACAACTAACTAGTATACATCACAGCCAAACTTGGAAGGACACACAGTCCACAAATTAGGTGTATAAGGTCACGGCTCAGCAGGAAGACAACACACAGTCCATAGATCACCCATAAGGTCACAGGTCAGCAAGAAGACAATACATAGTCCATAGATCAACCCATAAGGTCACGGCTCAGCTGGAAGACAATACACAGTCCATAGATCAGCCCAACAGACTTCAAACATTCACCACCCAACCTTAAACAATCAGCAGACTTCAAAAATTCACGACCCAACCTTAAACAGTCATGGACTATTCCATAAGAAGATAGTAGCAGGAAGGGGTGACCAGTCCCTTGAGAAACAACCTAGCAATAACCAGTGTTCCACCAAGTTTCCGGGACGGGGGGGGCGTGGGAGCGGGGAAACGCACATTGGGGACGTGTAGAGACACCCCAAAATTTTGGGGTATTTTGGGGGACGGGGGGGCGGGGAGGCGTCAAGGTACCTAACATAGGGGAGTCGGTCTCTAAAATTATAAAAAAGAAAAAAAAAATTAATAAAAATATGAACCCCAACATATAAACATATCAATTCCTCATCCCATCACCATTTGCATACTAGCATGCTTATGTTCCCGAAGACTTTAGTGTAATTTAATGTAATCGTTATAGCCAAGCATATCATATCGATGTTTGTTTCTTTTTATTTGTTTCTATTTCGTTTTAAAATGACCATTTAGTGTAAAAGCCTACAATTTAAGATGAACCATTTCTTTTTTAAGTAAAAAAATTTAAAAAATCGAGGGCAATGGGGGCCTGTCGGAGCCCCCCATTTTCAGGAGGGGGCGTGTGGGAGCCCCCCAATCCGGGAAACTCCTAGACCCGCGTTTCCCCAAGTTTCGCAGAAAGGGGGGCGCTGGGAAACGTTTCCCATGGAGCCCCCCAGCCCTCGGGGCGTGGGAAGCGTAGGGGGCGAGCCCCCGACCCTGGGAGGCGCGTCCCCGTGGAACATTGGCAATAACCGAATAGAAGAGAAGATATCACACGTCATCATCTTGGTCAACTTCACTAAGATCCACCTGGTTAACTGACCAGGAATATACCTGCAGGAACTGCTTGATTCCAGACCAAGAATCTACCTAGTCCCAGACCAGGAAGTCTTTGTATCAACCTATAAGATCTGCTTGGACATTGTGTCCAAGAAACTGTCTGGTCCCACCCAGAATACCCTAGAGACATATAGGGGCCCTAACCATATGTTAGGGACTTTGCAATGGCATCAACCAATTTGGTCCCAGACCAAGAACCCCAGGAGACTATTGGGGGCCCTAGAGTACCCTCTAGGGTCTTACTCTTCCCTAGTTAACTGACTAGGGTACCATCCTCCCTAAGAATGGGTCTCGCAATTGTACTGTCTTTAACAATGATGTGATGTACCCTCCTACTTTTGTAGTGTTGATATGTTTTAAATGATATATTGCCTAGCTTTAATGAGATTATTTAACAATTAGAGCATTTTATGGAGTGGGAACTCATCAACTTAGGGTCTCCCTAATTTTTTTAAGTGTTAATAATTATTTATGAGTGCTATGATGGATTAAAAGGGGTTTTGGCTATGATTTCTAAGGTTTTATTGTAATAAATATTCATTAAGGTAGAACACCTTCGTGATCTGACTCTTTTTGCAAGGTTTCTACATAACTATTAATTTATTTCATATAGTTGGAGGCCTCTAGTGTGAGTGCCCTAGGTGTTTCAGGTTAGCTTAGCACATGTACAAGCTTTTCATGTCATGCTTGATACCCCTTGATGGAGCTCTAGCCTTGTATACACATGATAAGAGTAATTTGGAGTTACTTGACATTGGTTTAACCGCATGGAAGGCTTACACATGATAAGAGTAATTTTGAGTTATTTGACTTTGGTTTAACCACATGGAAGGCTTAGCGTGAGAGCACCCTAGCTCATTTGACCCCTTTTACACTTAGATGATAAGTATTGCAAGACATACTATAGTTTTCCATGGAGCGCTCTCTCTCTTGACACATATGTTGAGGCAAGCATACATTAAAGTAATATTTTATAGCTTGGAAGGTTGCCACACATCCCTAGGGCACACCTCCTTGTGTCCATGGTTTGAAAGCTAAAATTCATGGTATTTGTGTGTGGAAGGTAAACTTCACTGTGTCATCTCAATACATGTCCTTCTATGATGAGTTGGTTATCTTACACATGGATCTAACCTCCTTGACACTATTCCCTAGAGTCAATTCTACTTCGTAGTTGTTACAGCTTGATTTAGCACTAAAGTGGAAAAGTTTCAAGCCACAAGTGCTACCAAGGAGCATCTTCGGAAGAATGCACCACTATCACTGCAGTACAATCTTCCCTCACTTTTGACCAGCTCTCAAGGTCAAGGGAGGGATTTCGTAGGGTTGATTGGATGTGGATTTATTGAAAATAGATAAGGAGATTGAAATGTAACTTAATTAAATGTGTGTGGTTATGGCCAAAGTTAAATTCCCCAAATAGTGCTTGAATATATAAGATTAGAATTTTCAAATACTTAATTGGAAATACTCAAGATATCATTTGAATTTATAATCATGAAAACATTATGGAAATTAAAAGATATTTGCAGAAAATAACTCACAATAGATCAATGCCAAATTTGGTTAAACAGTGGGTTCATTTGCTGCAGTATAAACACATCCCAAAAAACTGAAAAATAAAGGTGTACTAGTTGCCCAATTAATGCCTTAGAATGTGTGAAGTTATGGTCCAAGGTGAGGCCTTGCTTGAAAATATTTTTCTAAAGCAAGGTGTCACTGAAGGTGTTAGATTTAGATCAAATTCTAGATTTCTTGAAGTGATAAGAATCACTTCTCTAAATGTGGAATTGATTCAATGTCTTAATACCAATGCTTCAATTAGAAGTTTATACAACAACATACCATTTATCAATGAATAAATTATTCAAACACAATTAAAATATATCAAGAATCGTGCAAAGAGAGATTTAGCAAATAGGAACGAAATTACATAAGCAATTTCCAGATTTAGGAGTGAACCATTTAGTCAATATAGGTATACTTAGATAAAAATGAAACCATGATTCAATATTTAACCAAATGAACGTAGAATGTGATTGTTCACTTGCTTTCAGGATGTGATTGTTGTTATGTACTAAAGCAAGCAAACGTAGAAATTTCCAAAATTCAGTAGATAATAAATTTAAACCATGAAAACTGAAAATTTCAAGATGGTAGATGCTCAGAAAGATTCCAGAATTAAGATTAGTTTGTTGTTATAAATTTCCAAAATCAAATAAGATGAATTATGAGCCATATAACCACATAAATCAGCCATGAAACATAAATGAAAAATACAGAAATTTCACATGATTATTTTAACATGAAACCCTAACCTAGAAATGTGAATTTATGCAGTTGTTAGGGTTGGCTTACTTCTATTTTAATTTCTTTTTGTTGTTAAGAAATGAACTCAAAATATAGATATAACTACAAAAATCAAACCTAAAATGATGTTCAAGCATGATAATTTACCTCGACTTGATGGAGGAAGAAATCTGAAAGTTATTGCAGCCTTGAAGAAACCACATTTCACCCTTAAAAAGAAGAAAAATAAATGTTATATGGATTTTAGTGGTTGAAGAGATGGAGCGGTAGACTAGTGTCTTGACTCTTTCATCCTTGGGAAAATCGGGTCCTAGAATTGTTATCCTTGAGCCTTGTTTGAGAGTGTACTTGGTTGGAACATGGAACACCTACAAAGCATAACAAATTCCTCCCAAGCCTTTGGGGTTTCATGCATGTCCTTTCAAAGAAGGGTCACCCTAGAGCATACACCTTCAATATCTAAATTCTAGCTCATACCCTAGCCTATGCAAACTTAAAACTTGCAACCCTCCTAAGATGACAATCACAAGCAAGCTACAAGACTAGAACATGAAACAAGTAAAGAGATTCTTCCCTACTTAATTCCAATGGAGTAAGATTACCCTTCCATCGAAAGGTCAAAGTGCTGAAGAAGATGTTGCTGATCGAAGCGGTCAAAGCACTGATGATGTTGAAGACTAAAGATTGAAGATGAAGACTACATGATGTTGAAAAGCTTCCAATGATTTATAGATGTTGATGATGTCCTCTATCTCTCCCCTATTATTGTTGTTGTTGATGTTGTTATAGAATACCCTTCTCGTTAAGGGGGAGTGTTGAAATATTGTAACTTCGAAGAATATTCTATATGTTTTTCTTTGTGGTCCCCGATGGTCCTACCGAGAGAACCACTTGTATTACTTTGTACCCCGATGCTCATAATCGGAAGAACTAATAAGGGTCATGAAGCAGTCCCCTCTAATTGTAAAGGTGGGTCATTAGCACCCCAGTGTAGTTACTTGAGCCTACATGTGTAACTCGAGCCTACATGATTAACTCAAGCCTACATGACAGATGAGTTAACTTAAGTGAACTGATGAATATAAATAGAGGTGTAGTGCTCCTCATTTAGGACACACACTCTCACTTGTGTAGTGCATTAGTGGAGAAGAGAAGTAGCTGGAGAAGGAGGAGGATCAGGCTTTGATCTCCTTGCTGGTTTTATCTTTTATCTTTTTGGGGCATCTATATTGAGGAAGCTTTTGCTGGGTTTTTCCCTTTAGGGTTTTCCCAGGATAAATCATTGTGTTTCTTTTGTATGGTTGTGCTTGTCTATCTTTCAGTGATCCTGTTTATATGCTTTTGTTATGAAAAATGAAATGAAATACTGATGTCTTAGCTAAGCATATGAAAATTTAACATGGTATCAGAGCCACCCTGAAAAGAAGACATTGTGCAGCTACAGAATTTAGGGCTTCTTACTTTTTGGTTCTCTCTCCACAATCGATCAGCAAAAGAAGGCTAGGCTGACTCTCCATTGAAGGGTGCATCTTTCTGTCGAAGCGAAATTCGATTCCAAGCATTTTCAGTTTTCCGTGTGGGAAATTAGGGCTTCTTGCAGAAGAAGAATTTTTGAGTGAGCCCAGCATAGGATTGCTCTCCTCATCAAAATCAAAGTTTAGAGACCTGGATCAAGATTTTTGGTAGGGTGAAACTCCAGGAAAGTCAAACCCTAGTTTGACCCGGAGCTAGAAAAACCCTAAATACTAAAACTGCTAAGTTTTGGTATATTCGCTATATCCCAATATTGGCGAAGGTTCAAGAGTGGGAAATTGTAGAGACCGAAGATAAAATCCTGATGAACACTGTGTCCAAAATTCAGCCTCATATTCGCTATATTCTAGGAGATATGATCCCTCCAAGTTAGGGTTCCAGCCTCTTCCAGAATTCATCCCTAAATAGGACACCTAGGGAAAATTGCTATAGCTTGGGCTACAGAGGTCCAAATGGAATTCCTGAAGATGTTCCAGAAAGAGAACGGACTGTACTTTTTTGTGGTCCGAATTTCAGAACCTGAAGATGAACCGGTGACACGTGGAATGTCGTACAACTTCACTGTTCTGAACAGTCCTGTAACAGGTCACCTTGGGAAAATAATCATAAATCGAAATTGGTGAAACCAACTCTGATGAAACCTGTGGTGTTGGATCAGGGACATGCGAGGTTACCTCAGTGCGAAATTTCAGACACAGAGGAGCAGTAATTTCAGATATATCACAGAAACAATAACAGGCATTTCTGTAGAAGAAATTGGAAAACTAGGGCTTCCTGTTCCAGGAGCTTCCGTCCACTGTTTTCAAAAAAGGAGTACATTAGACAGCTCCATTTGAATAGATCTATCTTTCTATCCAATCAGATCTAAA
>LPNX010256736.1:68728-159970 GCA_001517045.1 Pseudotsuga menziesii | reverse complement strand
TCCCGTAATTCCAATAGGAAGGATTGTCTGAGTTCCACAAATGTGTTGATCCCGTAATTCCGAAAGAAAGGATCGTTAGTAACTCCGTAAAGACCTAAATCCCATAATTCCGAAAGGAATGATCGTTAGTAACTCCGTAAAGACCTAAATCCCGTAATTCCAAAAGGAAGGATCATTGGTAACTCCGTAAAGACCTAAATCCCGTAATTCCAAAAGGAAGGATCATTGGTAACTCCGTAAAGACCTAAATCCCGTAATTCCGAAAGGAAGGATCATGTTGATGTTTTGATGATGTTGATGTTTTTATGATAATGATGACGTACAGATTAAAAGATCAAAATATGATGATGATGTTGTTGTTGATGATGATGATGTTCTCTGATCGAAAGATCAGAATATGATGATGATGATGTTTCTCTGATCGAAAGATCAAAAGTTGCTAATGATGATGATGTTCTCTGATTGAAAGATTAGAATATGATGATGATGCTGTTGCTAACGATGATGATGTTCTCTGATCGAAAGATCAGAATATGATGATGATGATGTTTCTCTGATCGAAAGATCAGAAGTTGTTGATGATGATGTTCTCTGATCGAAAGATTAGAATATGATGATGATGATGTTTTCTGATCGGAAGATCAAAAGTTGCTTATGATTATGATGTTGCTGATGATGATGATCGAAAGATCAGAATGCGATGATGATGATGATGTTTCTGATCGAAAGATCAGAATGTGATGATGATGAGATCCTGATGATGATGATGCTTCTGATCGAAAGATCAGAATGTGATGATGATGAGATCCTGATGATGATGATGCCGTATTATCAAAGTATGATGATGATGACGTACTGATCGAAAAATCAGAATATGATGATGAGTTGATGTTAGAGTATGATGATGTTCGGTTGATGATGTTTCTGATCGAAAGATCAGAGGCTGATAATAATGATGATTCTGATTGAAAGATCAGAATGTGATGATGATGATATTTTGATGCTGATATTTTGATGATGATGATGTTGATGTTTTCATGATGTTTTCATGATGATGTTTCTAATCGAAAGATCAGAGTATGATGATGATGTTGTTGTTGATCGAAAGGCCAAAGTGCTGAAGAAGATGTTGTTGATCGAAAGGTCAAAGTGTTGAAGATGATGTTGCTAATCGAAAGGTCAAAGTGCTAAAGAAGATGTTGCTGATCGAAGCGGTCAAAGTACTGAAGATGTAACTCGACCGCACCTTTCTGCATCATATCACGAATGTAGTGATATCGAATCTCTATATGCTTCGTCTTATCATGAAATATGAGATTCGTTGACATCTGTATACAACTCTGGTTGTCACAGTGAATCACAGTTGGTCCTGGAATCTGACCAAATAATCCAGCAAGGAGGTTTCGAAGCCATACTGCTTCTCGAGCTGCTGCACTGGAAGCCATATACTCAACCTCTACAGTGCTAAGTGCTACTGAAGTCTGCTTCTTGCTACACCAGGAAATCACTACAAGGCCCAAACTGAAGCAACATTTGAAAGTACTCTTCCTATCTGCAATACACCCGGCCCAATCTGAGTCAGAAAATCCTTGCAATATCATATCACATCCTGAAGCATATCTTAGGCCATATCCCACAATGCCACGTAAGTATCTGAGAACATGTTTTGTAGAAACCCAATGAATCTGCCTCAAATCACTCATAAACTGGCTGAGAGTATTCACAACAAAACATATATCTTGTCGGGTATTTGTCAGATACATTAGAGAGCCAATCAACTGGCGATACATGGTGGGATCAATCATATCAAAATTTGAAGTAGACTCCTTCAACTTCTTGAAATTGGCATCGATCAGGGTAGCCATGGACTTGCAGTCCAACATCTTGAATCTCTTCAAAATATCCATGGTGTATTTTCCTAAACTTACGAAAATTTCCTTTTGCCTCTGCCATACTTCTAATCCCAAGAAGTAATGCATCAATCCGAGGTCCTTCATTTCAAACTCAAAGGCAAGCTTCTTCTTACACCATCCAATTAGTTTCTCATTTCCACTGAGGAACAAGTCGTGCACATACAGAACCAAAATCAGTGGTTCATCATCCACAATCTTGTAGTAAAGATTAGGATCTGCATCACTCTTGGTGAATCCCAAGTTTACCAAGTATCCGTCTATTCGTCCATAACAAGCACGAGGTGCTTGCTTGAGTCCATATAAAACCTTTTTCAGTTTACATACATGAGAATCTTTCTCATAGACAATAAACCCTTCTAGTTGTTCAATGTAAACTTCTTCCTCGATAATACCATTGAGGAAGGCAGTCTTTACGTCCATCTGATGCAGCTTCCATCCCATAGTTGAAGCAATAGCAATGATGGTTCTGATGGAAGTATATTGAGCCACAGGAGAAAATGTTTCATCATAGTCAATTCCCTCTCTCTGAGAGAATCCTCTGGCAACAAATCTGGCCTTGTGTTTTTCCATGCTACAATCTGCTCCATGTTTAATCTTGAAAAGCCATTTGGAGGTTACTATTGACTTCCCCTTAGGTCTTGGTACAACATCCCATACGTCATTCTTCATGATGGACTGGAACTCCTTCGTCATGGCATCCTTCCAAACTTGGTGTCTGGATGCCTCTTCGTACGTGGTGAGCTCGTACGTGGTGGGCTCTGAGTCAATGATGTGACTCATCAATGCTACATAACTCGAGAACCTTTGAGGTCTTTTGCTTTCTCAATGGATTTCGTGTGGAGCTTCGTGCCCCACTGCATCCTGCAATTTCTGTTGTGCGCATCTAGGTCTTTTTCGACTTACTGCCATATATGTAAGAGCATCAACTGGCTCAACTGGATCAATGGGATCGATCGGTTCATTCTTTTCTTCAGACTCCCTCTTAACTTCTGGAGGGGGAGTTTATCTCATCTCTTCATCATCATCGATCTCCATATCAAGTCCTCTTCCTTTCGGATAGCCATCTCTTCTTCAAAGGTCACATCCCTACTTACTTCGATCTGCCTCGATCCTGGGATGTATATTCTGTAGGCCTTTGAGGACTCACTGTAGTCTGTATCCCACGAATGTTCCCTTCTTTCCTGAAGGTTCTAGTTTCGTCTTTTTATCCTTGGGCACATGTATTAGACTAGGCAGCCAAAGATACGGAGGTGGCCCACTTCTGGCTTCACTCCTATGAAGGCTTCTTCCGGAATCATGTTCTTCAAGATTTTATGAGGGCATCTGTTTTGTACATAAACAATTGTTTTGGATGATTCTTCCCATAAGAACATCGATAGATTCTGGTCATGTATCATGGATTAGGCTGCCTCCACAACTCTTCGGTTCTTCCTTTCCATAACCCCATTTTGTTGAGGGTTGTAGAGAACTGTGAGCTCCCTCTTAATTCCTGCTTCCTTGCAGAAATCATTGAATTCTATAACTTCTGTAATCTCGATTCCACAACTTCTGTCCCGCAAGCTATCTTTCCACAATACAGCTTTCCGCGAGCTTGCTTCCGCAACCTTAGTCTTTCTGCAACTCAATCTTTCCACAATTGAGTTTCCGCAACTTAGTTTCCGCAACAACCTTTCCGCAACCTTAGTCTTTCCGCAACTCAATCTTTCCGCAATTGAGTTTCCGCGACAACCTTTTCACAAGCTCCTTTCTGTAATTGCAGGTTGCGGGTTGCGAGTATGCAATTCCCAGTTTTCCCAAAAACTGACTTCCGCCTTCATGCGGCTGTAATCGGATTGCGAATCCACCTTCCCACTTTTCCCAAAATTGGGCTTCCGCAATTTTCCTTCCGAAAGTATCTTTCCGCAGTCGGGTACTTTGCAAACACATCCGTCCATATGTCCATGGGGATACACACAGATAGTCCAATCTATGAACACAAGAAAATCTTGTTTTCGCCCATATTACTGTGTAAAAAGAATTCATAGTATCTAGAGTGTTGATTGAACCAAACGCATAATTGCAGGCTTCTTTTTGGGAATCCATAGCCTCCCAAGCTCTTATTTTCGATATTGAAGTTATTCATCCAGGCTGAGTCATAGTTTTCTTCCTCGAGGGAATTAGTTTGCTTACATACATGAGCGGAGAGCTTGATTACACTCTGATCGCTGTTTATGTGTCCTTCTTGTTGTTGGATCATATGCTTGGAACTTATGTATTCCCATCAATGACAACCTCATCACAATCTGATATGTTTCCATATGATTGCAATACCTATCATAATGCCAACGCACCTTCATTCCAATCATCTTGTCTGCAGATCTGAACCAGAAACCCTAGCAAGAATTAGGTCAAAAATGAATTTTGGAATATAGTGAAACTAACTTTACAGATAGATGTGACCTATCAAGGCAAGTTGAGGGAAGATGAGGTTGAGCCAAAACAGTGGTGGGAAGCCTCCAAAACTTGAAACCCTAATTTCTTCCCACAGTGTCCCGCAGCCAAAAATTGAGACTTCTCCAAATTTGATTATGCTTCCACCAAAGATGTGCCTCCCCTAGAGCAAAGTTTCCACACCTCTTTTTTTGCTGAAGAGATGAGGGAAGGCCTTGGAAGGTCAAACCCTAGCTTCCAGCAATGGCCTCTTCTAGAACTATTCTGATACCATGTTAGTTTTTACAAGATTATAGTAGTATAACTTAATTGTAAATAAACAATAGGATCTCTATAAGAAAGACAAAGCACAGAAACAAAGAACACAAGAATTTATCCTGGGAAACCCAATCGAGAAAAAACCAGCAAACCTTTGTATAGAGATGATGGCTCCTGAGAGCAGAGAGAAGAAGAAAGAGAGAGAAAATGTCTCTCTAAAATATAACCCCAGAAAACACTCTCCTTGACTACAGCAGTGCACCTTTTCTGCTGGAGCAACTTGCTCTGAGTGAATGAATGAATGAGGGGCGCCTCCTATTTATACTGATTTTCCAAGTGAAAAATTACTGGGGCCGACTTGACAGTTTGACTAAGGTCGACCTACCTTGGGGAAATACAAATTAATTTTATTTTTTTCTTTTCTTGTGTATTCTTTCCTCGGGGTTTACATTGATTCTTTCTAGGGTTTACATGAGTAATTACATCAGTATAATCTCCTGTAGGAGGTCCAAGGAAATACAATACAAGTGCAATAAGAATAACTTCTGAAGTTGCACAAATTCCAACAATTTCTAGACCAAAAAGTTCAGAATTTCCAGTCTTCTTTAACCTTAGATTTTGAGGTTGTTATGCCTAATTTTTCAGTTATAATTACTAAGACACTGGACATGAGGACACAAGACACGAAGGACACAAAAATACAAGTATCTGACACGGACAAAACGACCCTCGGAATCAAGACACATAGGACACGATATAATAGAGAGAGAGAGAGAGAGAGAAATCCAATTTTTTTTAGAAACTAGAAGATTTACAAATATTCAATAGAAATTAGAATCAATACACATTACAGATTCACAAATCATAATGAGGCACAAATGATAGTCAATAGATCAAAATGTCGGAACCATATTTCTCATTAAGACATCAAAATCAAAATGTATTACCTAGATGTCTCTCTTTGCCCATCCCAATAATTGCATCTGCTAGTGTGGGGGGTGACCCCTCTAGAGGATCACCATCATCTAAAGTGACTAGCTCTAGCATTGTATCATTAAGATCCATGTTGGCTAATTCCAACTCAACACTATTGTCCAAACCCATATCATCAAGAAACACATCTCACATCTTTGTCTTTCCCTTCACCCACTCCTCCCTCTGCCTATAAATAAGACGAAAGGTTGGTGTGCACATACACCATTGTCTCTTCCCTGGAATTCTTAAGCCTGCTCTTCTTCAAACTGTACAAGTTCCCATATGTGCTCCAATTCCTCTCACAACTAGAGAATGAAGTAACTTGAGAGATGATCCTCAAGGCTAACTTCTGTAGAATAGGCCATGTTTCCCCATGAGTTTCCCACCAAGCATAGGATTTCTTAACCCCCTTGTCTCCAACCACATCATAGCCTCCAAATCTCCCACTAGCAGTGGAAAAATCTACAAATCCCTCCCCCACCTCATCAAGTGATTCTCTATCGTGATATAACGGTTTAAATGCTATCTTCCTCCCCTATGAAATATCTCCGTCCATGTAAGGAGGGACTCTGTGTGAGGGGCCACCATTGAGCCATTCATGACTGTAGAACTTGGGATTCAATGAGTGGGCCAAGCAATGCAAATGTGTGCAATTCTTATCCCACCTGGAGATAATAATATCATGTATGGTGGACCATAAGTTCTCTATCGATGTCTCATACTTGAGACACTCATTCTCCATAATAATGGTCATCATGGACTCAATCATGGAATCCCACCCTCATAAACATCTACTAGGATGGGTTGGTCTGTGTTTGCAAACTGCAATAAAGAAATGATTGGTTCCATGATCTTAATGGTAAGATCTATCCTCTCCCACCAACCATCATCTAACACTGTGTTCTTTACCTTTTTTGAGGCATTTTGATATGTCTTTCTCCAAAAGACTAAAACTCTGAAATAACCATGGACCCAAGACCGATTTTGACCTCCCTCAACCTCTTAAGCATGACGAATGAGGAAGCAAACCGAGTATCTGCAATCTTCAGCAATGAAAGATGTGTGTACTCTTTATAGATTGTGAGGGACATTGGTGTGGTTTTGTACAAAATTACGGATATGGCATGCATCATCAATAAGGTTTCCAATCCATGTCACCTTTAAAGCAATAGATTTGAGTGCTAAATTCAAAGAATGAACAATGCAAGGTGTCCAAAATACCTGTAAGAGCAATAAAAGCAAGTATGAATTTTGTGCTAAATTCAAAGAATGAACAATGACCTTTCCCCTAGATGAATCTTGTGCTAAATTCAAAAGATGAACAATGCAAGGTGTCCAAAATACCTATGGATATTTAGCTTCCACAATCATGCCAACAACCTTGCAAACAGGTGCATTATCTGTGATGATTTGTACCCAAGAATCAACACCTGGATCTTTAATGACTTTGATGAAAAATCACCCATATATTATGCATTCTTGTATTTCCCAAGAGCATCCACGGCTTTCAAGAACACTGGTCCTTTTAGGGAAGACACCATGAAATTGACGAGTGGATGGCATGTTGCATCCATCCATCCATCAAAAACAAAACTGACACCAAATGAGGGCCATGTGGATTTAATTGTCTCTAAGATTTTATCCACCTCCTTTCCTTTCCTTAACCAACAATGTATTTCTAAGCTTCTCTGAACCAGGAAGCACATAACCAATTGGATCTTTTTCAACTAGACCTCAACACATCAATAACCAATGGTGACCGTGCAACATTGAATGAAATGAAGTTGAGATAGAAAAAAAATGCAATGGTAAGGTCCACCTCATCTCACACCTCTTACTAGAAAATCATGTTCATTGGACCACTTGGAGTTGGCCTCTTTCTTGTTGATTGAATATCAACCCCGCTTCCATATTTGCTAGGCGGAGGTTTAGTGCTAAAGGGCTTCCTCAAGAATGGAAGAGGATCCTCATTTTTTTGTTCCTTACTTGTTGCTTCCACCTTCCCCAAGCCAACATGATCCTCTCTTTCCATCTCCCTTTGTTGGGTAACACTCACTACTTTATATGCAACAAACCCACAAGGAAGGCCCAACAAATGGCCCTTAACCCAATAATAGGTACTCTTGAACTTACAAGTCCAAATCACATTACCTCCCCCACCCAGCTTTGCCCCAGGCCTTGATTTCCTTATCACATGCTTCCACAAAGGGTATTTCTTCTCTTGGACCTGTTGTCTTTCTAATACAAGGTTATATGGAGTTTGAGCTCCACTAGCAACAGCTGGAGCAATTGCAGGAGTAGATGAACTTAAGCTTGGATGAGCAGGAGAAGGGGAGACACCAGTTGGGGTATTTCTCCTATTCCTTAGCCCTTTACCAGCTACCCTTGTTGATTGAGACATTCTTCTTGTTGCTTGACGGTAAACTTGCAATGCTCCCAATGAAATCCACCCTCAAGTCACTTGCAATCTCTTGAAAAACCTTCAAATGCTCTTCACCTGCAAAAAAAACCACTCTTAAAGCTTGAGACTCACTTGCAAATGAGAAAGAATGAGGGAGAAAGAGTCTTTTATGACACCTCCGGCCTCTTTTCCACCAAAAACATGTCCTGTATTCGGGACAGCGTCTGCGCTGGTCAAGACACGGTCTTGACAGTGTCGAAGACGTGTTTTGACCGTGTTCTAAAAAAGGACACAGTCAAAACATGTGTCCTCGTCATGTCCATGTCAGATACAATGACCCGAGACACTTGGCCCTATTTCGATGTGTTGGGTATATTAGGTTATAAAAAATTATTTAGAGGATGGAAATTGCATGATACAACATGGATTCATACATGAATATGTTGCTGAAAACCACCTTTTGACTGCTGGAAATAGCCCAATGCAACAAGTTATCTTTTCTTTCTCAAATTTTGGAAATGCTTTTGGATTTTGCACATGAAAACTTATTTTTACTTTTTTGAAATGATATGGGGCAGCGAGTTATACTAATCAGGGATATTTTCAGCCATTTCCAGCCATTTATTTTGGGGCAAAGGTTCACTTCCATGCTCAGAAATTTTTCTTCAAGCCAAGCTAAAAGTATTGTGACATTGAAGGGACCTAGAACATTCTCTTTTGAGGATGTCATTGATAATTTTGCAGGTTGGCAGTTTCATGTTGATGATGTATACACAAGCCCTATCCACTAATGAATAGAGGAATCTTGTAGAAGGACTTGTCATGCATGGAAAGGGTTTGATGATGATCGCATTGTACATACTCATGTTCCTATGGAGATTTCAAGATGCCTAAATTACATGATTGATGTTTCCTTGTTTTGGTCAATGCTAAGCAGAAAGGAAAGGGATATGGCCTTGATGAGCTGTCAAAATGGCTACATTAATTGTATGATTTTACTTGATATGCTCACTTCTCATACTTAGAGTAGGTAGGTAAGAGAAAAATAAGCTCTCTATCAAATGAGAATTAGAGTAGATTTCATTTGATGTTGATGGTTTTTTTTGTCTAAAGCCAAACCTTGATGTAATAAACTATTTAATGTAAATGTGGTGTTTAGAGATGTTGAAGTTATCCATCCCACAACATGAATTTTCTTTTCTTATATGGATTTCCATTGTTATCGTGTACATGTTGATATTCTGGGGTTCTCATGCACTTGTGATGTAAGAACATGTCTCACTGTCGGAGCCAGATGTTACCCCCCATTTTGCATGGGTGTCTACTTGTAATTTTTATCACAAACCTCATGGGGGTGGCATGTTGATAATGCCTTGGATAACAGCTTTTGGATGTTCATGGAAATTTGATGATTGGACAAATTGTGCAAAATAGGACTTTATATTCAAACCCTTGCTTCTCCAACACCCTAGATCAGATGGGGGCTTATGATAATGGATGGAAACTTCTTTCAGAAAGCTTTACCACTAAAACAAGTTGTAATAGGGGGCATATATGGGAGTAAATGTATATGATATTATCCCAAGGGGAGCATATATGGGGACTAATATATGTAAATGTATGTAATAGGGTCAGCCTAATAAAGGGGCCTCAGGCCACGTGTGCAATGAGTTGAAATATGTATATATTTAAGACATGTAGTCATTATTAGAGGGAAAGGCAAATTGGATGTACGAGTGTATTGGGGTATTTGGAGAAGGTTCTTCTAGTCTTTAACGAGTTAGTGTATAATTCATCTCTCTTATCTATTATGGAGTTGCCCTTCACATTTACATTTTTGCACATGGTGTGTAGTCTGCTATATTATGCCATCTTAAAGATTTGGTTCATAACATTTGGTATCAAAGCATACAGTCCTTGGCTTGGCTCCTTCAAAACGAATCATCTTGCGATTTATGCTATAAAAAAAATTCTAGGAAGATTCAAACAGTGGAGTTTTTAGAAGCCTCAAGAGACATAGAGAAGCTACCTATGGTAAAATTTTCATGTTCTAGTTCACTATAAGGTTGAGTTACAGCCTGTGAAAGCTAGGGTTTTTTACTAGTCTCAAACAGATGTTTTGGGTAAAATTGTTATATCTAAAGCCTGTGAGCTCCAAATCTAGTGCCACCAATTACATCAAAAAGAAGATGGACCAATTTTTTTTTGGTAAGAATTTCAGAAGTAGAACAAAATAAATTACACACGTGACAGTCCATACAAGTTATCTCTTCCTAAAGGGATAAAATCAACAAGTTTTGGGAAAGTTACCGTACCTTTCTCTGTGCTCATCAAAATTTAGTCAAACCTATGGAATTGTAGAGAAAACATATCAGAATACTACAAGATGAAATTTCATACTCAAAGGGGACAAATTTTAGAGTTAACTCAGGTGGAAGGTCATACTACAAGATGAAATTCCGTACTCAAAGGAATGAATTTTTAGAGTTAACACAAGTGGAAGGTTGGCCAACAAGACAATCTTCAAATCAGGGTTTTAAAAGGTAAGTTATTTTGATTATCATTACCTTTAACAAGAAGGTCCGATTTAGGGGATTCAAAAGTTGTTGGAAAGAGGAAACATAGGATGATATGTTGAAAAATGTATATTATCAATTTTTTATATTATTGTCAATATATTGAGGTTGGAAGTTTAAGGTTTTGGTTAGATAAGATAAGATAACTTTATTAATGTCCAACTAATGAACACAAAAGTAGGTCAAAGGAATTGTTCAATATAATGATGTCAATACAATGCAGGAGTACCAAAAGGACTCCTATAAAAGGCGAGATGCAAAAAGTAAAGTGCAACAAGGTAGAATATATAAAGTGAGATCTCCCTCGAGGCATGAAGAACCCTCAACCCCGATCTCAAACACCTGCGTTCATGATGGGGTGTATCATGGGAGAAGAAGATCTAAGGAACCAGAAGAAAGGAAGTAGACATATCATGGAATGGATGCATCTCTCCTACCATCCGAGGCCGAATGAAGAAAGTTGAGCATAGTCGGTTGTCTTGAGGGGGACCTGGTGGGGTTCCTAAACCATCCACTGCATTGTTGAGTGGTAGAGGTAGTGCATCGATGAGGTCTAGGGGGTCTCATCTGTCTCCTAGGAGGGGATCTGGTATGGCCATGTCACTATAATCTCGTGGGAGAAGGGAAGGTCCCATGATTCCACACTAATCTGGAGTCGAGGGTTGTGCTGGTGTCGATCTGTCTCTTCGTGCCCCTTCCTGAGGGTAGTATCAGGAAGGAGGTGATCCGTCGAATAGGGTCTGGTCTCGTAGGAGGCTGAAGAGTATGGGCTCGAAGCCTAAGCCCCTCCTATATGTTTAAGGCTAAACACAACTAATCTAGATACTTGAAGAAGGCCATGAGGGTTTGAGTCCCCCTAAATAAGCAATGAAACCGCTCCCTGATCTAATAGTAAATGGGGCACTGAAAGATGAAGTGCTCCTCAATCTTGACCTCCTATAGTTGGCATAGCTAACAGATCCTGTTTGGTCAGTCAATCTGGTGTCATGTCTCTACCCGAAGTTTATGAGAGCCCACTCTGAACTCGCCTAGAGGGATTCGAAGAGAATGTACCCAGTGTCAAAATGTATATTGTGGTTAAACGATGAACCCATCCCTAAGCTCCAAGAAATGCTCAACATAAATGGCGATCTTTAGGCGTAACCCACTAGGGAGGTTAACCCAAGTGATTTGGATAAGCCTTTAAATGTCATCTTTGATGATCTTGTTCAGCACCTTTCTGGTCAAAGGAGATGGTCAGGTGCATCCATGGAATACCGAAACAGAGGGAGGCAATCAATCTAAATGCCCACGGACCCTAAAAGATCTGAAACCCCTGCAAACCAATCTTGAGCCTGTCCCAATGGGATAGAGAAGGAAATGGTCTCAGAGGAGTTGTAATCCAAGTACGGGTATCGGTCTTGCCCCTTCCCTGAGTCGGCAAAGCCTCAGATGTGATGTAGAAAAGAGACCAGTCCAAACATTGTCTTTAGTTGGAAGGATCGAACCCGAAACTCTGCTAAGATGACGTGATGAGGAATTGTCTACTTGTATCTAATGATGCGTCGGAGGAGAAGGGTTTGGACTCTCTCAAATGAGGCCTAATCAAACTCTAGTAAGGAAGGCCCCCAGACTCTGAGCCATAGAGAATAGTGGGTTAGATAAGGGATTCCATGGGAGACATCTTGGATGAGATGTCCTGCAAATGGTGGTAGAAACCGTATCTCTCAAGAAAGGCTAGAGCCCCATAACCCTTGGAAATCCGAGGCTACAGGGTTGGTCACCAACTGAAACGAGGTCCTGAAAACCGTACTCCCAAATACGTGTAGGCACTGGTGATCTCAATCTCCTCCCCTCTGAAGAAGAAATGATGGTCTGCAGACTTCTTCGACCTGTTGAAGATCATAACCTTGGTTTTACATAGGTTGACCGTTAACTACCAAAGGTCACAAAAGAGAGCTAGGGATCCAACTGTCTCTGTAATCTTGTTAGAGACGAGGCTAGGAGGACCACATCATTGGCAAAAATCAAGATGGATATCAGAACCTGGTTGAGGAGACACCCATCACTGTCCTAGATATGCTCATGGAAAAGGCCTCTAGCTTATCAACATAAATCCCAAACAATGTGGGGGATAGGAGGCAGACCTGTTTAACTCTGATGGTACTTTTGATGAAATCTGACATCCCGTGAACTATGGAGAGGTGACCAAGAACCAATGCATAAAGACGCATGATGAAAATAAAAATAAAAATGGCAATTCCTCAATTAAGAAAAATGGCAATGCCTACATTTAGTGGAGATGAAGATAAAAATGGAATCAAACCCATGGAATGGTTGAGGATGATAAAGTAAACCAGTGCGAGTCCTTTTTGGGAAAGATATTGTTTTTGAGATCAAGCTTGTAGGTGGTGGAATAGTTTTGATGAAGATACTAGAGTATACTCTAAGTGGGAAGAATTTAAAAAAAAATCTCAAGTAAATGGATCAAGAATACCAAATTGGAGGAGATGCATAAAATTCAAAATGAATTGAAAGAAGAAAAAGAGAAAATCAAGAAGAAATGTGAGGAGTTGTCCAAAATATAAGCCCTTAATGAAGCACGCATTAATGAGGCTCATAAATTGAAGCAAGAAAAGAAAAGCAAAGGAAAGTCGAAAAAAGATGAGTCAAAGAAAGAATTGAAAAAAAAGGATGAAGAAATATATAGATTACGAAACCATGATAAAAAAACTACTTAACAAGGTCAAGAGATTGAAAGAAGAAAAAAAACATTGTTAAAATCAAGAAAGACAAGGATCTTGGATAAAGAGACTACCAAAAGACTTGAAGAGGAAATTTGCAAGAAAATTGAAGAAGCTCTAAATGCAGATGAGGCAAAATTAGAAATGCAATCTAGAATTGAAGGACATAAGATTTTGATGGATGGCATCACATTGCAGGTACAAAAGGAGAAGGATGACAAGATCCTAGAAGGCCACCAGAAAATACTTGAAGAAATTGAGCTCCATCTTGAAAATATACACATGTCAAATATGAGGTATTATAACAAAGGTGAAAGTAATCAAAGACCAAGCACTAAGAATAGAGGATGCCATTATCTCTGAAAAGAAGATTGATGACATGGGTGTGCAAAATGAAGAGAAATCATCAAAGGTGAAACCATATGGACACCCTCATTACCAAGAAAAACAAGAAGATCTACATTAACACTACCAAGGAAGAATATGTATTCATGGAACAAGGCATCACAAAACCATTATTCGACAAGATATTATCAAAGACCATAAACTAAAACAAATTGGAGAATCCATAACAACAACACATGGAATCAAAGGAAAGAAAATTTTGTGACAACCAACTATAAAGGATTAAGACCGAAAAAAATTAAAATTGAATTTGGATGGATGGATCATCATAAGTGGAAAGAAGAAAGCAAGAATATATGGAAATCCTATTAATTGGTCTCATCACATGTTAATCCATCAACTACAACCTTCGAAGACAAAACTTTTAAAAGAAGGGTACTATGATATGACCCAAAGGGGGCATATATGGGAAAAAATGTATATGATATAACCCCAAAGGGGAACATATATGCGGTAAATGTATATGTAAAAGGTTCATCCTAATAAAAGGGCCACATGTGCAATGAGTTGGAATATATATATATAGAATACATGTAATCATTATAGGGGGAATTGGTGAATTGAATGTATGCATGTATTGGGGTATTTGGAGAAGGTTCTCATCTCTCTTATCTATCTTGGAGTTGTACTCCATATTTACATTTCTGTACATGGTGTGTACTCTCCTATATTATGCTATCTTGAGGATTTGGTTCATAACATTCTTATATATATTTGCAAAAATATGTCTGTCAATCATAATAAACAAAATTCTGTTTACTACAAAAGAGCATGTTGGTGTCAACAAAAGCAGTTATATCCTAACAGGCCTTTTTTTAGTTAAGAAATTGCCTTTGCATAGCTGACATTGGAGAACGACAAGATCTAGAAAGATCGCGTTGACCTTGGTTACACTTTTGTGTACTGCTACTGTAACTCAGGCATCCTGGTTCAAAAAAGTTTTAGGGAGCTTCAGATGTGATTTGCTAGATGCCCATTTGCTTGTGCATGCAGAATACCTGACTCATAATTTCAGGCTTTCAACCAAGAATATTTCTAGAGGCTGTACAAGCTAAGAATCATGATGAGATCAAGCAACTATATTTCCAAAGATGAAGAACACGGCCACTGCAAGAAGAACATTTGCTTGAGACAGTGAACATCTTGGATGTACCCAGTACCATATGAGTATCCCTTGATTTACAGCTTTTCAGTTTGCTAAAGACTGCATACCTATTAAAATGAGAATACATGGCGGATGGTGAATCTTCAGTTTAGATTTTGTGAGCACTGATTAGTAGTTGTATGTACTATGTAGTATGTACGTTGGCATGTATGATGTAACATAACCCTGGCAATATAGTTATTGCACAAGGTAAAATGTTTGGGCACCAGTAAATGACGTCACTTCAGCTATATGTTGTTTAATGCATTAGACTAACTATCTCTGCTGAAAAGATAATTGAAGGTAACAGAATCCAACTGGCTCACCAGGATGTTTTTCAGTTCCTCTATTCTCATTGGCAAAAATTTCACAAAAAATTCAGCAGCAATTTATAGTACAATGTCCAAATTAATGAGATAATATTTGTATACTCAGTCTAAGATGTGTTCTATACTGACTAACAAATGCTCTTTAAAGTTGTTTTGGAGTACCTATAAAAATTAGGTGGTTATGTCTAAACTCTGACACTTCTTGTCAATCTTGCAAATCATCAGAAAACTTGCATGTTTTGTACCTAAGATTTACTATATCTTTTCTATAGGATATTCTAGCAGGTTAACATAAAGCTTGTTTTCTTAACAGACTATAATGATTTCTAGTCTCTATAAAGCATAAGTTATCAAATGGAAAAACAAAACAACATAGCAAACCTATGTTTATTCTCTAGTTTTACAGTCCCATTGACCTATTTTGGTCATTAGTGGACATCAACATGATTTCTTTCTTTTTGTCAAAAAAAAAATAGAAAATTAAACGGTCAGAATATTTGTTTGCGGTGGGATATTTCCTTTATTAGTTCATTTGATATCAAAATTTAAAACACCAAAAAAACAAATTAAAATGAGAAGCGCAGAATAAACTCAAATAATTCCATATATTGGTATTTGTATATGGCATCTCTTTTAGAATTGCAAAACCCATGTAAATGGAATAGGGTTACATGTATGTCCAATGCAATTACAAGAATGAGCTTTCTTAAAGGTCGCAAGAACATGACTGAACAAATGAACAAATAGACGATGTAGAAATAAACAGAGGTGCAATTGTTCACTTGGTGTGTTTAGCTTCTCTCATGATGCAACCTTCCAAGGAAGAGCTAGGTTGACCGAGGGATAAAACAAACCTGCTAGTAGGTGCATCCATGACGACATTGGTCCTAATCTCATCAAGTCACGATACAATGATTATTTTTATTGTGCCAGTGAAGCATAGGGCCCAAACACAACTCCGCCCTTTTTAGGCACCTACTGCCGGTGAAGGTTAAGCTCAAACATACCTCCCTGCATTTTAGGCTCCCACTATCTCGTTGTCCACTTATTATATTTTAATCATCACTGACTGGACACTAATGATTTCACATATAATCCAGGGATTAGTTTCAACCAACATGACAACAGATGAAAAGGCCAATGGGCAAAAAAATCAATTCAAGAATAATTTAAATTTGAAACCATCTCTCAACCATACAGCTTAGTCCTCTCTAGTTGCATTCTTTGAGCCCGTGGCAGTCTTTGAATCCACATACCCACCAAATATATAGGAAACAAATCCCCATATGCTTAACAACATCGAAATAATCTTCAAAGCATCCATCTTGTCATGGAAAAACGCCACTGACAATATGGGCACAACAGGAAGGGCCAGAGTGCTAATCACATTTGAAAACAAGGAAGACACCAAAAAGATCAAACCCACGACACCCACAGAACAAACCTGCCATCCTATTGCAGACCATATCAATGTCATGTAGTAGGCAACTTTACCTGTTGTGAAACTGTGAACCTCTTCTTTCATTTCTCGGAACTCCCCACTAACAAACAATCCAATTACGGACACCACAGTGGCAACTAAGGATGTGTAAATTTGCATCTCCAAAACCACTGCAAAAGTCTCCTTCCTTATAACCCTATCGAATACAAGCTGCATCAATGGAAGAAACAGTCCATAGATTGCAGAAGCTGCAATGGTGCAAATGAAGCCAACTATGTATTTGGCAGTATTCACTCCATCAGGCCTGTCACCGTCTGAATGAACCCCAAGCAGAATTGCACTCAAAGTCAGCAAAACAAGAGAATTCAGGATATAGGGAGTGAATTTCTGCCGGATCAACATGAATGCAAATACAGCATTGAAGGCCAATTGACTTGAACAGAGAAGAGAATATGTTGAAACAGGCATAAAGGAGACACCCCAGGAGTAAAGCAGATTGTCTCCAGCTAGAAGCAAGCCCAGGGCAACATAAATAAGCCCCAATTTGGGTGTGAGGGGTGTAAGCTTAGAGGCTTCCTTTCCTTGATAAAGAACCAAAGGTATCAAAAGGATAGGCCATCCTACCGATTGCAGAAGGGTTGAAAGCCATCTGCTGCTGCCACCATTATCGAAGTAATACCTGCTAAGAAGAGTCGCAGCAGCTTGACCCACTACAAGTGCCAGAATGCTGAATATTACAAGCACCCAGTAGGTCGTCCTCTTCGCTGCATGAATCCTTCTATTGGGACCTCCTCCCTGCTCTGCATCAGTGATCAAATCAGGCCCTGCAGTGCCATTTTCATAAGGTCAATCTCACATTACATTACAATAGCATGTTGTGAGTGATGAATGATAAAGTACTTGCAGATAGGCAGGTCAATGTAATATATTCTAAAATTAATCTGAAGACTAAACAGGCATACCTTCTTGCACTCTGCTGCAACTTTCCTGAATATCACCCATCTGAAATTCCTGAATATCACCCATCTGAAATTAATTACTAATATGCATTTAGAAATGTATATATCTAAATCTATATCAAGTTCTGAAAAGTGGGTATGTGAAGAAAACAGAAGGTAGTTTAGGGCAGGCAAAGCAGACGTCAGAAACTCAATGACTGCCAGTGCCCACATCAATCACTTCATCGCACTTACTAAAATGTCAAATAATCCAACTCCACGTGCTTTTCATTCAACTATGCATGGGATTTATAGTCAACTACTGCTGGTTTTTAGGTGTTTCCCTCTAAAAGCGGAAACGATGACTTCACATGCACATATGCGAATCCTCTGTGAGAACTACTGTGTTAATTCTGCATGTTCAGCAACAAGTTAAAAAAAACGAGAGGCTGAACTTGAATGCAGGTGATCTAATTCTGGAAAGGTAACTTTTTACAATATTCGTCTTGAAAAAAAGCAGCACTCTCTTTCAGATAACTGTGAGTATGACTAAATTAGGATGTTGTTGAAATCTTTCCAAAGACCTTAAACAATCTGGATTTGGCTGGCATTTGTTTGTATTCTTTCTGATTACTGAATTTAAGGCGATGGGACTGGAAATACAAAAGAAAAATGTGGTTAATTTAAATCTATTTCTAAGAAGAGTAAATAAGATTTGGTTTAAAGGTATACTAACACATTTATATATAGTTTGTTGGATCATGTGGATAGAGATTAAATAGTTGAGAGATAGTTATGGAATGGAAGACATTTAGGAAATATTTTTGTATTCTTCTTGTTAAACTAGTTCAACTCTAAGTCATGCTTAGCTACATGTTATCAGGACATTCTTCCTGTTATTTCAACTATAGTTACTTTTTATATTATTTTTCTTTTTATCTCATATTCTTCTAGTTATATGTCATGAACTGTTGGTTATCCATTCATCAGCTATGAGTTATCCATGCATTGCTACCAATTATCAATTCATCAGCTAGCTACGAGTTATTTTTTATATTCTTTTTTTTATAATTGTTTATTTAGAATTGTGAGGGCATTACACTTGTCTCATCCTCCTTAGATGAAAAAACATACCTCAGAGTCCACCCTAAATCTCAAATAAAAACATCTAATTAGTAAAAATGTTTATAAATAAAAAGTTAAATTAAAATTATTGACTAATTAATAAGAATTTTTTTTTATAATTAGGTTGAGAAGTCTATAAAATATTTTTTCACCCATATTGTTTATATCTTTTTTCCAGAAAGAAAAAAGCCTGCCTTGTTATTCATATGTAGAATCAATGACATCAAACAATCTCCCTATAAGCGGGTTACATCAAACATCAGCAAGGAGTAATCGCCAGGGGGAAAGGCGAAAAACACAATATGAGTGATCCCATCAGAGAGACTGTCTCATCATAAAGAGAGACCTGTCTATACAACTACATCTACCGAGCGTCAACAAGAGCTGAAACAACAATCCAAAAGAGTACTCTCTATCAAAACATAATCAAGTATATGAGTGAAAGCAATCACTTAATCATCTCAGAAAAGCTGAAAAGTATCCTAAGAAACCAAATGGTTCTCAAAAAATTCCTTGTAACTGCCAAAGCCCTGAGGAAGAGAGAGCGCAGTTTTAGAGAGGCGGTCAGCCAACCGATTGTGCTCTCGGTAGATGTGGGAGACTGACAGGTCCTGAAAACTGACCAAGAGATTTTTGTCTCTCTACACCAATGCATGAGCTCTGGTGGGGAGATTGCAGTCGATCCTCGAGCCCAGCTGATGATTACTTGTGAATCACCATAGACATGGGCGAGAGGGATCCCCATCATTTGGGAGGTGAGGAGAAGAGCCCACAAACTGAGCAATTCTGCCTTTAGTGTTAGTGCCATATCCGACCCCCAGCGAGAACTCCAAGTGATGAGACTCATTTATAAAAATACAGTAACCTGCACCAGCAATCATACAGTTGGAGGCACCATCCATAAAACCACAAGGAAAGATCAAAACTGGGGCTCTGCCAATAAACCTGTCACGCCGCTTCTTCGTGACAGCATGAATAGAAAAAGTTCGGACAATAGAAATAACTTGTTGAATCAAACTATATACAGTCCTTTTTTCTCCTTCAAAAATGGCCCGATTGCGGGCTTTCCAAAAAATCCACATCATGTGGTGAGGAAGGGACTGCAAATACGAATTTCTTGGCAGGTTTGAAAGCCAATTATTGATCATTACACCGATCGAAACCGCAGGAGAAAAAGCATTGAGGTTAAGGAGATCACAAACATGAACAGCAATTGTTCTCCATACACAGCAGCTTATAAATAAATGCTCCACTATCTCATCTTGCGAACAACAGAGAATACAGATCCCTGGACCTTGTACACCTCTTTTCTGAAGATTCTCCCACGTGAGGATCCTATTCCGAAGGGTGAGCCAAATGAAACAAGAGATTTTGCTGGGAAGTGTTATGTTCCAAAGGAAGGATTCATCATGTGATACAGCCGGTGGAGATTGAGTACAAACAATGCTGTCATATGCGGCTTTGGCAGTAAGAGAACCACGACAATTATCATAAGACCATAAAAGAGTATCAAGACAGTCAGTAAGGCGGATGCCTGCTCCCTGAAGATCCTTGATAAAATTATTCCAAATAGAATGGTAAGATCCCCCAAGATATAAGTCATCAGCAGATAACCAGTAACTCTTTGCAAACTGTAGGGTGTTCCGAGCCTGTGAAAGCGAGCAAATATTCAGATATTCCAAATATGTTCTCAGATCCTCTGGCAGATTGGGCGAGGATTGAATACCAACAATTGGATCTATTCCAAGGAGGATATTTTTTCCATCCCCCACCTGCCAAGCTAAACAGGATCCCAACCAAGGAAGGATCTACACGAAACCTCTCCAGAAGATAGAGGCACAACGCGTATTGAAATGTTTATTTCTGAGCCAATCTATTACTGGTGTACATTTCAAATATTTAGTGTGAATGACTTGTGACCACAGACCATCAGAATGTAGAATTCTCCATAGATTTTTGAGGCGCAATGAAATGTTAAACCAGAGGAGGTTTTTAATACCCCAGCCCCCATATTTTTTGGGCCATGAGAGGTCTTTCCAACAAGCCAAATGGTACTTTATGTTGATATCTGAAGATCCCCAAAGAAAATTGAACATAAGACTTCTGAGCTTCTGCAGGATGGAGGCTGGGAGAGGCGCAAGACTCATCCAATAAACCGGGATGCTAGATAAGATAGAGTTAACAAGAACCAATCTGCCTCCAAGGGAGAGGTACTGGAAAGTCCAGTGACTGATCCTTTTTTCCACTTTTTGAATAATCCACAGCCAGTCATTGACCCGATACCCAAGAGGTTTTAAAAAGAAGCCAAGATAAGTGAAACCAGAATGGAGAGGCTTCATTCTGTAAGGTAAAGCTCCAGCTAGGGAATTATGACAGGCTTCATCAAGATTGCAATGAAGGAAACAAGACTTATCAACATTAATTACCATACCTGAAGCTTTACAGAAAGTCTCAAGAATCACCTCAAAAGCAGCCCAATCAAGGAGAGTACCAGATCCCATCAAGATCACATCATCAATAAAGAGGAGGTGTGAAAGAGCAAGGGAGGGTGAGATATGTATGCCTTTGATCAGACCATTGGATCTAGCATCCCGAATAAGCAGACTNATATATATATATATATATATATTGTGCATCTCATTGATTGATGGTGATGGCATCTTTCCTTACTTTAATATTAATATTGTTGATGCGTAAAGTATCATATTTTATTGGTTGTTAAGTGAGTTTGATAAAGGGCACTCAAAACTTTATTTATTTATTTTTATGAGTGATGTTAAAATTTAGCTAAACATCCCAAGCAAAGTTCCACTCAATCTACTCATTTTTTATTGATTTCTAAGGTTTTGGGTCACTTAAAAGAGGACCAAAACTCTAAAGGGTTGAGTTCCTCTGTTGGTGAAACTCAAACTACCATGGAACTATGATTTATGTCGAATTTTGCCCAAATTTAGATCACAAAAACATGTTAGAAATGGGGGTGGTTTGAGTTTCCTTTATCCCACACCAATCTCATTATAGCAACATATCTCTATGATGGGCTTTTCTTCTTCATTAATAGTCGTCTTTTAAGCGTATTTGTGTATTGTGAACAATCTCACATGCATAACAATTGTGAAATAAAGATTGTTTATAAGAAATTATATACTAAAAGTTTCATCAATCTCAAAATTGGCTTTAGGGTTCAAGTCTTCGTATTTATATGATAGCATCCCCTTGCTCTAGTACTAACATTGTCAATATTAAAACATTTAGAGAACTACCATGTGAAGGAAGAGATAGTAAACAAAAGGGAGGTTGGCAAACTAATCTAACATACACAAATGTATACCCATAAAGACTCTTTTTGTTTTATTACATATATTCGATACATATTTATACAATCTTCTAAAACTCCATAGGAATATGTCATGTTACATTATTGTTATAGAACCATCTTGCCATATATGATGTCTCTTTACATGATTATTAATTAACAAATATTGTTACGGTTTTTTTTCAACAATCCCTCTCATCTAAGTGCTCCAAAACTTTAAAAAAAAATCTAATTTAAGCTCTCTTCTAGTTTGTGAAGGCCATATCCACCATTTCCAATACCAAGGGTTTAAACACAAAGATGTCAAGTTGGAATCACGTTTAAATACAAATAAATTAATTGTGAACTTTTGAAAAAAATGCAATATATCAAAGAACCATTTTCTCAACAATGCCAGATGCCTTTCATACCATAACAGCCTCCAAGAAACCCACGTCCTATACCAGTAGCGCAACATTGTGTTCCAAATGCAATGGTCTTCCATGGTCTTCTCTACAACTCAACTATGGCTCTCCCACACTACAAGGGTTTCCAACAAACCCATAGCTTCATTGTTCTTAATATGGGGTATATTCTACTTCCCATGAGTCAAACCTCTAGGAGATGCAAAAAAAAAATCTATTAAGTGATGTGCCAATCCATCTCTTAGGATTTCAACCCTTCTCCTCTCATCCCATATTTCACTTACTCTTCTTTTGTACAAAAATATTTATGTTTAAACTCTCCATGTCCAAATTGAACCCATCAAACTTCATCACCAACTTATTGTTAATAGAAGAACCATTTGATGCCATCTCTGAGCCTTTGTCCCAAAATGTTTTCCATTTCGAAATAGCAAGGATAAAAACTTAAACGAGAATGCAAGACATAAATATTCGGTATGTAATATCATCAAGCAAGTTTTCTCCCAACATTGGCATTCTCATTCACCGTGAGAATTTGTTCTCCTGTTTTTTCTATGAACTCCGCCTCCACTCTAATATTAACATTAGTGCAGTTCCATCTAAACATCGAATCTATCAAGCATCGAGAAGGATTAAATACCTTGAGGAGAAAGCATTGTTGGTATAGTCCAACTATAGAATGCATATTATTCATGTAGATTTGCACATTAATTACATGTACGTATAACACATTACTCGTACATGCATTATATTAAGATTCCATACTCTCTCTCTCTCTCTCTCTCTCTCTCTCTCTCTCTCTCTCTCTCTCTCTATATATATATATATATATATATATATATATAGAAACACCTATTGACGTAAATATAGTTGAGAATATATATATATATATATTCTCAACTATATTTACATCAATAGGTGTTCCTTCTATATATATATATATATTCTCAACTATATTTACATCAATAGGTGTTCCTTCTATATATATATTCTCAACTATATTTACGTCAATAGGTGTTCCTTTATGGAAAGTAGCTTGTGGCCATTATTCCAAATGTGTCTCCCCTATCTAGATCCTCTAACACTTTCGTGTCGTGTTCCATACACTTGGTCTTATCCACCTTCCCCAATCGTGTTTCGGATGCACCTACCTCCTCTTTGGATTTAGACAACCTTGTCCCCCTTCCCTTTTGTGTTTTAGAGGCACCTGGGTCATCTTTAGATTTGGATTGCCCCATCCACCTTTCTTGACGTATTTCAAATGTTCATGTCTCATATCCAGATAAGGAAAACTTATTTATAGTGATAAGTTTTCTTTGTTTCCTCTCAATTCTACTAGATCCATTCCAAAACCCATATTGCCTATACCTCACAGAAATTGTGCCATGCCATATTTGAAAGGGTGTGTTCCCCATGCACCTACCCATACCCTATATTTTCCCTTATGCCACAATATTGGGTTTTGCTTCATGTTTCCTATTTGCAATCAACTATGTTGGCAGTGATTGGTGGACATCTTGTTCAACCAATGACCTATGCTTGCTCCATGTATTTCATATATTTTTCCTGGAAGAAATTGACATTAAACGCACTAGTGCATTTGAATTTCAACGTAGCCCCATATAAACATATCATATAATAATTAAAAAAACATATATCATGCTTCAGTGCATATACAAATTATGACGCACAGGTGCGCGTGTATATAGGAAACACAACGATATGAATAATTTAGGAAAATGCATAAATAGATATATACTATCAAATATAGCAGAAAAATTCTTTTGTGGGGGATTTTGTGGATGTTGACATACAATGTGTTCATTGTTAAGTCGGACTGGTGTGTCACAATGTTAAGTCGCACCGGTGCAATTTTATTGATTTGGCGCACCGGTTTAATTTAAAAATCCTATGATTTGATGTTTCAACTTAATTTTTTGTATTCATGTCAAATGTTTTTTTAGGATTCAACCGCGCCAATTACAATATTTCATAGTACACATATGTTGTTTAAAGTCACCTTATTCTTACAAAACAGTTTCCAAACTATTTTGGAAGTTGGATTGTGATATGGTTTTCAAAAATATTTTAGAACTGTAGAGATGTATATTGATTGTTGGTTTGGCTCAAATGCGAGGAGAAAATTTTATAGTATAAAATAGCCAATTCTTCAAATTCCAACTCATTCCATCTTGTTCAAAGTTCGACAAGTTCTCCCTTTCCATCTACAGTAAGTTCAAGTTTTATTTATATTTTGATTATTTTAATTTATGTTACTTATCCATGTGAATCTGAATATCAATGTATTTTATATTGCAGGATCATAATTTAGGATTGAGTTTAGATGCATAATATATTCCACTAGTTGCAAAACGTTGTAAGCTCTTATCAAAAGCAAGATACCGCAAGTAGTTTGTAGATGAAAATGGGTAGCCGCTTTACCCCGCCAATTGTAACATACCATCATCGAACCACAATCTTGGGTCATCGATGGTAATTTTTCGTGAGTGGAATCTCTTTTATGACACCCTAGTAGTATGTGGTTGTTCAAAATGTCAAGGGTAGAAAGAGAACCCTCGGTGTGTCACACTCACCCATTACACCAATGATTGATTACCCAATGTTGATGGTCTAATACCCCCTACTACAATAAAAAAACCTAGTAGGTGATATAGAAAAAACACATAGGAACATTTCCTATGCTCATTTTTGGAAGAAGAAAAACATGGAAGCCAAAACAACTATCTCTCAACCTAAATTGACCAACCCATCTACTTCTGTTCATTCAACTGAAAGTTCTAGTGATCCAAAGTAGTATGATATGAATGCCATCCAACACATCTCTACTAGAAGATCCAAAAAGTTGCAAGAGTTGAGAGAAAAATTGTCCAAGTACATACCAAGGTTTGTCCAATTGTTGGAGAGTAGCGATGACTTCTCTCTTCCTATGAATTTGCAAAGTAAACATCAAATTCTTACAACTACACTTTGTATGGCACTTGATTGTCTTCTATACCTATGGTTGGTGCAGGAACCAAATTCTCCTTTTTGTGGTAATCTCTTTATGATTTCCAAGTCTAATATAGATGCTACAAATCTTGGCTTGTTTATCCTTTCACATGTACTTGTTCCTCCCAAACAATCAATATCACTTATGCCATTTTGCGGTCCTATCTATTTGCGGTCATATTACTTGAATATTGTTAAATACAAGCATATCATTTCCATGTATAGTATGTACATGAAGGGTTATGTTCAATAGTTGTAGGTGCTCTTTATTTTCTACAAATTGTTCATTTGAGGAACACTTCAATGACTAGGAGTTCTTTATGAAAACGAAAGCATTCAGATTTGTTGTTGTGCGTGCAATACGTAGGTTGTATCCTTGTGACAAGTTGTTAATAAACTATAACTTTTGTAGACCACAACCTACTTGTCAGAGACGCCTTGCATTGGGATTACCCTTAGACGTCCCATCATGTGTAAGACGAAAAAACATTGATTAAATGTATATGTTAATTTTCAATGGGATTGATGTTAATGTATTGCTCAATTTGAAATTTTGTTTTATAAATTGTTTGTTTTATGGCCAAAATAGGGGACTTTCCCTAAACTCCTCATGTGAGTCGTCGTACACTCAGGGATGTATGATCACACCATTATCATATGTGTAATTGTCACATCGAAATTTCACACACGTACTCATGAATTGCATTGCCTGTACTTCTAGCCTCGGATACAACACTCTCTTCGATTAATTGTATTTGCTAATTTTCAATGGGACTCATGTTAATGTATTGCTCATTTTGAAATTATGTTTTATAAATTGTTTGATTTATGGATAAACTATGGGACTTTCCCTAAAATCCTCGTGTGAGTTGTCATACATTCAAGGATGTATGATCAAACCATTCATATGTGTAATTGTCATGCCGAACACTCACACCCATACTAAATTGCACTACCTTTGCTACTAGCCTTGGATACAACACCCTTCTTTGATTAATTGTATTTGTTAATGTTTTATGGGATTCATGTTTATGTATTGCTCAATTTACTCACAGGGTGTAGAACAGACGATGAATGGGTGTATTGATAAGGGACTCCTTGCGTAAGGTCGTCGGTTCGAAACTCCATGGGTACTAGCCTTACAAAAAAGAATGTATTGCCCAATTTAAAATTTTTAAATTTTATGTGGGATTGATGTTAATTTATCACTCAATTGAATGGTTGCTTTATAATTTTTTTGCAATTTAACGTTTGCTTTATAATTTTTTTGCAATTGAACGTTTTCTTTTGGAAACTATTATTATGCTTTTGTAATAATTATTGCGTAGAATGTTGGATCAAACCAATTTCATTGTGCTTACTAACATCATCAATGTAATGTTCAATATTTTTGAAATCAGTATTCTGACAATGAGCGACCTGACTACCATCTTCTGTTTCACCCCAGTACAATGTCAAATCGAGAGAAGGCTACAAAAAGAGTGCAACTCAAAGAAGAAGCATACCAAACACGGTTGAATCAACCACCTATTCAATTCCCACTACATATGGACTCACCAATTAGGAATGCCTATAGTAATAGTGGCTCTTCACATGTTGGAAATGGAGGCAATGAAATATATTTTGGTATAGATGAGTTATTACGACATACGAGGGTCATGGATGCAATGTTGTTACATACATTTCATGAAAATGAGCTATGGGATGATGCACATATCACTAATACCTTCTTCGAAAGCCTTAAATCAGATTCCACCACCCTTCTCTTTGGACCTAGATGGTCAAAATTTACACAGTTGGGGACAACAATGTTACTATACAACTTGAAAGCAATGTATGAATGTCAGATGCATGTTTCTCGACACTTTTGAGGTAACTGACCATCAACTCCCTTATATTTTGAGGAATCTTGTCACACAATCAACATTGAAAATGGTCGATTTTATGAACATTAAATGACATTGTACATTTATATTTCCCACTAACTGTAGGTTACTCAAATATAAGGTACTTCTTAGTATTAACATCTTTTTCGACAGTTATGGAAAGGCAAAACAAATGTTGAAAATGTTTGGTATTGAGTACATATCATATCATGTATGTCTCAATGATTGTATTCTATATAGAGGTGAATATGTAGACAAAGAGATATGTCCAAAATCTGGGCATGAAAGGTACAAACAATCGAGAAACAATGCTAAAGCACATGATCCTCCTGATAATATATTGAGGCACATGTCTATAATTCCAAGGGTTCAAAGGCTCTTTCGTTGCAAATAATTAGTTATGCGACAGGGATGGAATACCTTGCATTGAAGTGAGAAAGAAGTTATGTGAATCCAACAGATTCAATAGCCATGAAGCATATAGATGATACATGGCCCGATAAATTCAAGGATGAAGTATGGAGCCTTCGATTGAGCATAGCCATAGATGGTGTCAACCCATACTCCCTCTAAAATACCACGTATTATGTTTGGCCTGTAGTAGTGATCAATAACAATATACCCCCATGCTTGTTTGTGAAGAATGAACATCTTATGTTGACTCTTGTAGTCCATGGTAAAAGACAAGTGAAGAATATGGATGTTTACCTACAACCATTCATCGATGAATTGAAGGAATTATGGGAAGGGATACATGCATATGATGTATTGAGACCCATTCCAATAGAGAGGATCTGTACGTTGTATGACATATGTCAATACACAACACGTGATTATCCAAGGTTAGGAGTTTGCTTTGGTAAATATGTTGTTTGATTTGTTTATATTCAAAGCAATATTTCTTGGCATATTTAATACGATGTGATTGTATTCATCTTCAACACTAACGTGTTATGTATACCATAACACTGCAGATCCTGTAACAAAAGATTATCATGAATGTAAATTTTGTGGACCTTCTATGAAGGCTAGGTGGTCTAGAGGCCTACGAAATCCAGTGTATGAATACTCGAGGGTATTCCTCCAAAAAAATGACCATTATAGAAGAGTAACATCTGCTTTTAATGGTAAACTAGAGAGAACCCAAAGGTCTGAAATAATGACACCGACTATCTGGCTTAGGGTATATGACAAAGAAAAGGAGAAGGTAATTGTAGAGATGTTTGATTCAAATTGGGAACCCATGTTCGATGATCCTGAATTATTTGACACCAAAGTTGAAAAAATTCCCATCGAGATGAAAAGAAAATCGATATTTTATGAGCTCCCATATTGTGAGCATCTTAAGATTGTCCACTTACTAGATCCCATGCATATATGTAAAATGTTTCATGTTCTTTGTGGTGGCACGAATCATCGAAAAAAAGTGACACATTGGTTGTTGGGAGAGATCTTATTTCTTCAAATACTGAAGAAAAAAAAAAGCATTAGCAAATACAAGAAAATAGAGGAGAAGTTGGCCCCTCTTAGTCATTTAAAGAAGGTGATTTCCCATGGGTTTTGAATAAGGACGATCCTTATTTGGAAAAAGAAGTTATATTGGGTGTGAATGGGACTTATTTATATGGATCTACTCTATGGTGTTGCTTCACTATAAACAAACATTTTTCGGTTTTGAAATCACATGACCATCTCAACCTTCTAAGAGTACATATAATGTCAAAAAAAAATTATTTTTTATTTATATATTTTACCACACAAGTTAAAATGCAATTAATTTTTTGTGTTCAATTTGTACTACCATTATCCATTGCTTGTGCATGGATGTGTGAACCACGACTTTCCCGATGACCTGTGTTGTGCCATATCTAAACTATCTACATTTGTATGGTGGATCACATCAAAGGAGATTTACATTGCTAGCATTCCACAATGGCGTCAAGAGATAGTTGAGATTGTTTGTATGTTTGAGAAGGAACTGCCAACGAGTTTCATGGACTTGCAGGTTCATCTTATAATTCACCTAGTCGATGAGGTTGAATTAGTTGGAGTGGTCTCATGTCACTGGATGTTCTTCTTAGAGAGGTACATGAAAAAATTGAAGGGATTTGTTCGACAAAAGGGAAAACCCAAAGGGTCTATGGTGGATGGGTACATAGTGTATGATTCGTTCTATTATGCTAGTGAGTACATTAGGAAAATTGACAACACACCAGGCACAATGATTTGGGATGATGAACATGATGAAGACAAAAGGGAAGGGAAGCTACTACAAATGAGAAGAAAAATGTGCATGATAAAGAGTAAGTCACTTATCTTTTGATATTCACATTTCCACATAGTAACTATTCACAACAAACTTCAAAATATTTATTTGATCTCATAGGCATTGTATGTGGTTTTGTTTCCATGAATACAACAACGAATTCTTAAATCAATGTCATCAATAAATTCATTATTTACAACACGGAGGCAACACAACCATGGGTCACATTGTATGTAGAGAAGAGGAGGAAATGAGACATTACCATAAAAGAATTCATATGATTGAATGGTAGAAGCATGCATCTTTCAAATCATTTAAAAGATATTATGTCAATGATCTGTCCCAACATTTGGGTTGCAGACCAAGTCAAAGAGAAATATGATGCATCTGGTGGTTACCCACCTAAAGAGGGAGGATGTGCTAAACATTGGGATCTAGTGCAACAACTCAGTAATAATATATTTCTATACATTTCTAATTATATATGCACCTTTCAATTATAACATATATATTTAATATATTAACGGTTTGGTTATTAGACATAAGAAACCATCGTTTATTCAAGTTGTTACAGGTGCATTTGTTCCCATCTATGTGGGTGTATGGACATCATTTTCGCACCAAGGAGGTTGATGATGGACGTATTACACAAGACTACGAAGTGGACGTTGAGTTCGACCAATCTAACCATGATAGCCACCGTGATCGAAATCTGATAGAAGAGAAGTTGGGTTACAGTTGGAAAGATACAAGATATCATTCAAGTGTACCTCTCATCTTTCCAATGTGTTATTTTTAGGTGCAAGTTGTGGGACACATTCAACATGAAAAATGTAAAGGAAGATCATGATAGTAAGTTGATATGTATCAACTCTAGAAATATTTGGGATGAAACTAAGGAGCCTTATGTTTTCTGAAAACAATGCAACCAAGTATTCTTTTACTCGGATGTGTTGATAGGGATTGGTGGTTCAAATTAAGACACAACCCTAGATCTAAACATATTTTTGAGAACAATAGTGCTATCATTTCAACTGAGGACGATAATGAGGGTGATAGAAACAGAGAGTGGTATGTACATGTTTTATTTCATCATTTACATATTGAGATATCATTTTGTTATTGTGATCTTTGATTGCTAATTATATTGTTTATTTTTCATGTTATGATGGTGGAAATAAAAAGTTGATTACTGGATGTAGCGTTTGAACAATTCGAGTTCGTTAACAACCAATCTAATGCAAAACAATTTTCGTGTATATCAAGTAATTTGTGATTGTATGTCATTATCCATAGTTAGAGATGATCTTTCTTCCTTTCCATTTAATTCACTGTAGTGTGGTTTTTATCATTTAATTTATTGTATTGTTATTGCAACTAGATCAAATTCAACTAATTAGAGTGCAAATTATCATTGATGCTAATCATATTTTTTGTTTGTTGTAATTGCAACTACTCTCATTTGAAAAACAAGGTGGGTTTAATGAATATATTATACTTAGACACTTATATTTTATATTTTAGATACTTAGACACTTGTATATCCTTAAGGTAAAAAAAACTTATGGCAAGGATGAAAGATGTATATCTTTTAAAATTACCATATAATACATTAAAAATAGCAAACAATATTTATTGTAAAACCTATATTTTGAATATGCATATTCATATCTATATGTATTTGAAGTTTCATTGGTGATGGATTTCTATAGCCTATCTAAAGATAATGTAAAAATGGAGATATTGGGAAACATTTTTATGAAAATGGAGATAATCAATTCTTATGTTCTTTTTCAATTAGTGGAAATTTCAACTCAAAATGGTCCTCCTAAAGAAAAATCAATAAATTGATCAAATAATGCTATGTAAACAATTTTTTTATACTATTCCTCCTTTATAAAAGTTGCCCAAGGTTATTTCACTTTTATCAAAGTTACCATAAATATATATTTTATATTAAAATTAATTTATATGGGACTCAAATTTTCACAGTGTATAATATATTAATTATAATGTTATATTATATATATTAGTTATTATTCTACATTACTTATTATTTGTGTTAAAAGACATTGGACCCAACTTACAATGTATGTCATTATTATAATATATTAGTTTAATAATTTTTTTGTAACTAGGGGAATTGACAACCTAGGAAGGGTTGGTACTCGCGTTACACAGGGTCCAATGATCCATTTCCGCTACCACTATACCCGTAGGTGCCCCACAACCACCTGCTAGCATGGGACACAGGTAAAGTCAGGTGTGGATTGAACTCGTGACCTCTTCTTAACAACTTACTTCAGATCAATCAAACAACCAACGCACCATGCCTGTACGGGCTAATATATTAGTTTAATATTAATTACTATTACATTCTATATTGAATATGGGTAAGTATTACTTCAAAGATAGATAGATATATTAGTTACGATATTAGTTAAAAGTTAATGGACCCAACTTTTCATGGTATATAATATTATTATTATATATTAATTATTATTACTATTATATATTCTACATGAGTTACTTATTGCCTAAAAGATGGATACGTATATTAATTATGAAATTTGTTACTATTATATATTAATTATATATAATATATTAGCTAAGAGCTATTGGACCCAACGTTTTACGGTGTATAGTATTATTGGGAGATGGGAGATGTCTAAAAATTCGAGGATTTGGATCATGACCATTTTTTCACGAAATACGAGGCTTTTTATTGTGCAAAATCAAAATATAACCATGTTTTAAAAATTCAAACCGTATTGTATGAAAATAGTGCAAGGAAAACCCAATAAGTAAAATTTTTAGACTATGCCAATCATTGTAATTAATATTAATGCAATATTTTTATATATTAGTTATAATATTATTATTATTGTATATTATATATGGGTCACATATTACTTAAAAGATGGATTGGTATGTTAGTTATGATATTAGTTAAAAGTTATTGAACCCAAATTTTTAAGGTGTATAGTAATTTTGTTAACAAAAACCTTTATGAGTTATATTAAGTAAAAAGTGGCAAAATATAGCAACTGGCTTCATCCATGAGCTTATCCATATGATAGCTCATTCATCTTATCCATTTATAAGTTCAAGAATTCTAATTTAACCCCATAACGAAATAGGTGGTTTCCCCAAAATTTCAACCTATGCATCAACGAGAAGAGGCGCTTGTCAGTAGCCGAGTTCATTCCCATCTGCAACTGATATTCATCCTCCAACATGAGTCGTTTACCTTACACGATTCTAGGCATGATCTCTCTCCAGCTGCCTGACTCAATTTAGTTCATCCCACGTGTAGACAACATATGTTGAGCAGAGTGAATTCAACATCTTTCTCTTCCTCACACCAGCAAACAGTTTAGCTGGACGCAAAACCTATAGTTTGGACAACCACGTTTTGATTCATGTCTAGGATAAGTTTGATCCTTCATCACCGATGTTGAACTACCACGTAACTTGTGTCTGGTCCTCTCGAGTGACCTTCTCCCTTGGAATGGAGCTAGGGTAAGGGGAATTTATGGCATAGTCCATTTAAGATCAGGGTCCCTCTGCCAAGAGGGGCAACAAGGTTTGCTTATTTATCGACTTCACCATTCAGTTCCCTCGGGATATGAAAAACTTGGACAGAGTGAAAGGAGGACAATAGGATCTTAATTTTCTTCAAAAGATGACAAAGCTTCATATGCATGCGGAGACTATTGGTAGCTAAGGCCTGGATAATCAATCTGGAGTCTCCAAAGGTCAATAACTCTTTCATGTTTAATCCTAGAGCCTGGTGAATTCCTTTCCAAAATGCAAGCGCATCAGCGATATTATTGGTATTAGTCTTGAGTCCCTAGGAGTAGGTAAGGTCAATTGACCCTTCGAGGTTCACAGGGGTCCCTCCCTCTCCAACATCCCCTGGATTTCCTTTGGAGGCTCCATCAAACATGAGATAATTTTTTTGAAACGTGTTCCTCCACCTATGAAAAGTAATGGTTTCCATTCTTATTTCCCATTGTTCCATCTATGGAGGGGGAGGAGTAGCAGTCTTCTGATAGTTTGGGGAAAAACTTCTCATCCAATCTTCTTCAGCAGGAGTGAGGGAAATCTTGTTCTTAGGAAGAGGTAGGAAGTGGAGACAATCGCTCAACAGATCTTTGAAATTTACTGCTACTTGAGATGCAGTTGTACGTTGATCTCTGAAAATGAAACCATTCCTTTCTAACCAAAGTTTCCAAAGGATGAATTTGGGGAGAGTCAACCAACAACTTTTCAACTAATTTTTTTAACAAGAGGGAAGGGGAAAAACATACTCCTGTTACCCAGAAGAGTGGACATATCCTTGGGTGGTTGAATTTGAGATGACCAGTGGGCCAGAGCTAGGTTACAAACCTCAGAGGCAAACATATAGTTTAAAAGAAGATGATCAACGGATTCTTCTTCTACCTAAAAAAGGGGACATCTTGTGGGGCCTTCCCATCATTTTCTCTTTAAGGTATCTCCAGTGAGAATTTTTTTGTGAGAAATAGTCCAAATAAACATGCCCACTTTCAACAGGATTCTGACCTTCCAAATTCCTTTCCACACAACTGAGTTGGGGGGAACGTGATGGGTTGATTTTAATTGCTTATACCCTGTTGATGCAGAATAGAGGCCAAAAGCAAACCCACAACCTTGCGAATCTTTTGCGGTGGCTACCAGAGGGGACTTCCCTTAGAGAAAGGTAGGAAGTGAGCTCTCTTCATTGCGCATATGAGCTGGGCAGTTTGATATTTCCCAATTTTTCCAAGTTCTAGTCTCATCATTGTTCCAGATTGAAATATCCCAAAGGGTGGAGATGTTTTGAGATTGAAGCCATAGTTTTAGATTGAGCATGCCATTTTGGTTTTCAAGAGGTGTCTCCCCTAAGATAGATTCTTCCCATATACGTATGCTCTTCCCATTTCCAGGTACCCATGTAAAATTGGCTTTGAAAAAATCAAGAGCTTTTTGTCATATTGAGAATATTAGAGATCCTCTTGGGACCTTAGGCGGTAAGTCCAGGCACTTTTTCCTTGTTCCTTGAAAGTACTTCTTCCACAAAGCATGTTTTCTCTAGGTTAGCTTCCCCGTTACTAATTTCAGAGGATATGGATCCAAGAACTAGGTTTTGGAGGCTAAGATCACAAATATTAAGGCCCCCTTCCAAAATCGGTTTGGTAATTTTTCCCTAGCTTACCAAGTGGAGTTTATTTTCAATTTGCTTACACCCTTTCCATAAAAATATTCAAAGAAGAGCTTGGCTATGAAATTTCTTGGAGCAAGAAGGATTGAACATTGGTAAATAGGAACATTGGATAAAACAGATTTAATGAGTACCACTTTTCCTGCCAAATTCAACCACGAGGCACCCCATGTGTGGATTAATTTTTTTAACTTATAGATCAAAGGGAGCTAGTGAGAAGATTTTGGTGAAGATTTAAATATGGGGACTCCTAAGTAATTGAAGGATTCCCAATTTGTTTTCCCCTCCACTTCAAGAATTATTGAGATTTCCACCATTTCTTTGGGGGAACAGTTCCATCCGAATATTTGACTCTTCTTGTTGTTGATTTTGGTGTGTGATGCTTCTTTGTAGATATCCACGTCCCTCTTAAACTTCTTGGTGATGTGGATGCTCTCTCCTCCTAGCAGTAACGTATCATCGAAAAATTGAGCATGGTTTATATCTTTGATTTCTTGGACTATTCCGAGGTCCATTAAATCTTGCTAGAGCTGGCAATGTTCCAACTGAAAGTTGAGAACCGAAGCTTGAAGTGAAAAAAGGAGAGGTGACAGGGGACACCCTTGTCTGAGTCCCCTGGAATCTTGGAAAAATACCACTACTCAACCATTGACGAGGGGGGATATTTAGGGGGATCTGATACAGGCTTTTACCCAGTTAACAAAATCGGTGGCAAACCCAAATTGCAGCATTACCTGAAACATAAATTTATGTCGAACTTTGTCAAAGCATTAGCTAAATCAAGTTTGATAAGAATACCCTTTTCATGCCAAAGGGTGCTTGAGTGGATAACTTCCTGGATGAGTATAATGTTATTTATGCTTTTCCTTCCTTTAATAAAACAACCTTTATTTGTAGGTATAAGTGAAGGAAGGATTCCTTTAATTTTGTTAGTTATTACTTTTGATATGATTTTGTAGCCAATGTTGCAGAGCGAGCTTGCCCTGAATATGTCAAAGGATATTGCTCCTTTCTCTTTGGGGATAAGAGCAAGGAATGCCGAGTTGGTGCCCCCGTCGATCCTGCTACACCTTTGAGATTTCACCACCATTATATGAAGGTATTTAATGATAACTAGCCAACATACTTTGAGGAATATTGCTATAAACCCATCAGGCCCTGGTGCTTTATCGGAGTCCATGTTATCTAGGGTTGTTTTGATTTATTGCCTAGTGACGGAGCCAACAAGGATCTGATTCATTTCCATTTGTACTTTAGAGGGTATCAAGTTTAAGAGATAATGATTAATTTTTGCTTGGGTTGATGACTCCTCAGTGTATAATCCTTTGAGGTGGATGTGGGTCGCATGCTTGATTTCATCAAAATTCATGACTGTTTGGTCATGGTGTTGAACTTCCTTGATAGAGTTAAATTGTTTTTGGGCCTCTTCTTGTTTGTGAAAGTAGTTAGTGTTCTTATCCTCGGTTTGAAGCCACATACTTCTAGATTTTTGTCTCCAAAATTTTTCTTCCACTCTATAGGCTTAATGGAGGGAGCGTTGGAGTGTTTCTTCTTCATCCAATAAATCCGAGGTCAAAGTACTTTATTTAATTTTTAACTGATGCTGCTCCAACACTTGTTGAACTTCAAGCCATTGCATGGGAGGGGATTTCATGACTTTGGCCCAAATTTTTAGGTTTTTTTTTATCCTTCTAAGTTTTTCTTCCCATACAAAGAAAATATATTTGGAAATTGGTTCATTCTAGACATGAAGAACCAGATTGTGAAATCCTTCTTGTTGGATCCAGGAGGGACTAAACCAAAAAGGTATAGGACCCAGAATTTTATCCAAAGTGAACTCAATAAGGATGGGGTTGTGTTCTGAAACAATATGCCGGAGGATCTTCGAAACAACAATGAGACCATATAACATAAAGGATTTGTGGACCAAGAATTTGTCCAATCGGGCTACAATGTGTCAAGGACCTAGAATCCTGTTAGTCCAAGTAAATTTTCCACGAGTGGGATTTATATCTTCCAGGTCCCATTCTAGAATAAGATCCTCTACCCGTTCCCAGGCAGGGTCTCTAACTATGGATCCCTCTTTTTTTCTTCAAGGGAAGGGTAAGATTTAGAACCCCCCTAAAATTATATTTTACAGTTGATGAGTGTTCAAATAATCTCCGATAAGATCCAAACAATCTCTCTTTTTCGAAAGGAGGACATGTACATAAATATTAAAGAGACATACTTAAAGCCCTGTCTCTTTATGCATAAGTTGAGTTAAGATCCAATAGGTGCAAGATTCAAAAAGAACTACATCGAATTTGGAGGGGTCCCATAGTGTACCTAGTCCTCCAGAGGATCCTCTGGCATTGACGGCGTATATGACTCCTCTTCTTCATAATCTTTTGCTTGCTTGGAGGAAATTAGTTTCCTCCAGTCTGGTCACCTGGATCAGCAGGATTTCAGTATTTGACATACAAATTAAATATTTTATTGCTTCCTCTTTGATTCTACTTCTGAATCCCCTATTATTCCACAAAACTATCTTCATTATTTACTCTTAGGGTTGTGGGAGGATCCTTTGGGAGCTTGGAATTAATTTCTAGTAGATTTGGTATTTAACATTTTCTGTAGAGTTGGTTGGGAGCCTTGGAGCATTTCCATGTATGTAGTTATTTTCCTTCTTTATTTCTTAGTTTTTCTTCCTCTGGTGGTATGTTTTGGGGTAACTTGAGAAGTATCGAATTCTCTTTCCTCTTCCTCTGAGGCTTCTTCCTTTGTTTTTGAATCTCAACTTTCAAAAATTTCCCCAGGATCCGTAGAGGTGGCTACCTTGTCCTATGGATTTCATTTCTTATCAATGGCCTCCTTAGTAACAATATCTTCATTTTCTTGGGTTTTCAAAATCGCGAAGTTATTCCCAGTTTATGTTTGTTCTTTCTGAATCTCCAGCCCCTTATCGTGGTTGTTCATTACAAGTTTAGGATTTTCCATTCCCTTCTATTGATTGATTTGGGATTCACTTTCGATCGCTTTGCTTGTTGCCACCTTCTCCTATTTCTTTCTCCTAGGCAAGGGGGGGACCTTGGACAATTCTTGTGGAAGTGTCCATACTCATGAAAATTTTTGCACTTGAAGGGAAATTGTTCATAGTCTAATTTTCGAAAATGATGCCAATCTCTGACTGTTATCTTAATGGATTCTAGTAGTGTCACTTCCATATCTACTTCCATGGAGATTCGAGCACAGGAATACTGATCCTTTGGATCCTCCTTATCAATATAAACATCCTAGTTCGTTCCCAATAGTTTGTAGAGACGATGAATTCCAGCAATGTATTGGTATATTGGGAAGTCGTACCCAAACCAAAATTGCTTTGGGTACATCCACTGTTGGGTCAAAATTAGGTGTCCATCAGTTTAGGTACAAGTCCTGTGGCCCCATAAAATAAGGTCAATTTCTAAAAATCAGATCTCTGTCCTCCTTTGTGATAAATTCAAAGATGAAGAACCCCCTTCTAACTGAATATCAAATGACGGTATTGGTGATTAATGACCTCCAATTTTTCTGAATCCAGTTATCGGTTGTTCACGTGGAGGGCCAGAGTCCCATAAATTGACCTAAAAGGGCCTGATCTACTAGAGAAACTGCTATTCACATGGGTTGATCCGGCGGTAGGACTATCATTGGAACCGATTCCAGTTTCTTGATGAATTTGGGAAGAGATAATGACATTGATTTCTTCCCTTGTGCAGTGATTAGAATCCTGAAGGCTTCGACATTAGAAGAGATGGAAGTGAGATGGGAGGGGAAGGTAGTTCCTCGCCTCTAGTAAGGCTCATGTCATAATATTGAGAGAGATGTTAGAATTGTGCATTCCCTCTGCATATACCTACATATGCAACAATTTCCACCTAGAGTAGTTCTTCCAGATCTGTCGCCCGTGATTCAGGTCGCATTAGGCTTCGCTCCAGGGACTATGAGAATCTCGTTTCTTTTTAGGGTGTATAGTATTATTATAATATATTAGCTATAATATTTATTAGTATTAGTATTATATGTTATATATGGGTCAGGTATTACCTAAAATATGTTAACATATTAATTTCACTCTCAATATCGAAGACAATTTTAGGGTAGTGGGCACACAATTTATATTATTAAAAAATTCCACCTCTCCCCAAATTATATAATAAAAAAGTACCTCCCATATGCACTTTTTTTAATTTTTGGAATATTTTGATTGACCAATACATGAAGACATGAAATTTGAATTAGGGTTTCTCAAACCATTTTTCAACCAAATTTCCACCCCTAATAATTTAGATTTTATTTAAAAATTAAATGAGAGATGAAAAGTGTGGAGTTTGACATTATTAGTGAATGTTTAAAGCTTTAATACTCTACTCGATATCTTGATTAAAGTCTAGGTTTATAAGTCATTTTAGTACTTTAAAATAGTCACATAAGCATCAAAAGGTAGTTGTTGAACTTATGATAAAGAAAGTTCATGATCCATGTGTCTGTATTAAGAATCAAAACCTACTTAATGTTCTCTTAAATGTTTATAATTTTCTAGACAACTCAACAATATTGGGATTGAGAACAAAAGCTTTCTCACTTTTGATTAATGTTCAAATTTCATGGTTCTTCTAATATCTTTGCTATGTGTCCAAATTAAAAATAAAAACCTACTACACGTTCTTTTAAATGTATAATGTATAATTTTGTAGACAAATCAACAATGTTGAGTTTCACAACAAGACTTTTCCCACTGTTGATCAATATTAAAAAATCAGAATTCATCTAATATCTTACCTAGATTTCATTTTAATTGACTATTCTAACACCTAACACTTAAATGTAACCATAACCATTCAAAAATAGAGTAACACTTAAAAGTAACCATGACCATTTAAAAGTAAAATTTGAACTTACGACATCAAAAATCCACCATCCATATGTTCATATTACCTAATTTTATGGACTTTTAAAGTTTTGTCATTTTAATTAATTTCATTTTTACTAAATTCTACTAAAAGTTTTTTAAAGCAATATGTCCCATATAGACGTTAACAAATATATATTTTTTAAATGTCTCAAATATATTTAATGTTTACATAATTTAAATAATTAATATAAAATAGAGAAAGTGAGTCACCATTAAATTGCCATGCACTTGTTCGGAAGGAGTTAAAAGCATAAAGAAAACAACTTGTTAACTTAAATGAGGTGAGGTGGGGTGGGGTAGAGGGAATGTTCTAAAGCAAACAATTGGCTGAAAACACTTGTAGCATACAAACAATGGATTGCCTCATGTTATATATTTTATAATATAAGTTCACAAAATTGTATAGTACATCAATTGTAACAAAATGATAGTAACTGCATTGTAAGGAAACATATATTATTAATGTTTTTTAATAAATACCTCTCACAATTTTTCAAAAATAATATGCATGATCGTATCATAGGAGAGCAAACAAAAAAGAGAAACTTCGAGAACAAAATCACTTAAAGAGACAATGCATTCATTAAGCCTTAATGTACTGTTTACTTCCATATTTTTCCTAGTTAATGGTTGTTGTAACTTCTAGCAAAAGCATGCAGAATGGTTTATGACTTGAATATTATTCGTTGTGTATTTGTTGGATATTATATACATTTCTACATGTACAAATTATATACCAACAAGTATTAGTGTCCAGAAGTTCAAAAAAAAAATTAATCGTTTGAGTTTAAAAAATAAGTCTAATGCTGTTCAATTTTTTTTAAATATCAAGAGAAACCATGTAAAACAAATCTTAAAGAAGCCCTTCTCAACTACCCTTGAAAATATTTCCAACAACAACAAAGGTCAGTTCATTACAGTATGTGCCAACATTATTTAGAACCCTCATGCTTTCATAACGTGTTGCACACCATCATCCCTCCACTGTTCATGGATAAAAAAACACCTCCTTAACCAAATACAAAGACAATAGAGCTTCCTTGAAATATTAATGACAAAGCCAGGGCACGCTGCTAGTAAGCCTAACAATGGTTTTCCCTCCAAAAGAGAAATTCTAGATTTTATCCTCTCCTCCCTGAACTAAACTCCAAAATCTAAGGGGGGGGGCAATTGGATATTGGAAGAAGTATGCATTTTTTTAGTCTTTCAGTCTAGAATATTAAGTCTACAATCCACTTTAAAAGTTGTTTATTTTGATAGTTTTTCCGTGACATAGATATGACTTAGTAAATGATTCATGAATATCCATATGATGGTTAGTTTGCACTTGACACTTTATTGTTGTTTTCTACTTTGAATGGTTAAATGTTGTTTTTTCTATATTTATTTATTTTACTTTTGAAGTTTTTATTTGGTCCTTTGCTTCACTTGTTAAAATCTTATGATAATTAGCATAGTCAAAGTTAATGCCTATTGGCTAGTGGAGATGCAGCATGGAACAACTAAAACTTTGTTATATTTTTTAGCAGATGTGTTGACACTTGCTTGATAGGTAGAAAAAAATGTTGTTTTCTGATTTCTTTTAGGGCTTCAAAAATGTCATTTTCCAAATGAATGTGTGAAATATACACTAATCACATCCCAACCTAGGACCTTTTCCCTACATTTTGTTCTTAACATGTACTTAGCATGGAATTGATTTGTGGAAACTTGAAAATCAACAACCAGGAGAATGATGTAGTAATTTTGAATCATGCCATTGTTCGATATATTTTTAGTAAGAAAAGAAAGCATTTGATACTTTTTAGTGGTTGTTTCCATCTCATTTGATAGCAAATATACAGCTAGTGTAATTTACTCACTTAAACAGAAGTGTCATTGTTTATGGAATTCACAGAACTAAAAGACAAGTCTATAAAATTATAAAATGTTAAAATGTCAAAATACAGATAAAAATATTTTTTTAACATTTTTAATTTTATTCATAAATGCCTTTAACTTTAATATATAGTAAAAAACAAAACATTATTTATACTTTATTTATTAAAAAATGTTATAATTATAATTATTGTTTATTGTTTATAATTAAAAAATGTTTATTATAATTATTTATACATTATAATCGCTTTTGATCTGCGATTTGAATGAGCCTCCAAATTTTGATCTGTGATTTGAACTAGTGCCGCATTTTGATATGCGATTTGAACGAGCCTCCATAATTTGATCTGCAATTTGAACGGGCGAAGATCAAGCTTGAACCGCAGGACCGCAGCGAAGTTTATATAGTCTTAAGGAAACGAGGGCTTTGAACTGTGCGAAGATACACTGTGGATATATACAACAGGTGCGAAGATACACCTGCGATTTGAATTCAACGTAAGGATTTTCGCAAGGGTTCAGCGTCCCTGCGATTTGAATTCACCGTAAGGATTTGAACTCGACGTTTCTGGCAGGCGAAGATCAAGCTTGAACCACAGGACCGCAGCGAAGTTTATATAGTCTTAAGGAAATGAGGACTTTGAACTATGCGAAGATACACTGTGGATATATACAACAGGTGTGAAGATACACTGCGAAGATACAGCAGGTTTCTCTCCTGCGGCTCGGTTTTCTCGGTTATTTTCTTCTGTGGCCCGAAGATACACTGCGGTTATATAGCGTGGATCTTGACTGCGGTTATACTGTGGATTCTGATTTGAATCTCTGCAACTTTGGTTGGATCTCCATCGACTCCAATATTAGCTAGGGTTCGTCCGCATTCAAGTCTCAGGTGCACACATTCCTTATCTCATCTCTTCTATTTTAATACATATCTACTGCTCATTTGCTCACAAATATGAATAAATCACCGCACCTACCAAAGACTGTCAAAGGTAGACCTAGTTCAATTACTCTAAATAGCATTTATGATTATTTAGAGTCTTTAGAGAAACATAGAGAAGAAAGAGAAATCAAATTACAAACAGAATTAGAAGCCATGCTGGAAAATAATTTTACTTCTCTTGAAAACAGGGTTCAAAAACAAATAGAAAATAAAATAACAATACTGGAGAATAAAATGGAGACACTCGAGGTTAGACTACATGCTATAGAAAACCAGAGCCAATATACGAACCAAACATCCCAACAAGAAGACGTCAATACTTTAGAAAGCCTTAAAATGATAGACATGATTAAGGAGCTAGAAGCAAAAGTTAATACCAACTTCACCCTAAACACTGTAGCAGATAAATTAGATATCAAACCCATCAAAGAGGAAATGAAAAAATTGATAGAATTAGACCATGAGCATAACAAAAGGGCCTTGAACCTTATAATCTTTGGTTTGAAAGAGGAGGAAGGCGAGGACACTTTAGCCATAGCCCAGACATAATTATACAATAGATTACAAATTGAAACAACATGTCTAACAGAAGCAACAAGGTTGGGGAAATTAACTAAGAATAAAGGAAGGTTAATCCAGGTAAAAGTAAGCTCTACTGACCAAAAACATGACATACTTAGTAAAACCTCAAGTCTAAAAGGAACTGGCATATTCATAAATGAAGATCTCATTCCAGAAGATCAAGCAGAATTAAGAAGGGAGGTTCAAAAGGTAAAAGAAGCTAGGAAGGAAGGAAAATGGGCAATAATCAGAAATAGGAAAGCCGTTATTCAAGATAGAAACCAAAAAGATAGTAATAAATAGCAATTCAACATGCTCCAGATTCTTTCTTGGAACTGTCGGGGCTTCCCATGGAACAAAGGCCCCAAGCTAACCTGGATCTCTAATGAAGTTGATATTATTTTGTTAGTTGAAACTTGGGAGCACGAAGAATCTAGGGTCCCTAACATAGATGGCTTTGTGCTTTGGTCAACCTGGAACAAGCGATCCTCTCGTAGAGGCATTGGGGGTATAGCTTGTTACATTAAGAAGAGCATATCCCCCCATGCTAGGATTTATAAAAAAGACCCTTTCAACCAGTATATGTGGATAGAAATTACTGACATTAGCAATAGAAAAACCTACATAGCAATATGTTATTTTGCCCCTATTAATTCTAACTTCTATAAGAAGAACAATTTGGATAAAAATTGTCCTTACAGTGGGCTAGAGAATGATATTTCTATCCTTAGGAATGAAGGTAATATCCTCTTAATGGGCGATTTTAATGCTAGAACTTCAAACAACCAAGCTACTCTCCTAAGCAATTACTCTACCCCTAATCCTCTCTAGTTAGATGAAGACCTTACTCTAGCTAGCAGGTACAGGAGAAGCTCTGATGATTTAGGGGAAAATTTGTTTGGGTCGGAGCTAATCAAGCTCTGTAGCTCTCAAGATCTCATAGTTTGCAACGGTCTAACGAAGTGGCCCAGTTCTAGCCAGATGACCTATATCCATGGGCTTGGTAGCAGCGTAGTAGATTATGTTATTTCTGATATTTCTTTATACAACGATATAATAAATTTGACCATAATAAACAACCATGAGCCTAATTTGGATCATAAACCTTTAATGGTAACTCTCAACTGTGACATCCATAGTGATCCCATAGAGGATAATCACTATAACCAAAAGAACTTGATCTTTGATAGGAATAAAAATGATCTTTTTATAAATGAGTTAAAAATTAATTTGCTTCCTTTATCATGTACAGACAACATAGAGGACCTATATTATAATTTTACTAAAACCCTCTCTTATTCCATTAACAAGTTCTCAATTGAAGTTTTGAGTAATAAAAAGAATAAAAAAACCAACCCTTGGTATGATACTGATTGTAAAAATGCGAGAAGAGAGATTAGGGAAGCTCTTGATGATTCTCTTAAAAGTAACAAGATAAAAATATACAAAGCCCTTACTAAAAGAAAAAAAATGCAGTATATTCACAAAAGGCAAGACAATCTCTTACACCTCTCTAAGACGGCTGCTAAGAAATTCTGGAGGCAGATTCTAACTATAAAAACTAAAGATAATAATAAAATTTCTTTGCACGACTAGAATTCCTATCTTCAAAAGCTTTATGACTCCCCGAATGTCATAGACAACTTTGAAACCCTTCTCACAACGAAAGAAGTTTTCTCTTTAGAAGACATAGATTTTGGGGTTAAGCGTCTAGCAAATGGAAAAGCTAAGGACATTGAAGGTTACCAGGTAGAAATCTTAAAAATTGGAGGTCCTGTCCTCATCCCTCACATCCACAAGCTTTTTAATCAAGCAGTCAAGCAAGGGTTCCCTAAGCCTTGGACTCAGAGCCTCATTATCCCTATTTTTAAAAGCGAGGATACAAATAACCCCTCAAATTATCGGACTATTATGATTAGCCCCCTCTTAGCCAAGTTGTATGGTATTATTTTGGAAAAGAAGATCAGCATTTGGCTTGAAAGTGAAGGTAAGCGGGCTAAAGGTCAAGCAGGTTTTAGAAGGAATCACTCAACAACGAACCACCTTATTACGCTTAGGATCATTATGGAGGAGTGCCGCAATGACAAATCCGATCTCTTTTGCTGCTTTGTGGACTTTAGAAAGGCTTTCGATATGGTACCTAGAAATAACCTTTGGAATAGGTTAGAAGAACTTAAGGTTCCTTTTGAGCTAAGAGCTGCTGCGATAAGGCTCTACGAGAATGTAATTACCAAGTTTAAAAGCAATGAGGGGTGGTTGAAAGATATTAAGTGTAATATCGGAGTTAAACAAGGTTTCCCCCTCTCCCCTACCCTTTTCGGCATTTACATTGATAAGTTAGAGGGTTGTTTAGAAGAAGCAGGCTGTGCTGGTACTATCTTAGCTGGAATAGTCATCATCCTTCTTCTTTATGCTGACAATATTGTCCTTCTAGCAAGGTGTTCTTCTAATCTTGATAGACAACTTCGTCTTCTTAAAGATTTTTGCTCTACAATGGGTATGACTGTTAACACTGACAAAACAAAAGTTATGATTATCAAATCCAAGAAGGACACATATGCTAATTTTGTGTATGACAATAGCAACTTGGAGGAAGTGTTTTCTTACAAGTACCTAGGAATTGATATTCATCACAAGCTCAACTGGAACTATAGCATTGAGAAAAGGATTAACGCAGGGTGGAAAGCTTACTTTGGTCTTGAAAATAACTGTAAAGCTGCAAACCTCGTGATGTGGGATAAAAAGAAGCTCCTCTTTGAAACTCTAGTCACTCATGTTATCTTGTATGGGTATGAGGTTTGGGGTTGCAGCATCTCTAGAGAATCTTGGAGAAAGATCGAGCAAATCCAGAAGCGTTTTATAACTTACAACCTCAAAATAAAAAACAATACACCCTATCCTATTCTCCTTATAGAAGTGGGTCTTTCCCCCATCGGGTGCCTAGCCATGACTAGACTCCTATTGTACAAGAACAAAATCAACAACATGGGAGACCATAGACTCCCTAAGTTAGCTTTAAACTCCAGCCAAAATCACCTAAGGCTCAAGTGTGGGTGGTATAAAGATACCAGGTCTTGGTTAAATCACTGGAAGATCGATGAAAATGTTGCATTGCAAAATATTAATAACATTAAAAATACCATTGCTTCTAAGTTTAAAGAAAAATTGTGGTGTGAGAAAGATATAGAGGCCAAAAAAAAATTAAGATATTATAAGGAGGTCATCAACCCTACTCTTGAATATCAAAACTATCTCTTTGTTCTAATCAGTCCTAAGAAAAAAATTAATATAGCTAAGATAAGAACGAACTCGCATGAGCTCCACAGCGAAACTGGTCGTTGGACAGTCCCTAAAACTCCTTGGGTAGAAAGGATCTGCCACCTTTGTGAGAGTAAGAACATTGAAGATGAAAATCACTTCCTCTTAGAGTGCCCTGCATACACCCACATTAGATCCCACTTTCATAATATTTGTTGCAATATCGACATTCCTAGCCTTTTAGCTTGTCAAAATTATAGTAAGCTCGGGATGCTTCTCTCCCAGCTCTTTGAGCATAGAAATATAACTTTAAAACAAACTAATTAATTTTCTTCTTCAAGGTCCGATAGACCAAATTTTGGTCTCAGGGGACGTTAACCGTCATCATCATCATCATCAATAAAAGAATTCCATCTTAATTATATTTGTATAAAAGAGAAGAATATTATTAAGATATTTATTAAAACATATGTTATAATTATAAATATTATTTATTAATAAATAAAATGTCTGTGTTAATGATTTTATGTGTTGGTAAGTTTTGGTTTTTATTGTCAAAGATAAGGCGGTGTGTTGGTGGGGATAGATATATTTCATTCCATGTACTTGAGTTCAATTTTGTTGAGACATATTTATCACTAACTTTAAAGAAAATATGTGGAGTGAGAGAAATTGAGAATAAGAAAATCAAAACTATCAATTTTTACCATTGGTATTAAAAAAAATGTAAAGATAAGAACACACTTTCACAATATTAGAGAAGACCAAATCAACATTGTCTAAAAGAACATATAAATACATGATAATTTATTTTTGGAATGTCTAACCTACATAAAAATTAGGTCTAAGTTTCAAAACATTTGAAAGACAAATAATCCCTAAACTTATGAATCAATAATATTTTATCACAAAAACCAACATAATTAAAACAACTTAATTATATTTTATTTATTTAGTTTTAGGGTCCATAAGACCAAACACAGTCACAATGGATCGAATTCATGGCTACTAAAAACAATTTGACATATAATTATAAAAGATCAGATGTTATAATATGTAAACATATTAAAATTATATGATTATATTTATATAAAACAATATTTTATATACACTATTTTCAAAATATTGTTGGTTGTAGTTTGGGTGGTTGGGAGGAATGATTGCTACCCTCCCCACCCAATTTCAATTCTTGTAAGTGATATGTTTGTTCTTAATGAGTTTCTTTTTAATAAATGAGTGGATTTTGTAATATGACCATATTGTGATTCTGGTATTTGTTAGCCATCTAACAAATGGTGAACCACCTTTAAAATAAAATAAAAAAAATTAACTATTTTTAAAAACTATTTATTCATAATGTTTTATGATGTCACATTTAAAAAAAATATATTGTCATAAATATGTTTCAAAAACCAATTTTGATGAGCAATGAGAGATGTCGATTTCATGATCAACTTATAAAAAATATACATAATAAAAAAATTCAATTTTTTCCTACAACTTGTTTAAAAAAAACTATACAATATATAAGATAAATGATTGATTTTTGAACTTTTTATATGAGAGTTTTTACGGTAGGCGTACTAACTAGTTGATAGTCACAAAGTCAATACTGATACACCACCTTTGCACTAGTGAATTTACTAGTGCTAAACTAAGTAGGACCAACACCACCACTAACAGAGCTAGTACCGCCAGTAGCATCACCAACATAAGTAGGGATAAGTTCGAGAATGGAGAAGATTTGTGAGACCAAATCCCCCCTCACCCAATAAGTAAATTAGGAAGGATTTATTATATCTGACCAGCATGCATGAAAGTAGAGTGACGTGAATCTTTACAAAATCTAAAATGATGTAGACTTGTTGTTTATTACACAAAATTGATATCCATTATGGCATATCATAATGTTTAATATTATCTACAATTTAAAAAAAATACCTCTAGTCATGTTAGACCTAAGGCTTTACATGGTTATACCCTTCTTAAAGCTCATTAATAGATGGAAAAACAACACTTGTAAACCCCTATGCATGTACAATCATTGGAACCATCCCAGGTATACCAATGTTGCTTTCATTTAACATATTTATAACACAAAATGACATAAGCCTAAATATAGTCCCTTTAAAATATATAGATTTGAACATAAAACCTATAAATATTGTGTTTCTTTCATTCCATCATTGTATGCACTTTTACATCAACTCAAAAAAAATTTGACAAAGTATTGTGTTGCATTAAACAAATCAAGAATGTTCAATGGCAATGAAGATGTTGTGATGTAGAAATTTCATTAAATACAAGCATTGTGTGTCACACAACTTATCAAGAATAAGGTTTGGTTTCACATTTAGAAAAGGTAAATTTAAATTCCAACATCGCAAACAATATACAGGCATACCATCCACATTACCATCATTAAATCAAGAATAAGGTTTGGTTTTACATTTAGAAAAGGTAAATTTAAATTCCAACATCACAAACGATATACGGGCATACCATCCACATTACCATCATTAAACAATATAGTGAAATTGTTGTTTTTTTTAACAGAAATCGGAGAAATTTTTATATATATAAAAAGGCTGAGCACAACCATCCTTACAAGGTCTGTATCCAAAATGTTTGAGCTACTATAGAAGGACAAACAGAGGTTTGTAAGCTATAAAAAGAAAAGTAAATGATTCCAGACTTCTTGCTGAAACAAGTTAAACCCATGGAAGGGCACTGTCTTACAAATTGGTTGTTCAACAATATACAAAAAAACATATATATTTTCTAAAAGAAACTAAAAAGAGAGTAATATTAAACAGGTTGTGCACAACCATTCATTACAAAAAACAACAGCTGAAGTATTCTTGCTGGTCTGAGAAAAAGGAAACAAAACTAGGCCAGAAGATAGACCTTAGTATGCCGCAGAGAGTTCTTACATTTCGATTAATTACAGACGTAGTATATACTCAAATGTACTGTTGATTAAGTAAGATACAAAAAAACATAGACTTTTAAAAGACACATTAAGGATTTCCTGGATGCCCCACGGGCTGAGTGACAGATTCCTCCTCCATGTTTTGTATTGCTCCTGCTGGATTTTCATGGGCTTGGCTTCCTTGGTTCATCTACACCAGGCGCTAAAGATCCTCCTGAATGCAGTCTACTTTCCCCATAATTTCCTTCAAATTCATTTCATTATCATCTATCCTAGCATCATGATTGCTAATCTGATAAAATGTATATCCAACCACATCAATAATATTTTTTATGTCTTTGGCTATCTCTCTGCTGTCCATAATTCCTATGGCCACCATTTCGTATAAACATCATATGTTCACCTTCAAGTCTGGAAGACCAGCATTTTCCCCTGCATGGTCCATTCCTTGATTTCGATGAAAGTCCTGGCCCGAGCTGTGGCTATTAAGACTTAAAATTGACAGCCAATTAAGCATAGAGCTTGAGAAAATGAAATCTTGTCCACTACAGAGACTGCGACACCGACTTCTAGAGGACAAATTGTTGAAAATAGAGCTGAGAATGAAAAGTTCTGGTTGTAGGGTGTCACAATCCTTTCTATTTCGACAAGAGAGAGTACTAATCGAGCCTTCCTCCCAACCAATGCAATTACAACCAAGGGTCAAAATATTACCTTCGAGGAGGAGTTGTACGAAGAGGACTTTCATGGTCGCAGGGCCTAAAGTTGAGCGCTAAGAAGAACCAGGAGCACTACGGGATGGGCAAAGACAGTTCAGGAACACAGCAAGCACAAGTATCTCTTTCACAAAACTCCTCAGTAGAGGAAAGGCCTCCCAAGGGACCACCTGAGAAGAGCCGAGCTGGGGGATAATGCTTTCGTCGAAACCAGACCGATCAACGAGCAAGACTTCTTTCGAATAGACGGCTTGAGGTTCATTGCAAATGTGGCTATCAAAAAGAGAGAAGGGGCAGATGAAGCTTCCAAACAAAGCCATGGTACATAGAAGGGGTTGGCGTGGAGCGTGCCTTCTGAACGGGCATTTAAGCCTGAGGGGATGGCAAGTTAATGTAGGAAGATTCATGTAGGGGATAAAGATGAGTGGAGGCCACATGTCGCCATAGAAAAAATCAAAATTTAAATCATAATCCATTAAGATTATTATGGTGAGAATAAAGATAGGGTAAGTTCTTAAAAGAGGGTGCTTTCTGAGCATTAGGGAATTGGTTTGGAGCCAATGTCTAATTCATTAATGTGAATGTGACCTTGAGGAAGCAAGGCCCCTATATTAGCCATAGTGTCTATGAGAGCATTGTTTAGTTGGAGAATATGGAAAAACTCAAATCTATTCGAGAGGAGGGGAGTGATTCTGTCATACAACCTTCTGTAATTAATGGATCCTGTGGAATATCCATTGATCATTTTGTATATGACTTGCCTCGAGTATCCAAAGACTTCTAGCCTAGGGATAGTTATTGTGTCTAATAATTCTAGTCCCTGCAAGAGAGCCATCCACTCAGCTTCATTATTCGTCTTATGGCCCAACCCCCAAGCAAAGTTTTTTTCCGTTTATCCTCCGGGATCTAGTAAGACCCCCCTCGCACCTGCCACCCATGTACAAAAAAACATATATAACCATGAGAGAAAAACCTAAATCTTCTGAGCTTCCTTCCAATGGGTCGGCTCGCCAATCGAGGGTTCTTCCATCTATAAATCTCCAACAGCAGGGGAGTCTTGGCAGTGACTGCATTGGGTCATGCTAGTAAGCTTCTGAACATCCTCCTTGACAATGTCTACTTTCCCCATTAGTTCATGCAGGTCTCTAGTGTTGTCATCGATTCTGGATGCATGGCACTCAAGCTGATTTGAGATGTATTTAGCATCTGCTGCAACATTTCTGCTACTATTGACACTAGTGCCGACCATTCTAAAAATCCAACGCATTCCACTCTACAAGTCTGTAAGCGAGGAATCGATCTCCTCGATGTCCTTGGATGTTGCCATTATTTATCGAGCCTGTGTAACCAGGTGAGGCGATGAAGGAGAATCAAAACTACAAGAAGAAATGATACCGGATTTGAGAGAAGCCTGGGTGAAAGAAAGCTAATCTTGAGATAACCACAATGGAACTGAAGCCTATTCGACGGTCTAATGAGCCAGTTCACAATCAGTCTGGGAGTTGAGAAGACCTGCAAAAAGGGTTGTGATATCTTCTTTCGAAGGAGCAAGGAGAAGAGGGCACATATCCAAATCAAGAGAGAGTCTGGAGGGATGAGACACGAAGTTCATGATGGACGTAAATCCTACGAAGCGTGCGAGAAATTCACTAGGGATTTCATTGCACAGAAGGAAGAGATGTTTCTTAAAGCCTTCACATGGCCGAGACTACCACCTTTCAAGGCCTGTCGCGTCAGAGGATGCATGTTCAGAATGTCGAGAGGGGGGGTGATGAGGGGGGTGGAGGAGAGTGGGTGAAAAAACACCCTAGGAGAATGAGGGATAAGGGACATACTTGTGGTGGTGTTGGTCTCTTGTTGATACAATTCCCAACTTGTTCTTGAATCCTTGATTTTCCATTTTATCTGCGAGACTGTTTTTATTCCTTAGGATGTGGTAGTAAGTGATGTGAAGAGAGGTGCTCATTCTGCTAATGCGCTCATACAACCTTTTGCAATTGGTTGTACCTGAGTTGAAACCTTTCCTCATTTTCTGAATGATCTGTTTAGAGTCTCAAAAGATGATGATCTTTCTGATATTTTCCTTTTTGACAAGTTCCATACCAAGGTAAAGGGCGATCCATTTAGCTTCGTTGTTGGTTTTTCACCGAATCCCCCAAGCATCAGTTGTCACTGTATTTCCTCCGGGATCAAAGATAATCCCACCCGCACCTGCCTCCCCAGGATTTACTTTGGATGCACCATCGAAAAAGAGTGTATGGAAAAACAATCTCAACTTCCATTGAAGGAACTCTTCTTTCTCTTTTCTTATTTCCCAATTTTGAAAGTAAGGGTTGGTTTGAGGGGAGCTCTACATGTTGATGCTTCTGCAGAAATTTGCTTTCGAAGGATTAAATTTTTCTAAACTTTTGAAGGTCACTTGTTTTCTATCCAACTTTTCAAATATCATGTTTTGAATTTTGATAGAAACATGCTGAGGTTCAATTTTCTTTCCATAAAAAATAACTCTGTTTCTGGAGAGCCAAATTTTCTAGCAGGTGGTTTGGGGAATAGTGTTCCAGACTCTCATCATAGTAGGCTTCCCTCTTGTCATTCTAGGGTATACAGAATTCCACTTTGTGACCATGTCCTTGATATTATTAGGTAGACACACATTTCCTGCTAGCGATCCAAGGGTGTGTTTCCAGACTTTCATGGCCAGAGGACAAGTTAGAAAGAGGTGAAGAGCAACTTCATTTTGGGAAGTGCAAAGGGCACATCTTGAGGGGCCCTCGAAACCTCTCTTTCTAAGGTTATCTACAGTCAACAATTTATCTTGTGCTAATAACCAAAAGAAAATATTTACTTTTGGAATACAATCAGAGTTCCATACCTTTTTCCAGCTATTTGAATTTTTATTGCCATCATTGTTTTTCAAAATATTATAGCCTTCTTTGACTATGTAGTGCCGATGCACTCTCCAACATTTGATATCTCGATTCTGGATGTTCAAAGGGGCTATGCCGTGCAAGAATGTTGAGAAAGTTTTGATTTCATTGCTGAGGTGGTCTGGAGGATGCATATTTTTCCACCCTTCCCAATCACCACAGCTGCTCCAGATTGAGATGTCATAGAGCCTGATTAGCCCCAGGTCTTGCATCCAAGTTCTAAAGTTATGAAGATTGGATTCTTCCAGGGGGGGATGTCCCAAGATTTTATCGGTCCAAATGTTGATTCTTTTTCATTTCTTGGGATCCAATAGGTGTTGTCTTTAATTAAACCAACATAATTTTTACATAGATTCCAAATAGAGGTGCCTTTACTTGTCCAATCGATGTCTAGGCATTTTGTTCTTGGTTTTTTGAGATAGTTTTTCCTGAGAACCTCCTTCCACCATTCCTTTCTACCTACAATAAACCACCAAACCAGATAATTGGCTCCCATTGCTTGGTTCATCAGCCATGGATCCCTGATTCCCAGACCTCCTCTAGTTTTATCCTCCAATACCTTGTTCCAATTTACCAAGTTAAATTTTTTACCCTGAGTTTTCCCTCCTTGCCAGAGAAATTTTCTTAGCTCTTTACTGATGTCGTTGAGGACGTATTTGGGAGCTAAGAGAATAGCATACAAGAATATTGGAAAAGAAGAAATTATGGATTTTATCAAAGTTAACTCGCCAGCTAGATGAAGCCATCGGGACCCCCAAGCTTGAATCTTGCTTTTCATCTTTTGAATGATAGTTTTCCAAGACTGAGTGCTGCTAGTGCGCTTAGTAATTGTGATTCCTAGGTACATAAAAGAGGTCCAGTTAACATTCACTTTAATCCCCATAATTTGGGGAATATATCTTAGAGTGCCAGGGTTGTTGTTCCGTCCATATAGCCATGAATTCATTGAGTTTATTTTGCTACGAGAAACTTTAAGAAACAGATCCAAAGAAGTTTTGATCCTTCTTGCGATTTGAGTGGACACACTTCCAAGCATAATGGTATCATCAACAAACTGGGCGTGGTTAATTGGCTGTACCCCTCTCACTAAAGATATGCCAGGTAAGTTCCCTTCATTTTTAAGTTTGTTAAGTCTTCTACTAAGGGCGTCAGCAATGAGGATGTAAAGGAAGGGAGACATTGGGAAGCCTTGTCGAATACCTCTTCTGGATTGGAAGAAGTCGATGGATCTCCCATTTATCAAAGGTGCCACCTAAGGGCCGTCAATGCAGGATTTATTCCATCTGAAAAATGAAGGAGGAAAACCAAATCTGTCCATAACATTATAAAGAAAGGAGTGCCTTACTCTATCGAAGGCATTAGCAAGGTCCAACTTGATTTCCATACCTACTTCCTTTCGAGCTTGACTGGAGTGAATTGCTTCCTGGACCAGGAGGATATTGCCATAGATTTTCCTGCCGGCTATAAATCATCCTTGATTCCCTAAAATGATGTGAGGGATTAACTTTTTTTATCCTGTTGGATATTATCTTGGTGAGGATTTTGTAAGAGGAGTTGCATAAGGAAATCGACTTAATTATACCTCTTGATGGACGTTGGGTTCCTTTCTTTTGGAATTAGAGCGAGAAAGGTGGAGTTTGTGGCTCCTCCTATATTGTCCCTTGACTGAGTCCAGATTACCATTCTTAGTAGATATTTTTTGATGATGTGCCAGCAAATCCTATAAAAGATGATAGTGAATCCATCAAGGCCAAGAGCCTTGTCTGGGTGAAGCGACCAAACATCTTTGTTAACCTCATCTATAGTGACAGTTTGAGTTAAGAAATCAATGTCTTACTGAAGGATATTGGGGATCTCAACATTGAGGGAGTTCAACTCTTCTTTCGAAACTTCTTCTTCCTAAATGTAAAGTTCCTCGAAGAAGTTTTGTTTATCTCTGCTTTTATTTCCTCAGGGTCAGAAATTTGGGCTCCATATTCAGAGGTGATCTCTTTTATGGTGTTCTTTTTGTTGCTCTCTTTGCATTGATTGTGGAAGAATCTAGTATTTTGGTCTCCTTCTTTTAGCCAAAGACATATGGATTTGAGTCGCGTGTCTTCTTCTTCTTTATGAAGCACAATTGCAGGTTCCTGCTTACTTCTTTTTCCTTCCAAAGCAGGGCTTTGGTGATCTCTGATGCTTCCATTTGATCTTGAATGCCTTCAAGGTTGTTGAGGAGAGAGGCTTTCTCCTTTTTGTGGTTATGATCATGGTTCTTGATCCAAAACTTGAGCCCTTTCTTGGTGTTTTTTAGGTTTTGTTCCCATATGTAGCTTGGGGAACCTTGAATAAAGATGTTCAAGGAGTTTTGGACAGTTTCAAAGAACCTCGGCTCCTTGATCCAGGTGGATGAGAATCTAAATGGAAAAGGTCCAATATTTCCTACAAGAGAGAGATCAAGAGAGACAGGCCAATGATCTGAGATAACAGAAGGTAGGATGGAGAGATCCAAGATGGAGGAGCTTACCAAAACCCAATCCAGTCTAGCAGCAATGTGACCCAGCCCAAGCCACTTGTTACTCCATGTGTATTTCCATTTTTTAGGCTCGATATCTATGACTTTCCATGCATTCATAAAGTCTTCCATCTGATCTCTGAAGGGATCTCTAACTTCTGTCCCTCCTTTTTACTCCTCAGGGGAAATAGTTGCAATGAAGTCCCCAGCTATAATACAGGTGTGCTGTATCTTCCCATGTTTTTGCATATCTAGCTAGTTCCAAAAATGTTCCTTGTGACCATGGACAGTAGGCCCATAAATGTTACCTATCCAAAAGATCTCATGTGTGTTGAGGTATGCCAGTTCTACAAACAACCACTGTTGATTTTCAGCTTTTGAAATGAGTTTGAATATAGTTGCATCCCACCAAGTTACAATTCCTCCTGAAGCTCCTTGAGAGCTTACAGCTGTACATTGTCCAGTTTTCCAGATCTTTTTCATGACTGCTATACAATCTTCAGATTGCATTTTTATCTCTTGTATTGCGAGGATAGACCTTGATTCACTGTGCTTTAGTATTTTTACTTCCTCTAATTTCTGCTTTCCTCCTAATCCTCTACAATTCCGGAAGACACGTTTCATTATTTCTTGGTTGCTTGGGGTGGTACTCTTTCTTTTCTGTTTTCCAGAGCTTCTTCTGAGTTCTTTTCATTAGGAAGGGATCTAACCAAATGGTCTAGACTTGATTGCTTGCCTGCTAGCTTTTCTCTGTTTGCTTCCATTTCTCTTATGACTTTGTTGGGATTTCTACCTTTCCTACTTGTTTTCTCTAGTTCTTCCCCTCTGCTCTCTGATGTTTCTTCCATGTGTGCCTTAGCCTTGGATCTAGTTACAGAACCTATAGAAAGCTGGGAATTTGCTGGCAGAATCTCGACGTAGGCTTGCTGGGGAAGAGTAGGGTTGAATTTTTCCTCTTGTCCTATTTCCATGAGTACTGGTTCATCTTTTTTTGGTTCCACAGGATTTTCCTCTTTTTCTTTTTCTGTTATGACTATTTCTTCATCTTCTGCAATTTATAAAGCTTGAAATCTGTTTTCGGTAGGTTTTTTTTTTGGCTGGAGTTTCCTGACTTGGACCTGTTTTGTTTCCTTTTCTCTTGTGAAATTCGTTCCACTCTTCTTTTTGGCTTTCCCCTTCTTCTGTCTAATTTTTTTTAGTGAAAAATTTGGCAAAGTGCTCGTATTCGTGGCAAGTATTGGATTTGAAGGGAATCTGTTCATAGTCTATTGTTTGTAAATGACTCCGTCCATCCATTGATAGATTTATTTCTGCAGGTAACCCTTTCTCTAAATCCACCTCAATACAGATTCTGGTGTAAGAGAAGATGGGGGGTTTGGGCTCCGATTTATCAACGTATTTCCATAGAGTGTTCCCAATGGTTTTTAGCTCTTCTTCATTCCAACAGTGTAGTGGGAGATGAGGGAGCTTCACCTAGACCAGGATTGAGGATGGGAAATCTTTTTGAGGATCGAACGAAAGGTCCCTTTTATTTAAATAAATGACTCTTGGCCCCATGAAATATGGTATGTTCCTAAAGATAAGATCCCTATCTTCTTTTTTTTCAAACAGAAAGACAAAAAAACCTCTACCACAAAAGATTTGTTGTACTTCACCTTAAATCAGGGGTCTCCAGTTTTTGTTCAACTAGATTTTGATGGAGCGAGGAGATGGACAAAGGCCTGTGAAGTGTCCAACCAAGCCACTTTCATGTAATGCAACTACTTTAAATTTGGAAGCCGAGGAGGAAAGTTTCACTTCAGGAGCTTCAACACGCTTTACAAATCTTGCGTCAAATGGAGGGGACTTATAGGGAGGCTGTGAGGAAAGCACCCGTTGAAATCCCGCATCCAACCTGGCTCTTCGATCATCAGGGTTGGGATCAGGAGGATCAATGGTGAAGGTGATCGAAACCCTAGGCAGAGCGGCTAGGGTTCAACGACGGTGAAAAAAATTTGTATCACCTATAGTGCAAGTTATAGTGAAATTGCTGTTAATATTAACTTTACTATGATATCTTAGCATTCATATCATTTTTAATATGGATTATATTTTATAACATTATAGTCTCACATTGCTTGAGAAAATCACCTACGCTAAAATTGTGAGTGAAATCAACATACCAACGCAGTTTGATCATTATGATTATTAGACATACTCATAGTGATCCCTTCCTACTCATTGATATCATTAAGGTGGGATTTTCCTCACTCAAGATAAGTATTTCACACTTGAACAAGTGGACTATAAGTGCATCAATTGTTGATCAATCCAATGGGGACCAATTCTTCTAAGAATCATATCTATGTGGTGGAGACCAATATCACTACACAATCTATGATCCATGGAACACATGGTTATCATTTGTGTCAACGTTCAAGAGCATATTATCATGCAAAATCACCTTTGAGACCACAAAATCAAGACCACCTATATGAAAAAACACTTTTAACATTATATCAATCCAATTCAACACCATTGACCAAATTTATCACCTTGAACCACCTCATTTATGGCTCAATGCACTTTGCAGAAGTTCTAACATGAGCCTTAGAGGGGCTAATCAGATGACACATTGGATGATCAAGTATGAATCATTTTAAAAATGAAACACATCCCAAAAAACTAATCAAATCAAATCAATTCAATGCATACACTATTAAATATGAATTATAGGAAGAACGTGGAAATAATCCTTGTGCACCATCTCAAAGGCTACGACCTATAGAAGGGTTAATTTTCTCACTCATTCATCATGGTTAGATAATGAGAGCGTTTCCATTGTATTTTCAATATCTCCTCTAGATATGTAACAAACAATAAATCCCATTCTCTATTATAAATATTACATCCACATGCTTCACGAGTCAATTTTGGGCCATCCTAAAAAATACACAAGAAATAAGAGCTTGCCCACAATAGCCATATAAATAGTTGTTTTAGATGTGGGTCTTGTCCACATAAAGAGTCCACCTACAACCAAGAGATGAATTCATAAACTTGTTTTCGATAAATGAAAAGGTATAGGGTGAAATAATGACGAACCAAGGAAACAAAAAACAATTATAAAAGGTCAACCTTGAGCTTACTGGCCATGCTACCAATATGTCGAGGTTAAGATATTGCTTTCCCCAAAGTGAGGAATTCATTGGTTTAAAGTGTTATATTGCACGTCAAAGTGAGTGGTTTGTCTCTTGTTTTGGGTGGGAGAGTTTGTATGGCTCTTATCTTGGCGATTTTGTCTTTTGGTGTGTTGTTTATTGAGAATACTAAATGAATTCATCAATCCTTTGTTTTAGAAAACATAAGTCAATAGGGTTGATGGTTGTATCCTCCTTGCATTATGAGATGAACACTTTGTCTCATTAGTATGTTGTGGTTTCCCCTTCATTTATCTTCCTTGTAAAACCCATCCATGGTTTCCTCAAGGTATAATTCCATGTCTACACAAACTCCATTGTAGTTCCCCCATTCATATTTTTTAACCCTCCAAAAAAAACCTATCAACATATTATTGTACCTTATTTAGAGGGTGCAATAATATGCATATAGTTTATTGTTGGAGGGTGAAATGGTTGAACAAGGGAAACTAAAATCGAATTGGTTTTTTTTGGGAAAAATATCCCCCAAAAGTTCATGGACTAAATTTTTCCTATGGTGTATACCTAGCCTTGTACTCTGAGCACCATCACAAATCATACTACCAGTTTTGCAGAGAAGGCCAAGGAAGGCTCAACTTTAAACAACCCTTCCAGGATATCACACAAATAGGCATGCAAATGTTAAATGTAGATGAAGTAATTAGAAATGACATAAACACATGGAATTTTCATAGCTCTTCTGTCACCCAAAGTTGGCAAAACCTCTTTAAGGAATTATAGTATTTTGATGAAAGGAAGGTAACTAGAAATCAACAAATTGATCAATACTTTTGAATGCATTTCATATTTTCCCAACAATTTAGAAAAGAAATTAGCGCATGCTTCATAGGTCTTGTAATACTTTGCCTCTTATTCTCCCAATAAAGATGAAGCAAATTATGCATACTTGTGAATGGTATATCAAGATGTGGTAAAAAAATTTCATGCGGTAGAACATTATCTTGACCTTTTATTTCCATGCTCCAAATTCAGAAGATTATCATCGAAACTCAGAATTGTTGAAACCATGGCTTTTGAAACACTTTTAATAGAAATGATTGACATAATATTAGGGACAAATGATTTCTCTCTCTTGATAAATGAACCAAGCTTTAAATGGTTGCTCATTTCCATAAAACAAGTAAACAATGAGCTAGGTGTTTCAATGCTCCCACTTTCTTGCTTAAATTTCTCAAACAATGGTTGTATTGGCATAAAAAACATGTCCCATCAACTTGTACCATAATCAATTGAATCATACTTATTCAACCCAATGGAAATAACATTAAGACATAATGATCTCAAGTCTTTCATTCCACCAAGGAATAATGGTAGGCTCTTATATGACCCATAGTGGCACTTCTAATATGAACCCCACTAGAATATAGCATGGGTAAAGCCAATATATTGTCAACAACATTAATGTAGCAAGTCCTTTTTAAAACTAAATGAAGCACCGAAATTTTGATATTTGTTAGATTCTTTCCATTACTTAATTGCATACTCAAAAATGTATATAAAGCTTTCTGGTTTAAAGAGTATCAACTAAAAAAATCTGCTATATGCCCAATTGCCAAGAAGACAACCACATGTGACCAGTTGACACAAAAGTTATTAACATTCCTAAAAAATTATATATTTGATAGTCTCACTAGTACAAAATGAGAATATAATGACTAAAAAAATGACTAAAATCAAGCCATAAACGACTATTTTTGAGTTGATGACTAATAGTAGCTAATTTCTACTATCTTATAGCTTGACTAACTTAGTCGTATTTCACTCAGTCATTAATAGCTTGACTTATTAGTCATTGATTTAGTCATTGATAGTCATTGATTTATTCATTGATTTAGTCACGGATTTAGTCACTGATTGCAACAATTAATGACCAAATATACGACTAAATAAACTACTAGATGATAACATATTAATGACGAAGATAAATATGACTAATATACGAGAAATTAGCTACTAATAGTCGGATATATGCGAATTTAGTCGTTTTTGTAGTCACAAATTTATGACAGGGCACAGAGGAATCGAACCACCAACCTCCTACATATAATTAGGCAGGGGCTCTACCATTGAGCTGGCACCCTTTCAGAATTTGTTATTGCTTGACAATGATGATATTCAAACAAATTTTGCATCATTCAAGCATACAAAATAACGATTATCAAGTTATTAAGTTTGGAATTGGGTGAACATAGTTACAAAATTTAAAAATGACAAGTTTTACATACAAAAGCACGTGTTGCACTTCAAACCTTGAGATTGAAAGCTTTGAATCCAGGGCAGTAGGAGCTAAATGTGTTATCATGCAAAGAGTTTCTGCAACATTAATATGTACTTCAGGGGAATTCTGCTTTGCAATATAGCCAATTACAAACTAAATTAGTGAACATACTTGACTCTCTTAACCCAAAAAATTAATGAACATCAAACTAAATCATAAACATAATAGAGAATCTGAGATTTGAATGACCGGAAAGAAATAATGAATGATTCAATTATTATCTACTGGAAGCCAAAAAGCAGTTAATGGGACTGTTAAGCACATCACTATAATCCATCTATATACACACTGAAGACTCCAGTGATATAGTGCCTAGCACATATACACTTGTTTCCTTCTGGAGGAAGCTGGACCTAAGAATCCAAGACCAACTACACTCATCCAACATACTTACAGGTGAACTCAACTTGTCTACAATCATTTCAAGCAAGTCAGTGTCAGCTAGTCATTGCATAGCATCATCGGTATACATATGATCATCTGCTCCAACTAGACGAATTAAAATATGTATATAAAATGAAGATCATAATTAGACATGTATTTTGAACCAAAATTGGAATGTCTGCTCAGATAATAAAACATAGATGTAAACATTAAAATTTGCAGCAGAATATGACAACATTGATATTTGTAGCAAACTAAATAAACAAGGATATTGCAACAAACTATTGAAAAAATGAGTGAAAAATATCACAATAAAAAGATGTATGCTAGATATCAATCTACAACCTGCATAATTATTACTATTACAACTTACGAGTAACTAGTATTTATGATAAACTAATTCCTGAGAACTATGTACAATTTTCCCTATCTAGCATATCCATTCATGTCCCTATCTGGTTGGGATCCCGACTTGTTGACTTCGAAAAAATTAGGAAATGGTGGACAATGCATCCAGAAAAGTATAATATTCATTCTTTTCCAATAAAGTTAAGATATAAACTTAAAACATCATCAGAGAATCTCATTTCCATGCATTTAATCTTAGTTTTTGTCAAAGGGTCAATAGTCATAATTGAAGATCCCAAGAAAAATTACATTTTGAATGACAAATATAGACATATATATTGTTAACGCCCTTCACCCTTTCTACTTATCCTAGTAACAGATCTTCATCGCTAAGCAATAAATAAAATTCATGGCATTCAACAAACATTATTCTAGAATTCAAGATTGAGATTTAATAACATTTATGGCAGAAATAAGAAATACATGCAGTGTACTATCAACTTTAATAGAATCCTCCCTTTCCCTTGGCTCCTAACCAGGCTCATTGAACATCTAGCCCTTTACTCAAGTTAGGATTGAGATATTAGCTATACAACTAGACAGGAAATGAATCAACACAACTTTAATTTGCAAAAGGTTTCAAGTATTCCAAATCCTGATTGCTTCCCCTTCTAACAATGCTTAGATCATGTAGGCTCTACATCTATGAAACAATTTATATATGTTTTCTGATAACAACGTCATACATTGTTGTTGGTGTCCATGCTAAGATTTCATAACAATAGATCCTTTTGGATCTACTTGGTAAATAGAAAATAAATTCCCATTATTGGACTGATGCCTATGATGATGATGTCAACATAATGACCCTGGAAATTATGAGCGATGACACAACAACTTTATAGTTATTTTACAATTTGCAACTAGCTGACCCAAAATATGGATTCAATAAGGTCAACTATGCTTGACTGGAATACCAACTCTGGAAATTGATATGCTAACCCTGAGTTGGAGGTGTAACTTCTACAGTAGTGAATGAAGGATTTTGGGGTTGTGGAGAACCCTCCTCACCAAGACCAAACTCAGAAGGATTGAGTTTTCCAAGTTCATCCCACAGAGATTTTGCTTTTAAGAGTCAAGGAACAATACCCAAGATGCAAGCATGCTTTAAATGGAAGGAAAGCAACGAGTATTAAGCATATGTCAAGGACATGTCTAGTTCTCCACATGTTTGTGATGCCAACCCCAGGGTCCGATAGAATCCAGTAATCAACATCAGTCTACCATACCACAAGAGTAAATCAATAGAAATAAGTTACTTGCTTAACAAAAAATTGTAGCTATGATTTAATGAAAGCTGTGGACAAGAAACTCACTTTGAAATCTGTTGGAACTATCCTCATGATTCCATTGACAAATTCTTGAGCACTACCTCGATATGAACACTAAATGTCATGATCTTATTGCTCCATCCCAGCTGAAGCCACAACTTCTTGGACAATAGGAATAGATATATTTTCCGCAGGGCAAGGTGTAGATGAGGCAGGATCCATTGGAATATCATTTGTATTCATCTCCTCAAACTTCTCCTAAAATTGACTGCATGCCAGTTCAATGCAAAGACAAAGATCACTCCAGTTACCCTGATTCAAAAATTTACCAAGGAAAATAATTTCCCATCATTCCTCTATAAACAATAATCAAGCTAATAGGCATAGTTAGACCCTCATCATTTACTTAATTTACTGGAAGTTTACTTTCAAGAACCTGGATGAAAACACATAAAACAAAGGACAAATATTTTTCATGTTATACTAGACATCCTACAAGTGCAACCTGCACAATTCGTAAAGGATCTGCTAAATAAATACACGGCTATAAGCGGTATAGTAATTTAGTTTAAGAAAGGAAAGAGAAACTTTACTCTATAGATAAAAATCATTAGCGTCAAACAAAGTGTTGATTTTAGGCCAAGAGAAGGGTGATCCTTTATTTTACTAAGCAGTTCATTTTAACAAATAGTTAGAATTGAATGTAAATAAGGAAACATATCCATAGTGATTTCCACCCTATAATAGTTAAAAGTTTTGTACGACACACCTGGAAAATCTCCTAGATCCATCTCTACTGATCCCAATCCTGAACCAGTTGCACATAAGAATGCGTATCCATGAGGCTTCCTGCCCTTATTGTCGCCTTGTTGCAGGACCACACCTCGAACGATATAAGACTAGACTTGTTTTCTTGTCCGGTCATTCTGTTAGTTCTCACCTCAGAGTATTTATTCTTCCCAAAGGATTCAGTCTGTTGTTAGTTCTTACAACCCAATTAGTTATGACATAGATCCTGATTTTTCGGTTGCTTTAGATGATCAAATAATTTTGGATTCCTTGTGTCTTGGTCCGCAAACACATGGATATGAAGATTTTGATTCAGACTCTAAAAATATTTCTATTCACTGGTCAATCTGTGTCATATTCTTTAATACTGTTGTTCCTAGATCCCTTAAGTCTATCAGTGAAGGGTTAGAGTTCACAACTCTCCTTACATATAGCAATCCCAGATCAGCCCAGATAGCCCCATAGATGATTAAATGAGGAGATATTCGTCCTCCAGATAGGTGGGTTACTGATTGGAGTGAAATTAGAGATTCCAAAAAGCCACAGCAAATCACCTCTAAAGTTGTCGTCCAAGAATAATATGGCACTATAATAACTCGGTTCCCTTCTAAAAATTAGAGCATGGTGGACCATCCATTTTTGTAAATACTTATGTACATCCTCCAACTAGACCTCCTCCTTCTTTTCCATCTCATCCTGTAGATTCTTTTAACCTTGCAATAAACCAATATTTAATCTGTCTCCTTCTTAAACAACAAGAAGAACAGATAGCCAAGATCATCTCTTCACAAATGCATAATTTTTTGCTTTCCTACAATATTTTACCTCCAACAAAGGTTGACATACAGAGTCCTTACCAAAGTCTTGCACAAAGTATACCTGGAACTCCTAAACTCCAACTTCCTATAGCTCCAGTTTGTCAACATCCAAACTGCTCTCCAAGACTTTGTCATGAAGAACAACCTCCTTCTTTCCATGGCCCAAATGATTTTAATACGATCAGATTCTCTGAAGGGACATCGAAAGAGAAGATAAAGTTTGTCTCACAATCTTCATATTTCTCTGCTTCAAATGACAATCATTTCAATATGCTTCAAGAAATTCTGTTAGAAATCAAGAGACAAAGAAAGGGAAAGAAAAGGCCAGGAATTGGCTTTAATACTGAAACTATTCCCACTTGGAGAACATATGTAAATCTTCCTGTACATATTGCACAACCTTCTGATGAAGATATCATAATATTTTTACAAGTTATGAATGGTATATTCCATTTGATTCTAATGACCAATGGTCAAATAAAATGTTTACTTGGGACATTTATACGCATCATTCAAGTGGTAGATATGATGATGAATTAAACAAACTCCCAAACTTTGAAGAAAGAAAAGCTAAAAAAAAATTAGATAAAAATAATTGGAGTGTATATATGAAACATATGGATTGTTGGTGTTCATTCTATGCTTTTATGTATCCAAAGACTACAGAGAAAAATGTTTCTCTCATTAGTTCTCCTATTTCTCTCTTCCCAGAGAAAATAGTAAAAATGGCATCCATGCCAAATAAATTCACCAAATTAGATTGCATAGCACAAGAAAAAAGAAAGCTTGATGTAGAAATCCAAAGAATGACTGAATCTTTCAACAATCTTAATATGACGAGTGGTGAATAAAAGTTCCCTGAACTGCCAGAAAAGAAACATAGATGGGAACTTACTGATGCTTCTTATATAGAAACTACACATGATATTCCACCTTGGAAGAATATCATTTTAAGAGAAGAAGATGAGAAGTATAAGTTGATCCCTGTCCAAATTGATAGAATAGGAATTTCAAATCAAGATGTTGTTGCTTCCTGCAATTGGAAAAATCTATCCTTAAACAAACCTGCAGTTCATTGGAACAAAATGTCAAACAGAAACAATAGCAACATCACTGAGACTAGGAAAAAGTGTATTGACCTAGACATAAAGTTTAAGGTGTTTGATCTTACTCAAGAAAATGGTTTTCTCTAGTGTACTGAAGATTTTCAAAATATTGGTGAAAATAATCAGATGACTATTTCAGGTTTGAATAATTGTGGTACTGATATAGAAAATTTAGTCAAAGAATCTGGTAAAGTTAATGCTGCTACTGCAAAAAATGATGATAGGATAAATATGATTGCTTTAGCCTATAATGAACTCAAAGAAGAACAAAAGAAATAAAGACAAGCAATGGAAAAGGTTTCTTTCTCCATCATAGAAAGCCATGTTTCTCCTTCTTCTTCTCATATGCCCCCAAACTAATCCAGTTTCCAAGAACCAAAAAGATCTATCGCTTTTACTTTCACTCAACTAGATCCTTCATCTTTCCAAATGACAACTTTCTCTCAGCCACAACACCCTCTGTTGTTTCCTTCTAAACCAACAGATTTTTTTTTTGACTTCGAATCTATGCCTTTCTCTGCCTTTGTTGGTAACGTAAGACTGGGATCTTCTTGCATCACAAGAGGAGCTTTGACCTAATGAATGCCCCAATCCAATTCTCTATCATCCTCTTTAATTAGTTTGGATTTATTTCCCTTCATCCTGTAAGCAAGTAAAATAAAATCAACACATATTTCAAAAAGAGTTGAATGAAATAATAAAAGCATGCCCAACATTATAGTTGACACATTTTATATGAAAATCTGTGTGAAACATTCAATCATGTTTGTAAGTTATGTTGAATCTATTACAAACTCTAAGTAGGTATGGCCTAGAACCAGGTTATGTTATGTGCCTTCTCCTTCACTCATACCTTCCTTTAATTTTGTCCAATTTCTCGTTTTTTCCAAGATTGGTTATTTGTAGTGACCAAATGATTACACTTGCATTCTCGCATGATCCATATGAATTATTTCTATTTGTTGGTTATGGTGTATTAAGGAATAAAACATAGCTTCATGGCCACTTTAATTTCTAGAGGAAAAGATGATAGATCCCCTTGAGTTAGTATAAGAATTTTGTAAGCCATTTAAGCAATTAGATAACAACAAAACACATGAATAGGACCAAGAACAGCAAGCCAAGCAACCCAATAAAAGTGCATAGAATTCCACACCCTCCAAAGATGGAGACACAGACTCCAGGTCAGACGAGGAAATTTGGTCCCCTCAACAGCTCGTTGACAATCAAAACTCCTCATTTTTGGTTTTGTAAATTTTGGTTCTAAAACATTTTGCAAGAAAATTTATCTTTGTTTTTTGCTCATAGAATCTTATCTATGAAAATTTCCAATCTACAATCACCTTCTTTGTAACAACTACCAAAACCATGAAAAGTGGGTCAAGAACCCCCCAGATATTTTTATAAAACCACAACACTTGGGCCATAATCACTACAATGCCTTATTGCTACCAAAATAAAGGACATGCTATCTTAGCCTACATCTGCGAAAATATATTTTTATATTTAGTATCCAAATTTGAAACAAATTTGAGTTTTGTTTTATAAATGTATTTTTTTAAACCAAAATCATAGAATTGAACTAGAAAAGTTAAGTATGTTTTTGATGAGGTCAAGAAGTCTCCAAAAGAGAAATGTCCAAGGCAAATAGGGTTATTAACTTATTGTAGATTGACAAAACTAGTCCATGGGGTTTCTTTGATAGTGCTAGTCAAGGAAACCCAGTGAGATGTGGTGTTGGGTGTGTTCTGTTTACCTTAGATGCTATCACTTTCCCTTTAAAACTTAGTATAGGAATGCACTCAATCAACTGGGTAGAGCCGAAAGCTCTGGCTCCTCTACTCATAATTGCTTTGGAGAAGGGGCTGGAAGGTCTCCAGGTCTTTGGGGATTCTAATCTGAAGATTGATTGGGAAAAAGGAAAATCAGAAATGCATAACTTATTCCTACAACCAGTTCTTGATCAAATCAATCTCCTGATGGGTAGATTCAGTATTTTACCTTTAATCCATGTTTACAGGGAACACAACACGTAGGCAGACAAGATTTCAAAGCAAAAATTGAAGTTGCTGAAGAAGTCTTTGTGCTGGTGGATTACAGTTCCACACATAGCCCCATAAAACTTGGTTGTATATTATAGTGCCACTTTATAACTTGTTCCCTCGAGGCAAGCATAGAGCCTCTTTTATACAGAGCATCTACCTCTTGGTTCCGCTCTCTAAATATGTGAGAGATAGACTATTGAAAGTATTTTCCAGGGTGATTGTCTCATCCAAAAACAGATGTAAATGGAAATATCTCATCATATACTCCTCCTTGATTCATTTGATTACAGACAAAGAATCATCGAAGATCTGTAAAGAGGGTTGAGCATATGCAACTACCAAGTTATAATTATCCTTGGAGCCCGTAACTCTACTAGATTATTCGATCCCTGACCAATCCCTGCTTTAAAACTGATAGAATGGTTTTTCGTTATGTGTAATATCCTTCTAATTGACTTATTATTTATTCGTATTTTACTATTTTACATTAATTATTTTATATAAGTTAAATCATAAAATTAAATTTCCACATTAGTTATATAACTAGTTATATGAACTAAATTTCAACATTAGTTATTTGAAGTAGTTATGAACTAGGGGGACTACATATTATGATATTATGACATAAAATATCAGTGCCAAACTTTAATAATAATTAATTCAATTGGGGTTTATAAACATTATTTTGATTACATTTCAAAACTATATGTTAAAGTTTATTGAGATGTTGACTTCTATTCCTATTCCTTCCAAACTACACATCGTTGACTGGCTTTCGCTTTTTTGACATTTTGGATTACATGGTACCGACATTTCATGCATACCAAATTACATGTGCCAGGAGTGGATCCCAACAATCAAGATTTGAATCTGGGGATCCGTGGATCCAACACCTAGGTCCAACATATTCGGTAACAAAGACAATGACTAAATCTTTGGCAAATTGAACCTACACCATTGAAGTGCAAAAATCAAAGTACCATCAAGTTTACAAATAATCCATATTTTCATAATCAAATCAAGCATATAGAATTTTATATCACTATATAAGAGAGTGGATCCAAAACAAGTTGACTGTGTTGATATATTGATAGAGAGAAGATCAAGCAGTGAGAATTTTCACACAGAAAAAATGAAAAATTTAGAAAAATGTTGGATGTAACAGAAGAAAAAAAGGGAGGGGGGGGTTTGTTAGAAGATAATGTTATTTAGTGATTAGTAATTAAGATATTATGTCTATTATCTCCCAAAATAAATTTATTTTGATAGTATGAAAAATTCGAGTCATGTAATGAAAGATTTAAAGATGACTAAAAATTGAAGGTCTCTGTTTGTGCTATGGTTGAAGAAATTGTAAATTTTAGCTTTCGGTGGCTTAGGCGGGGTTCTTAATAGCTCATTAGCCACCGAAAGGATTTGTTTCAGCAACTAACGGTTTAACGCATGTTAAAAGTAGACCACTGAAAGTGGGCCTGAGCAAGTAAATGGTTAAAACACTTTCGGTGGCTTAGGTGAGACTTCAAACGACTCATTAGCCACCGAAAAGTGTTTCTTTCGGCAGCTTAGTGAACAGTCCAAGAAGGGTTTTAGCCACCGAAATCGGACAGAGAGCAACATTGGTAAAGGCACTTTCGGTGGCTTAGGCGAGACTTCTGACATCTCATTAGCCACCGAAAAGTGTTGCTTTCGGTAGCTTAGTAAACATTTCCAGAAGGGTGTTAACCACCGAAAGAAGGCAAAAAGGAGTTGGGGAAAAATCACTTTCAGTGGCTTAGGTGAAAGCTCTGACATTTAATTAGCCATCGGAAGGACGAGTTTTTGATGGTCAAAAGGGTTTTTTCGGGGATACCACTATCCGTCAAAAGCTGAGTTTCATCGCGACATGGGGTAAATGGTTTCAGTGGCTTAGGAGAAAGGGATATCATTTCATTAGCCACCAAAAGCCATCATTTCGATGGCTAGCAAACAAAATCCTGAAGACTGTTAACCACCAAAAAGGTAAAAAATGGAAGTGGTTAGAAATCGGTCAAATCAAACCTTGTTAGCCAAGCAACGATCATTACAAAGCGTGATAAACCACTAAAAGGACATGAGGCTATGTAACTACGTGAGGGAATGAGTAATAAGGTTGTTATGTGAAATTGATGATGACTGAGGTGATGAAACCCTCTTTCTCCCTCCACCTATCCACAGAGCTGCAGAAAGGCCCAACGAGTATCCAGACTGATTTTGACATCATTGTTGGGCAAGGGGTCTCGAAAAGATAAACTAAAGACATCACCCTCTAACCTCAGCCTCAATCATGAAGGATAAAGTCCTCATAATTAGTGCCAAATCTTCAGTACACCCCACCCTCGAATTGAGCATTTCTCTCCACCAGAAAACCATCTCTGAGAAGCAGCTTGCTAAAACACTGTCATACAGAACTTAAACTTATTTTTGCAGGTACCCAGGAGTGGAATTCAACAAGATGAAGAAGGGAGGACCTGCTCTTAGGTAGGAGTTGGGAGATATCAGCTATTTGGAAGCACATCTAGAGGTCTGTAAAATTTTCTAGGATGCTGGCTGCTATAGGTTTTGTGAGAAGATACAAGGTTCACATCAGCAGGTGGCTGAGGCATTTGCTCTCTCATTTGATGGCTCCAAGGAAGTCATAGGCAAAGAGGAATTCCACATAGATGAAACCCTAATTACTGAAGTGACTGAACTCCCTGGAACAGGAGAAAAGTAGTTCAAAACCACCATACCAAAGGATGTAGAGTTCAAGTCTTACTTAAAGCCTGAGCACAGAGGAGTGGTGTGGAAGAAGAGTGTGCCATCCTCTTGGTTAGAAGAGAGGTGGAAGCAACTGTTGAAGGCCATTTTGGTCTACATAACATGTGAAGGAAGATATAACAGAGCCATGATCTACCATTTTAAATTAATGAACCACTTTGCAGGTAAAATCCCACTAAATTTGCCCTTTTATTACATAGGAGTTTGGGAAAAATGGAACACCAGGTGAAGGCTCAGCCAACCAATATTGCTGGCAGTCTGTCTCACCATGGCCTTATCCAATTGTTGATCCAAGAGTTGCTGAAAAGGAGGAATATGGCATGGCCTTATTTCTTGTTTTGGAATGGATTTGAAATAGGCCTTCAGCCAGAAGAAAAGGGGAAGTCTCTTGCCAAAAAGTCCAGCACACTAAGGAGTGGGAGAATAAAGAGAAGGGCTATATCCCCAGTAGTAGCAGAAAAGCCTCCCTCCTCTTCCAAAGCCAAGAAGGTCAAAAGAAACTTGGACTTCAGTGAGAAGGCCTAGGAAGTTACAACACACATTGAGAACATCTTAAACCTACCATACTCAGACTCAGAAGAGGAACAAGAAGAATGTGTAGACCTAGCTCTACATATTGTAGCAGTGACTGAAGAACTACCATCCCCTACCCCAAAAGAGAAAGAGGAACCATCAGAGAAGGATTCCTCTAGAAATCCCAAGACTCAAAAGATAAATCAGTTGCTGAGGCAAGTATATGAGATGGACGTTTTGGTCAGAGAGGTAAAGAGAAACAATGCTACATTGGCTAGTAGGAACAAGCTGCTGCATAAATCTTACCTAGAGCAGAGGGAAAGGTATATTTTCTTAAAGAGACTAAATACAAGGTACCTAAAAGAAAACATAAGATTGTATAGGATGATCAGTCTTCAGAAACTGTAGATGAAGGAGGACAAGCTAAACCCTAGTAGCCACCTCACATTAGAAACCTTAGCTGAATCTGCAGTTAGCCTTTAGCCTCTAGAAGCTAGGCAGGCTGCTGTTAACCCTCCTAATACAGAGCTAGCTGAAGAAGAAAGCTGAGCAGAAAAACTTGACAGAACAGTTTTGGAGGTGGCCCAAGAAGTTTTGAAGAACAAGGATTTTAGTGGCTTAGGCGGACGCTGAGGCAGTTCATTAGCCACTGAAAGCCCCGCTTTCAACAGCTAACCATGTTCCGATATTTTGGCCTCTTCACCACCAAAAGTAGAAAGAGGCATAAAATTAAATTTTGACACGTAGGACCAGTTTTGGGCTAACATGGATGGCTCAGGGACAAAGTCTAAAGATGAAGGATGCTGAAGAAAAAATCATGGAAGGTGTGCTTCAGTTTTACTATGACATAAAGGGAGAAAAGGCCACCAACACTTAGCTGTCAAAGTGAAACAGTGACTTAACCAGCAGAGGGCCTGTGGCAGTGATTTCCAGCAGTTACTTTAGTTATCTGAAGGTTCATATAGTGAACTAATTCTACAGTTAGTTAGACAAATAGTTAATTAGGGTTTTTTAACCTAATTTGCAAAAAAAACAATTATTTTGTTTATTTTTGTTAAATCAGATCCAAGTTTTTAGGATCTGAGTATTTTTGTAAAGGCTATAAAGCCTAAGACTTATTTTATTGAAAGGGTTTGACTTTGGGGACTTGTTGACCATTGCTATTGTCAAGCTTCTCATTTTTCTCATGACCTAATATAAGCTGTTTTGTTATCATTTGTTCAGCTTCCGTTTTTGTCTTTTCTGTGCTTATGCTTGAATGTGTTATTCAGGTTATATTCAAGTTGATTAATGTCTGATAACTGTCACCCTATTGGCATGTTGATGTGATTTGAATTATAAGTGCTTTCCTTATCATGATTTAGCCATTTATATGTATCTGTTTTATGTATGAATCTGCCAGCATGATGAGTTCTTTATCCCTGCACCATATTGTCAACCTCTGAACAGTGGTAACTAAAAGCCTTGTACTCGATTGAGCTTCATGCACGTCTTGAGAGTGGAAGGTCATATAGGTCATCTGACTTGATCCATTTTAGAAAACCCAAAAAACATTGTAAGTTACCAGGCATCCTCAAGCTACAACCTAGAGGAGTTTCCTGGAGTGATAACAATGGCATTACAAATTATTGTAATAGACATTAATGTAATATGGGTATTAGCTATGCAATTACCCGAAGACACTGTAATTTACTCACCCCACAATAAAATCCAATGATTTTTTAGAGTATTTGACATGAATATGACCCTGGTTATTCTTTCTCTCTGATAGAAAAGGTTCAGGTTCTCCACTAATTAAACTTTGTTTTGTTGCATTTTGATCTTGTATTAAAATTTCACTCATAAATATTAAGAGAGATGATTTTTTAAGTTTAAATTGAATTTGGACATGAATACAATGAAAAATATTATTTTGATTTCAACTTTGAAAAATTGTTGTTGTAGAATATTGTGCACCACTCATGTACATTTGTTTTTGGTATCAGAAAATGGATTTAGGTGCTTGCCAAAAGGTCCACTCCTTGCAACTATGAAAAGAGTATCCTTTCACTTTGTTAAAATGGTTTTTATTTTCTGTCTTATGGTGTTGTTTTTCAATGTCCCTTTTTGGAATTTTGGAGAAAAGCACAAATTGGGCGAAATTCGAGCTTAACTAGTCATGACCCTAGAGGGTTCCAACTTTCACCAAATGGTCCCAAATTTGAAATGTAAGGGTATGGTGAGTATTATATCATCCAAATATGGTATATGGAAACTTTTTATCATACTTGATACCTCTGCAAAATTTTTTGGGGATAATGACAAAAAGACGAAAATTACTAGGAATTTGTGTTCAAATCCCCCCAAGGGTGATGGCCAAACTAGATCTCCAAATCAAGTACAACCCTCCAAAATTTAAGAAAAGAGTATGGGAATTAGTGTTAGACATCAATTAATGTCCTTAATCATGTTTATTAAGTTTTGAAAATGGATTATGGTCTGCAACATTTGTAGGGTAACTTTAAGTGAAATTGCTTACGGGAAAATTGCATAACTAGCTCGATTTTGACATATGAAAGGTGGAGTTAAAGGTTCATATCATGATGTGACATATAGGGACCATATACAGAATAAAAATGAATTCCAAAAAAGTATTAAACACCATATAAATACCTTCATACAATTATGGTATACAACTCATTCAGTATGGGAGTCAAATACATGAAAACTAGTGAATCAGTAGCATGGAATTGCAAGAGTTTCACATATGGATTTATTGGATTTCGACCCACAGAGCATAGGGAGATGAAATTACAGAGTAAAAAATCATATATGGCTGTCACAATATCATAAAACTCAGATAACATCCCTCATACAAATATTATGCAAGACTCCTTCAAGATTTAAGCTAAAGTCATGGAAACTTGTGATTCAATGGCATGGGAATGCGAGCTCTTCACACATGAGTTTATTGGATTTAGACCCATAGAGGATATAGAAATTAAAATACAGAGTAATACATCATATATTTCTTTCACAACATCATCCAACTCATATAATATCCCTCATACAAATCTGGCATCAAACTACTTCAAGATTGAAGCCAAATCCATGAAGACTAGTGATACAAGGGCATGAGTATGCAATATTTTCATACATGTATCTCTGATATTTCGACATACAGATCATGTGTAAATAATATTACAGAGCCATACATCATATATTTATTCTTCATCATCATAAAATGCATATAAACTTCCTCGTACAAATCTGATATAAAGCTACTTCAATATTGAAGCCAAATCCATGAAAAATAGTTATTCAAGAGCATGGGGAATGCAAGACTTTCATACATGTATTTATGCAATTTCAACTTACAAAGAATATGGAGACGATATTACATATCCATACATGATAAATAAAATCTTTGGAATCAACCATCCTCATCAAGGCGCAAGAATCACTCCAACAAGTGCGCCATCAATTGTGAGTGTGGGGAAATGGAGAAGAAGGAATGAGAGAATGGGGAGATAGATGAGAATTAGACTGTAGAACCTTAAAACTACAAATAAAACTCCTTAATCAATCTCCCATGATATTTATTAATGGCCTTTACTTCAACCAACTTGGAAAGGAATCCAACTCCCTCGAAATTGGTTCACTAGCACGGAAGTGTGCACTCACCCTGCAATGGACAAGTAAAAGCTATCCAAAATGCCAAAGGCCAATTAAAAAAATGACCAAAATATATTATCCTTCCTCATGAAATCCTTTAATTAAATTCATGATTCCTCCTAAGGTCGAATTTCCCTCCATGAGCTTCCTCTAAGTCATCTTAGTGGTTTAGTAACTCTCGTGACACTTCTCTTCCTCTTCATGCTCCAATTCTTTCCCCATATCGAATGACTACTTCTAACTCCCAAATTCAATATTTTTTGGCTATTTTTATCAATGACATGTACGATTTTTCATATGTCAGCAATCAGGTCTGAATTGGTCATACTTGTCATAGAATCTTCCATCATTTGTTGTCATAGAGTGCATAGAATCTCCTTCCAAGTGGCACACGTTGTCTTCTAGTCTCTTCCTCTTCCATGGGAGTTACCCTCCTTTACCAATTCGACTTCCTTGGTTCATTATATTATATTTTTTTTTTTAACAGAAACAGAAAGAAAATATATTTAAAAGTGGCTGTGCACAGCCATTCAGTACAAGCAGAGTGGGATAGAGTGTCTACGCTCAACAAAGAGGCAATACCATGAGATCATCCACTGAATTTCCTTACACATTCCAAAATGAGACTGTTCAAAATTTATATAGCCGCGGGTTGTGTAAACCCTTACAAACTGTTTGCTAATTAAAAGACAGAAAAACATTTAAGCAAAGCCAGACAAAATAAAACTAAGGATTGCCTCTTGGCTGCAAGACTGAATCCTCCTCCATTGGAAGCACAACATCATCAGAAGCTACATGGACTCTGCTGTTCTGGTTCATAGAGATGAATTTCTGTAAGTCCTCAGCAATTCTTTCAACCTGTCCTTGAATTTCACGCAGGCGACTCTGATTGTCGTCAATGCGAGCATCATGGTTGCTAATTTGGTTCGAGGTGTAGCTAATTGTATCCTCCATCTTCTTAATCACCTGAGCCGTCTCTCTATTATCCATAACACTCATGGAAAGCAGCTCGTAAAGTCTCCTCAAGTTCTTCTTTATGTCCATCAAACCAGAATTTTCCCCTTGCTGCGCCATTTCGCTTGCGTTTGACCAGAGAGAGATGCGAGCGAACTGCCTTTGAAGAGAGGAAACAGAACTGAAAGGGGCCACAGAATTGATTACACAAGCACGAAGAGCCAAAAGTTCTTTAAACAACCTAAGCCCACTGTCACTACAAGCCAATGTGCCCACAGTACCCTGTCTCCATCCTGTGCACTTGCAGCCGATGACCAAGCTGATATCGCTATTGCCGAGACGAGAGCCTAAATTCAGAGCAGCTGGGGTCGAAACAGAAAGGGATATGCACGAACACGGGGAGAAGGCCGCAAGAGTCACTCTCTCTTTCACCACAGAGCGAATGCAAGGAAGGTCCTGCCACGAAAACCCATATAAACTTCCCTCGCAAACACCAGAGATAATTTGCAGGAGGAAACTCAGGGCATCAAAAGAGCCATGACCGAGAAGAGATGAGGAACGGATAGGCATTACACTTCCCGCAGAAGCCATGTCGAAGACCAAAAGGAAAGCTAGAGAGTGCGAAGGAGAGGAGAGTAAATTACCATACGGGGGAGCAATTAAAACCAGAAGGATCGAGAGAGAAGGCCGCCAGTGAAGGGACCACGCGGCAGAAGGAGAAGGGGAGGTGGGACAGAACCTTAAAGAAGACAAGATGAAGAGGGTAATGACGGCGGAGGTCGAGCGGGAGGGATAAGGCTTGGGAGAAGAGGGAAAGGAGGAAGGGGGGAAGGGAAAAAGAGGGGGGGCTAAAAGAAAGGGGGATGGAGAGAAAGGAGAAGGGAGAGGGGAGGGATAAGGAAAAGGGGACAAAAGGAGAGCATCCAAGGAGAAGGAGGAAAGAAACTTCTTTTCAAGAACTAGAGAAGCTAAGAGCCAGAAGAAAGGCTCCCAGCACCGCCTGCTAAGGAATATATTTGTGAGTAGGCCGATTTCCATTCTGTCGATACTGACCTTGCAAGAGAGAAGCTCCCCCATTTGCTAAGCTGTCAGCTGCTGAGTTATTGTGCCGAAGGATATGATATGCTTCGTATCTTCTGGACATAAGGACCTTAGCTTTTTCATAAAGTCACCGACATTGGATGGCTCCTTCATTATATCCCGTGTTTAGTTTATAAATGACGTGCCTAGAGTCCCCAAAAATCAAGGCCTTGCGAATTTTGTTTTACCGGAGAATGTGAAGGCTTTGAATAAGAGCCATCCACTCAGCTTCGTTGTTGGTCCTGCTTCCAAGCCCCCTAGCAAATGTATGTTCGACCTGTCCTCCGGGATTCAGGAGAATCCCCCCCGCACCTGCCTCCCCAGTTCATTATATTATATTTTACACCATATTACCATCCAATAATTTTACATTACCCATGTGTTCAAATTTGGATGAATATCATGCCAAGTGTGTGGGGAATCTAGTCACCCAAAGTCTTCACAAGCTTCTAAGTGTCTTCATGAAATCATGCCACATTATTTCTTAGAATTTATAATTTATGTGACCATTTAAATGTGAATATGCTAAACTAATTTCCTTTTGGGTCCCATAGCCCCTTATTATAAAATTTATGTCTCCATCTCAACCTATGGAACTAGTAGGTCGGTGAAACATTATTTGCAAATAGTCTTATTTGCAAATTATTTAATTGGGGACATGAAAAATCCTCCCCACTCAAGATTTATTTTCCTCAAGAAATGCCAATTTTGTATGCTGAAAAACAAAATTATATTCCCAAGTGGCATCTTCATTTGGTACTCCTTCCCTTGCACCAAGTGCTCTCTTATGGTTCTACTCATTCATTTTCTTTAGCTGCAACTTGAGTAGTGGCACTCATGTACTGCAATTTTGTGTTCCCAAAAGTAAAGAGATGTGGATTGTGCATATTGATATATCCTTTAACATCACCACTAACACCAAAAGGATTAATCAAATCCATAGAAACCAAATTTGTGCAAATAATCTTTACCTCCACATTTTGGAAACCTTTTCGAAACTTTCACCCCTTTTTGCTTCTGTAGAGTTTTTTGAAGTTGGTAATGAGTTACCAAACTTTGAGTTTCTTAATATTCCAATAAAATTTCAGAGAAGAACCACCATGCTTTTTTCTGCACTACTCTTATTACAATCATCTTCTCAAGTGGTGAATAAATCTCCAATGCGGCTTGTTGCCCCCACAATTGAAACTAATGAGACCAAAAATGATCCAACATCCCATATGATCCTGATACATGCATGGTGTGAAATGTCTATGATGAAATGCCATGAAAACCAAGCATGTGAAAATTGAATCCATCTCTCAAAAGGTATCCCACATAGGAAAATGGAACACTGCTATGAAAAGATGAAATCAAACAACTAGAGGTTGGTTTTCTTTCTCAAACCAACAATTGAACTGCTACTCCAAGTGAGATGAAACCAAGCAATTCCAGGATCCCATTGCTGGTATTGCACCCTTCCAAACATCACGAGTACAAAATATAGATCATGAAAGTACATAACCACATCATAAAAATGTACATCAAGAAGGTACCTCATCACAGAATCATGAAAGTGATTGTACATCTAAGTAAGTAGATCACCATGTGGCCCATACACACAAGCATCAAGTATTATTATATCAGATCTTCCCTAATGACATAGGTGAGGATCCCATGTCCCATAATGCTGCTCCAAAAATATATAATGTACATCAATATAATCAGGCATGTGTTCTTTCATCCAAGAAGTGAATGAAGAACCTCCACCAAAATATGAACCAAATAAGGAGTAAGGACAACATGAAGACTTCAAGTGGCTCAAAGTAGTCTCATCAATACACCCATGAATATGTATATCATCATGAAATAATAGAGGATGTTTCTGCCAAGAATAATTTTCTTCAATCATATATCTCTTCACCCAAGTGTGGGATGAATTTCCTCCAACATCAAATGGACTAGGCAAGGAGCAAGGAAAATCAAGAGTCTCCAAGTGACTCAAGTGAATACCATAGGTGTATCCATGAAGATGTGTATCATCATAATGTAACAAAGGAAGCTGCTGCAAATGTAAATAATATGGTTCTCTAATCATGTCATAATCAAACGGAGAGATAGAAAGTCCATACTCTTCATGTGGCACCATAAAAAAGAAACCTTTCACCCATACTTCATTAGGCTGAATGTTGCAAAATTTGGAAGTGTAGGATGTAGGAGAAAGAACCAACTCACCCAAAGGATTATAAATTGAAAAATTTTCATCATGTTAAGGATCCATAGGGGTGGGATTATTCACCTCCCTTAAAAATGCAAAAAATTCCTCATGGGTTGGTTCCAAGGTGGTGGAGTCATCCACTTCTCTAAAAAGTGTGTAATCATTTTCAGGAGGCAACTCAAGTTCCTCTTCCACCACAACAAGTGATTGGATCTCATAAATATAATCTTAAAACCCATCAAGAATATTCAATTTTTCATGTTTCTCATGATCCATCATGTCATGATAATCCTCTAAGCAATCTACCATATGAAAATATGAAACATAGGAGGAAGAACAAGTATCTCGCAAGCTTTCAAGAAGTTGTTCATTTTGAATTTTGAGCTTATGTATATATTAATTATTTTTCAAGTAGTATTCATGTAACCATTCAATAAGATCAATGACATTTTTTCTATCAAAAAGAAAATACATGAAATTACCATTGATGTTGCACATTGCTCTTTGAATCTTCTCCATGTCTTCAAGGAAGGATGGCTCCTCCAATGAAGAAAATTTCCAACACGAATTTGATACCAATGCTTGAGTGTCATGGAGTATGCTAAGGGACTCTTGGATATCCCTTTCACTCATCTTAAAATACCCTTCAATGAAGGATGGTTCATGAGACCGAACCTCCTCTTCTTCTTTCTACTTTATTTGATCAACTTCTTGAAGCTCAAGTGGTGATGGGGAAGTTGACCTTGGTTCTTCATTAGATGCTAAAAGGTATTTATATTTATGCTCATGAGAAATTTAGGCTTGCAGAAACATTTTCAAATATTATCTCTCTGTCACCAACATAAAGTTGTGAGAACCCATCAGTAGGTACTTCTTCACAGTTCAAGCATCCATCAGTAGATGCCCTTTGGTCCATGTCCACAGTAGAATGTCTTTCAAAATGATATTCCATAGTTTCAAGGTACTCTTATTCATTCTCATGTGATGTTTCCTCATCTTTTTCAAAGTCAATTGGGAGTGACTTTCGATCCTCTTGATGTAATTATTTTTCTTCTTCACCACCCACAAAAATTGGTAGCTCCTTAGTCTCCTGCATACTTGTGCATTGCTGATTATTCCTTAATGAGTTCTCATTTTCCTTCTTGTAAAAAAATCCATTCTTGAGAAGATACTATTGGAATGAATACCTTTCAAAAATATCCCATCTCAAATTTTTATACCCCTGGTAGCATGCTTCGATATCTTTGGTTGTAATTTCTTCTTCCCTTGGCAGGGGAGGAAGGAAAGTGGGATTGGTTGGTAGATTATGAAACCAAGACATATATGCAAAATTTTATTCAATGGATGGTATTAATTCAAAGGTTTAAGGACCATGCTATGATACCACTGCAATGTCCCTTTTTGGAATTTTGGAGAAAAGCACAAATTGGGTAAAATTCGAGCTTAACTAGTCACGATCCTGGAGGGTTCCAACTTTCACCAAATGGTCCCGAATTTGAAATAAAATGGTATTGTGAGTATTATATTATCCAAATATGGTATATGTAAAATTTGTATCATACTTTATACCTCTGCAAACTTGTTTGGGGATAATGACAAAAAGACCAAAATTACTAGGAAATTGTGTTCAAATCCCCCCAAGGGTGATGGCCAAACTAGCTCTCCAAATCAAAGCCAAACTAGCTCTCCAAATCAAAGCCAAACTAGCTCTCCAAATCAAGTACAACCATAATTTTTTTTTAAAAAGTATGGGAATCAGTATTAGACATCAATTACTATCCTTAATCATGTTTATTAAGTTCTGCAAATGGATTATGGTCTGCAACATTTGTAGGGTAACTTTAAGTGAAATTGCTTATGGGGAAATTGTATAACTAGCTCAATTTTGACATATGAAAGGTGCAGTTAAAGGTTCAGACCATGATGTGACATATAGGGAAAATATAAAGAATACCAATTAATTCACAAATAGTATTAAACACCATAGAAATCCCTTCATACAAGTCTGGTATACAACTCATTCAGTATGGGAGACAAATACATGAAAACTAGTGAATAAGTAGCATGGAATTGCAAGAGTTTCACATATGGATCTCTTGGATTTCGACCCATAGAGCATAGGGACATGAAATTACATAGTAAAAAATCATATAATTCTGTCACAAAATCATAAAACTCAGATAGCATCCCTCATACAAATCTGATGCAAGAATCCTTCAAGAGTGAAGCTAAAGTCATGGAAACTAGTGATTCAATGGCATGGGAATGCAAGCTCTTCACACATGATTTTATTGGATTTCGACCCACAGAGGATATGGAAATTAAATTATAGAGTAATACATCATATATTTCTTTCCCAACATCATCCAACTCATATAATATCCCTCATACAAATCTAGTATAAAACTACTTCAAGATTGAAGCCAAATCCATGAAGACTAGTGATACAAGGGAATGCGTATGCAATATTTTCATGTATCTCTGATATTTTGACTTAAAAATCATGTGTACACAATATTACAGAGCCACACATCATATATTTATTCCCCATCATCATAAAACTCATATAAATGTCCTCATACAAATCTGATATAAAGCTACTTCAATATTGAAGCCAAATCCATGAAAACTAGTTATTCAAGAGCATGGGGAATGCGAGCCTTTCATACATGTATTTATGAGATTTGGACTTACAGACAATATGGATATGATATTAAAGAGCCATACATAATAAATAAAATATTTGGAATCAACCATCCTCATCAAGGCACAATAATCACTCCAACAAGTGCGCTATCAATTGTGAGTGTGGGGAAATGGAGAAGAAGGAATGAGAGAATGGGGAGATAGATGAGAATTCGAATGTAGGACCTTAAACCTGAAAATAAAATCCTTCATTTTTCTCCCATGAGAGGTATGAATGGTATATCCATCAACCAAAATGGAAAGGAATCCAACTCCCTCGAAATTGGTTCACTAGCAGGGTAAGTGTGCACTCACCGTTCAATGGACAAGCAAAAGCTCTCCAAAATGACAAAGGCTAATTAAAAAATGATCAAAATATATTCTCCTTCCTCATGAAATCCTTTTATTAACTTCATGATCCATCCTATGGTCGAATTTCCCTCCATGATCTTCCTCCAACTCATATTAGTGGTTTAGTAACTCTCATGACACTTGTCTTCCTATTCATGCTCGAATTATTTCCCCAATTCGAATGGCTGCCTCTAACTCCCAAATTCGATCTATTTTTGTATATTTTTATCCCTAACATGTCATATTTTTCATATGTCAACAATCAGGTCTGAAATTGTCATAATTGTCATAGAATATTCCATCATTTGTTGTCATAGAGTGCATATAATCTCCTTCTAAGTGGCACACCTTGTCTTCTAGTTTGTTCCTCTTCCATGGGAGTTACCCTCCTTTACCAATTTGAATTTCATGGTTCATTATATGATATTTGACACCACATTACCATCCAATAATGTTACATTACCCATGTGTTCGATTTTGGATGAATATAATGCCAAGTGTGAGGGGAATCTAGTCACCCAAAGTCTTCAGAAGATTCCAAGTGTCTTCATGAACTCATGCCACATTAGTTTCTTAGAATTTATCATTTATGTAACCCATTTAAATGTGAATATGGTAAACTAATGTCCTTTTTGGTACCACATCCCATTATTACAAAATTTATGTCTCCATCTCAACCTATGGAACTAGTAGGTTGGTGAAACATTATTTGCCTATAGTCTTATTTGGAAATTATTTAATTGGGGACATGCCATGTTTACTATGAGCAGTTTATTCATATTTTTTTCTCATCTACCAATGCTACACTGTTTGAAACTTGCTTAAACGATCATTGATTTTCCTTTTTAATGCTTTATTTGCAATTTGTATTGAAACTAAATTTGGTATAGTTATATCCTTTACATATCAAAGATATGAAAGTGCCAACGTAAAAGGTAAAGATAATCATGAAAGATATCTAGAAGATGCTCTTGAAAGGAATATTGGTGAGTGCGACAGGAAAATTACAAGAGCCCTAAGATGCCTAGAGGATGATGATGCTAAGGCTGCAACTGCAATATATGTGTCTGTAGTTACACAGGTGGGGTTATACTTGGCATGTATATTTAATGTAATGTGGGCATACCACACAAGGTTACATACTTGTTAATTTCATATGTTTGGGAATAAGGATTAATTATACTCAGTTGTTGTCCCTGACTTATATGTCCATTTGTGGATGTTTGCAGACCCCCGAGGTGGATGAATACACAAAACAAATAAAGGAGAAGCTGAAAGAGGCATAATATCTAGGTATAAATAATGACTTTTCTATGCTGGAAACTATTTGTTGCTTATGGATAGTTGAATCCCTTGTGAAACTTGAGTGCATTTGATTATTCATATCTAAAATGTTTATATTATTCTTGGTTTATGGCTCTTAGCTATTGCTGATTTGAAAATTGGTATTGTCTCTGAGTTTCGTGTAGCCTCATTACTTTCCTCAAGTTCTTGATGGACACAAAATGCTCCATGACAATGGCATTGAAAAGATGTATTCTTCGACGAAGGAACGAACTTAAGACCATTAAAGTTCTTCATATGTACATCAAATCAGTAATTTTAGTAATTCATAAAATGCCCTAGTTGTTTATCCTAGTGTTCCGCAGGGATGCATCCTGCAGGGTTAGGGGTGTGACCCTTGTGCTTCCCAAACCCTTTGGCATGGGGGAGAGGGATTTTGGAAAAACGCTTCATCATGCCCCCCATTTTTGCCCCCATTTTGTATTACTTGGTAATACATACAACAAAATGTTTTGCCAATGTGTGGTACACGTTTTGAAATAGCTGGGTGGGGCGGGGGGGGGGGGGGGGGGGGGGGGGGGGGGGGGGGGGGGGGGGGGGGGGGGACTGCCCCCACATACTTAATTGGGATTCATTTTCTTGGGTTTCCTTTAGAATTGAGTTGAAGAGAAGTTTATATTCACTATGATAAATTAATATCTCAGATTTAGCGCTAACACTGAAAAGTCACAGGAAGTAGATCTGAAGAACCTCAAGGTTGAAGTGAAGTTTCTGAGTTTGTAATAAAAGTCAGATATATATGATAGGAAGCTATTCAATGGGATTCAGGAGCAAGAGGGAAGAATCAATGTGGAGTTAGGTGATTATCTACTACTTATCCCATGAGTGGAATGGCCTCCATTTCCTACTAGTTTCCATCAAGTATTCAATGTAGAGTTGGATTTGAAGGATATTGTTCCACTATCAATGATTGTAGTCTAGCAAGTTCGAAAACTTTGGCTAGAGGTGTGCAAGATGGTGGAATTTCTAGGTTGTTTGTTGCTCCTATGGCACTTGTACATAAAAAGGGAAGCTAAGTGAGCCTTCTCATTTTGAGGCATATGCAAAGCATGTACAACAATATTCCATGAAGGTAGGTTCAAACTTTCAAAGCCTATTGTGGAATTAGTGGTTGATTCCAAACATGTCATTGATGTAACCTAAAATGTGGGAAAGAGCTGTTGAGGTGACAGCAGGGAGCATTTTTTAGTTACATAAAGCATCACCTTGGTGCTTGGGATTTACACTTATGTGGGTGCTAGATATTGTTATAACAGTAAGCAACACATAATCCAAGAAATAACAAAAAAAATACTCATAGAATGGTGGGGATATCTTTTAGAGAAGCTCTGAAGGATTGTAACCCTTAAATATCAAATGGGTTTGAAAAAGACTACATGCTAAATTTTTTTAAAGGAAAAAGTCTTTAAAACAATGTAATCTTTGATAGCCCTCTGGTGGAGCTTATAAAAATATCAAAATTTAATCCCAATACTAGTTGTTGTACAACCCTGAAACAATGCATTTCAAAGATTCATTGACATGATACGAGAATTTGAAAAGCCATTTACTCCTGCGAACATGGATGGGGATCCCACAGGCCTCAAATAAAGGGGAAATTTTGGAAGTAGAAAAGAAGGAAAGATTATTTAGTGCTCTGTTTGCATAATAATAAACATGAAAACAACATGGCAAAAGACAAAGCTAGAGACGAAGTGAGTTAAAGATAAATCTTGGATTGCTTTGCTTACAAAATTGTGGAGGCAAAAATATCCTCTTATTTGAACCCTTCTTTCATTGTCATTTCTTCAACAGATAGTTGGAGAGGAAAGTTTAAGGATCTGAAGGCGACCAAACTATCATAATTGTTTCTTTTATGTGAACATGGTGGATACAACATCAAATTGGCTTATTGAATCTTTAATTTATCCACAAAGGGAACCTGTAGATATCCTTTCACTTTTATTGCAATCAACTCATCTATAATGGCAGGGAGATTAGCATACTGTTCTCTAGCTATAGTGTCACACCTCACATTATCCACATTGAAATCAATAAGCTACTTCTTTATTTTAACCTTTGAAACTTGAGTAAGGCTGTTGAATTTTTCTACAAAGAACCTATGGAAAATGAACCTTGGAAGATAGTAGGGTTTACCTTTAGAGCCATATACTAGAGTGCAGGTATATTGTTCCTCATAAAAATATTAACCAATTTTATCTTTGAAATCTCTTGGCTTTTGTATTAGGTGGTCTAGCTCTTTTCCAATGAACATTCTCCCGAATATACTTACAATTACAAACACATATTAAACCTTATAGAAATGAAATGGGGCCATATGTCTCCATAAAGATGACTACCATAACTACAGTAAATACCTGACATTGGAAAGGGTCTATATTAGGATTTATGGGTATCTTCTCAAATATGTTGCAGAAAAGCAAGGTAAAAACCAGCTAAGAAATGAAATATCTTCTTGTATTTTTTAACTATGTCATTTGGTGTGCTACAAATTATTGATCCTTAATCAAAATTTGCTTCCTATACTAGGTGTAATAAATCATATATGTGACATACCTTGGCATCACCACTGTAGACTTTTGTTCAACTAATCAACCAAGATTATCCTCCTTGGGGAACATTTTTTCCTCATTCGAAATTTATAGATAGAAATGATTGACTTCTCTGAATCTGTTGTTTGCTGTAATTCTTCACCTTGATTACCTTCACCATCAGGTTTCAATTGGTCAGGGAAATTCCAAATTTTTGGTTTTGGTTTGGGCCCTTTTCTCCTTGAAGGATGGACCTGTGCATTGATACAAGTATCCTGTAGATGTCTTGTTTGTTGATAGATTTGACACTGGAAAGTTGTATTCATGTAATCCAAAACCCGAGTCCATTTATAATATTCTCGCTTCATAATAATTTTGTTGGGAGGACCCTTACGGCATCTATATCAACATAGATACGAGCTAAGTGCACAAACTTGATATAGCTCTCTCAACATTTGTTTTTATATAGCTTCCAAAATTATTTCCAATATCCTCAAGAATTGATAAATGCCCGAAATGTAATGGTAGATTTGGGAGTTGAACTCAAGCTGGAATTCTAGTGATTGACAAAGTGTCAGGGTCAAAATATGGAAATTGTGGAGTAATAAAAAGTCTCACTCTTCCCCAAAAATAGGGACCCTCAAACACTTTCTGATAATCATCATGATTGAAAAACATAACAATAAAGAAACCCTTAGGAGATATTGGCACCGTTACCCTCATTTGGCATGGGTGTTCTGGAAAATGCAACAAGAATCCATGTGCTTCAAGTATGAATACTTTGGATGACATAAAAAATATGATTTTCACTTTTGGGCACATTACAGTCACTGGCCCTCATGCAAGCAACATTAGTAAGTGATGACAAATAAGTATTATGCATTTGCAACAAAAATAGAGACATTTTTATATTCAACAACTAAAAGAAATAGATGTTACAACTTGCAAACTTTGGAGACTAAGGTGTGTAGAGCAGGTTGGACAGCTAGGATAACCATGAAGAAGCATTTATGGGAAAGGTATATCATGGTTACAACCATTGATCAACACTAAACAGGCTTGAACCAACCCTCACAACTTTTAAAACATTGACTATAACCAGTAGTTGTTCACTGGTGAACAATAAGGAGTTTTAATACATCCACTAGGTTTCCATTCTTGTTGTGGTTAGCACCACCCAAATGGCATGTTAAAACAACATGATGCCAGGTGCAAGTCCTAAGTGAATTTGGTGGGATAATTACTCCTTAGAGAAGGAAGTCTTTGTTATCTAGTGCATCTCCATAGGACATGTTTATGGAAAGTTGGAAACACATCCATAAAAACAAACTTTAGACTGACAAGAAATGGGTAGGAGAACATGTTGCCTCCAAGTCACCCCATCATTTCCTCTAATACCACTTACATTTGGATGCTTCCCTAATAGCTATGTTTCAAGAAAAAATTTCATATGCAGATAACTTCATCATGATTTTTACCATTTGAGAGAAAATGTTATTGCTTCAATTCACACCTTACATAAATACATATCAAGTTGTGGGTGGGTGTATCTTAAATATAAGTTTTTCCTTTCAATTGATGTGGAAGGAAATCAAAACGTTTTGAATAATATTTACAAACTGTTCCAAAAAGAGCCCATAGAAGTCTGTATAGGAACTAATAAAAAACAGTGGAAACCAAGAAGATTTTCTAGAAACAGGGTCTTATTAGACCCATGTAACTTGTGATATATAGAAGAGATAAAACACCGAAAATACAAGATACCAACTACTTCGAGATAGAGGTTTAAGATAGGAAATGACCAATGTAAATAGAAAGGCTTGGAAATATAACTACTTACTCTATTCCTCATCTTATATACGGTCATATTCCCCAAAAAATAAATCCTTCAAGGTGTTATTTGTTCCATACTCTCACGAGTTCATAAATCTAAAGGGACCATAGAAGGATAAAGTAACTGATACAAAATAGTGGAAACAATGAAGAGTTGCTAGTACTAGGGTCCTATTATCCCCATGTAACTTGTAATATATAGAAGAGCTATTAAAACACCGATAAACTAGGAAACCAACTACTTCAAGATAGGAAAAGACCAATGTAGGAAGAAACGTTTGGTAGTGTAACTATACACTTCCTACTTCCTCGTCTTGTATATTATCATATTCCCAAAAGCATCAAACCTTCAAGTTTTCATTCGTTACATACTCTCATATGAGTTGGTAACTGCATATCAAACAAAAATCACAGAGATGTAAGGTGCACAATGCACGAGTTTAAAGGAAAGGGAAAATACTCACATTTTCCTTATTTTTCGCTTGGCGAGCATGGAACCCTTGTAACCATTGAAAGTCAAATATTTATAAAAAACAAAAAAAACAATTAGAGGCACCAAAAAAATTGGTAGGTTTTTTTTGTTCCTTGCAATTATAAATTATGTGTATAAAAAAGGCCATAGTCGAGTCCTCTCCACTTAGAGACTGAAACTTGTGTAGGAATCAAACCATGGAATCCACAATTTGAATGATAGATGATGTTAGAGGATTTGTACGGCTCGAAACCAAGGGCCAAATGCAATATATAAATTTAGGAACTAGTAAAGCCTCTTACCTGTGTTTTTTACAGATCTTTGTAAATTTCGCTCCAAATTTAGAAAATTTAGGGTCTTTTAGAAGCTCTTTGCGTGACTAATCATTATGGTGGTTTGAATAGGTGTATCAAGACTAGAAGAATCCATTTCTTTCTATCTTCTTATTTTCCAGTTGATACCAATATCGCTCCATCACCCGAGAGATCATTTAGCTGCGAGCTCCCAACTGATTTTCTTCCTTTTTTTCTTTCGATGTCTATCAATTGATGGGAGAGGGAGAATACAATCTTCCAAGGTGAGTGGTGTTAAATTTTCATATGCTAAGCTAGATCATTAGTATTTCATTTCTATTTCATAACAAAAGCATATAAACAAGATCACTGAAATATAGACAAGCACAACCATACAAAAGGAGAACACAAAGATTTATCCTGGGAAAACCCTAAATGGAAAAACCCAGCAAAAGCTTCCTCAATATAGATGCCCAAAAAGATAAAAGATAAAACCAACTAGGAGATCAAAGCATGATCCTCCTCCTTCTCCAGCTACTTCTCTTCTCTAATAATGCGCTACACAAGTGAGAGTGTGTGTGTCTCAAATGAGGAGCACCACACCTCTATTTATATTCATCCGTTCACTTGAATTAACTCATTCGACACGTAGGCTCAAGTTATCATGTAGGCTCGAGTTACACATGTAGGCTCAAGTAACCACACTGGGGTGCTAATGACCCACCTTTACAAATAGAGGGGACAACCTCATGACTCTTATTAGTTCTTCCAATTAGAAGCATCAGGGTACAAGATAATACAAGTGGTTCTCCTGGTAGGACCATCGGGGACCACAAAAGATACATATAGAATATTCTTCAATTTACAATATTTCAACACTCCCCCTTAACGAGAAGGGTATTCTATAACAACATCAACAACAACAATAGTAGGAGAGGACATCATCAACATCATCAGGGTAACACATCTGTAAATCATTGGAAGATTTTCAACATCATATAGTCTTCGTCTTCAATATTTGACGACATCAACTCTTTAATCAACATCAACATCTTTTGAACTTTTGATCAGCAACATTTTCAACACTTTGATCTTTCGATCAGCAACATCTTCAGCACTTAGACCTTTCGATCAGTAGCAACATCTTCAGCACTTTGACCTTTCGATCAGCAACATCTTCAGCACTTTGACCTTTCGATCAACAACATTTTCAGCAACATCTTCAACACTTTGACCTTTCGATCAGCAGCAACATCTTCATCACTTTGACCTTTCGATAATCACTAATATCTTCAGCATTTTGATCTTTCGATCAGCAAGATATTCAACACTTTGACCTTTCGATCAACAACATTTTCAGCAACATCTTCAACACTTTGACCTTTCGATCAGCAACATCATCACATTCTGATTAGCAACATCGTGATCAGCACCATCATCATACTTCAACTCTCGAACAGAATCATCATCATCATATTCTGATCTTTTGATCAGTATGTCGTCATCATCACATACTGATCATCATCATCGTCACACTCTGATCTTTCAATCAGTACATCATCATCATCATACTCTTGATCGTTTGATCAGTACATCATCATCATACTATGATATTTTGATCAGTACATCATCATCATCATAAAAACATCATCATCATGAAAACATCAACATCATCAAAACATCATTATGATCAAAACATTCAACATCATAAAAACATCAAAATATCATCATCATCACACTCTGATCTTTCGATTAGTACATCATCATCGTCATAAAATCATTATCATCAAAACATCAACATCATCATCATCAAAACATCAACATGATCCTTCCTTTCGGAATTATGGGATCAACATGTCTATGGTACTCAGATGATCCTTCCTGTCGGAATTACGAGATTTAGGTCTTTACGGAGTTACTAACGATCCTTCCTTTCGGAGTTACGAGATCAACACATTTGTGGAGCTCAGATGATCCTTCCTTTCGGAAATACGGGATCAAGTCTTTACGGAGCTACTAACGATCCTTCCTTTCAGAATTACGGGATTTAGGTCTTTACAGAGTTGCTAACGATCCTTCCTTTCGTAATTACAGGATCAACACATTTGTGGAACTCAGACAATCCTTCCTATTAGAATTACGGGATCAACACATCTGTGGAACTCAGACAATCCTTCCTATTGGAATTATGGGATCAAGTCTTTACGGAGCTACCAACGATCCTTCCTTTCGGAATTACGGGATTTAGGTCTTTACGGAGCTACTAACGATCCTTCCTTTTGGAATTATGGGATCAACACATCTGTGGAACTCAGACAATCCTTCCTATTGGAATTACAGGATCAATTCAATGATCCTTCCTTTTGGAATTATAGGATTTAGGTCTTTACGGAGTTACTAACGATCCTTCCTTTCAGAATTACGGGATCAACACAGTTGTGGAACTCAGACAATCCTTCCTATTGGAACTACGGGATCAACACACGTTCTCGAGTACCGAAGTCACCGGATCTATTTTGAACCGAGGTTCAAGGATGATACAATCCTACTACCTTCTCGATGACCGAAGTTCACCAGATCCATTCTAAACCAAAGTTCAAGGATGATACAATCCTTCCACCTTCTCGATGACCGAAGTTCACCGGATCTGTTCTGAACCGAAGTCCAAGGATGATACAATCCTACCACCTTCTCGATGATCGAAGTTCACCGGATCTGTTCTGAACCGAAGTCCAAGGATGATACAATCCTGCCACCTTCTCGATGACCGAAGTTCATCGGATCCGTTCTGAACTGAAGTTCAAGGATGATATAATCCTGCTACATTCTAGATGACCGAGGTCACCAGAT